>CM061142.1:546675078-546697867 GCA_030789695.1 Scilla litardierei
GTACACAACTTAAGATGATTGTGTTTCCTTACAGCCCTAATGCTTTCTCTTGACACGACACCTTCTGGCCAATTAGTCGTGTCCCTTACCTAAAATACTTTGAGGCAGCGCTACTACATTCACAATCGAATATATATAATCAAAAAAAACCAAAATGAAACATAGAAATTAACCAAACACCAAGCAACATAAGCATTGTATTTGCATTGCAAGTTTCAGACAATTTTCTGCTTAGTTTTCAATTCATGGTACTATTAAGAAAAAAACTCAACCAATAATTTCCCATCTCATTTGAAGTAAACATGCTCAAATATGCTGGATGTAAAGGGATTTAATGTCATACTGATGAAGTTTAAGGGAACCTTTTTGCTTAATTTTTCTTCCTCCGTGTTTAAGTGAAGAACTTGTCGCGTTCAGACTCTCACTGGTTGTTAGATCAATCTACACAAAAATATCAAATTGAAAATGGAAAGTGAGAATTTTTAAATTTACATTAAAAAAATAAGATCAAAACAAACCTCAGTTAACAAAAATAGGTTCAAAACTAACTGTGTGCTACTCATTCAAACAAACCATATGCTACCTAGTTGACAAATTTACTTTAAAGATAACCCGAGCTACCAAAAATAACTCCCCCTCAAACCATATGCTGCTCAGTTGACAAAAATAAACTAAAATAACCTGCGCAATGAACCTGAGTTAAATTTATCCTGTTATTTGAAATTTTGCACTGTTAAACATATCATGACTTTATTTATCTATTCAGTTAACTCATTATTAAATTTATCTATCTATATTCAATTAAATTTTCTGAGTTACAATATCTATCTATATGTATTGCACAATGAGAGCATCACAATATGAATATGAATATCAATTGATAGATAAATTGAACCTAGAAATAACAGATTCAATCTGAGTTAAATTGAACCTGCATATATTTGAATCATGTTATATGTGTGAAATATGAATCTCGAAATACATAAAAGGAAATTATGTGTGAAATACTTATAGGGAAATTAGAAATCTCGTGATACATCAGGGAAATTGAACAATTCCCTCCAACATCAGGGAAATTTAACATCATGATTCAAAATGATGATGATGAGGGCTGTTTCTTTGCGTGGTGGGCCCTCATAACACCCCTCTATCTTTCACATTAGAAAAAATAATTATTAATATTACAGTACCTCATACATAGGTCAATTAAACAACTCTTAGAGAACGAAACTTTGCTAATTTTACTTAATAAAAATGAATTGTCATTTGAGAAATATAACTTGCATGGAACTTTCACATAATCTAGATTCACATCCTACACTTCAGAGCTCCCTTTTGAGTTTTGTAACAAAACCATTCATTTTTGGCTTTCCTTTCATAACATCTAAGGATTCATTATCAAATTGAAGGCCCAATCATGCAGTGTCCCTTGCCATCCGTTTCATTCTTGCCCTTTTAGTCTGGAACCAGTTGTAGACAGTTAATTCAGAAACTTGACCATATTTTGATAGCTCAGAGGTTAACTCCTTAATCTTTTCCTTGTTTGGTGTCCTACCATCATGCTTATATATTCTTTCCAGTATATCTCGTTGTTCTGGCATCAAACGCAGCCTGGTATACTTCTTAGGAGTAACTCCAGAGACCATAAGAGGATCGGAATATTGACCACCATGATTCATTCCTACATATGAAGCATATCATTAGAAAGGAAGAATTAATCCATGAATGTTGAGTGGAATGTTTCATTTCAGTATCATATTGTTTAAAAAAATCACAATTCCAATATTGAAGGTAGTAGAAATCTATGGCAATAGTAGTAGTTGATTGACTAATTATAACCATTTAATAGCATACAAATTAAGGTGAGTAGTACTGCAACAATTTTTCAACATGCATGCATGATACATCAGGGAAATTTTGCATCAGGATTCAAAATGAGAAATGGTTTTGTGTCTCCTGAGTTTTCCCTATATCTAATTTCCATATATGTATTTCACACATACATCAGAGAAATTGAACATATAATCACATATCCTGAGTTTTCCATATATGTATTTCACAAAAACATCACAGATTCATAT
The DNA here is from genome assembly GCA_030789695.1 of Scilla litardierei. Taxonomy (NCBI): domain Eukaryota; kingdom Viridiplantae; phylum Streptophyta; class Magnoliopsida; order Asparagales; family Asparagaceae; genus Scilla; species Scilla litardierei. The sequence continues at coordinate 546,677,160 of CM061142.1, forward strand.
TTCACACAAAAACATGCAGGTTCAATTTAACATCAGGATATAACAATCACATCTGGATTCAAATTTTTAATCAATTTGGAACCCAATGAGTTCAGGATCATATCCTGTTATTTGATATTCATATTCATATTCATATTCATATTTCACACAAAAACTTTCAGGTTTGAACTTAATATCAGGATATAACAATAACATAGTATTTAAATTTGAACTCAATTTGGAACCCAATGAGTTCAGGATCATATCCTGTTATTTGATATTCATTTTCATATTCAAATAACAACAATGAGTTAAATTTAACAGCACAATGTTTTTGATTATTCAAGCTCGTCAATGTTTTTTGTTGTAACATACCCATTTTAACACTCTTAACCCTCTTCCTTTTCTCAAATTTCAAGGACCTAACTTCCATAAATCCAATTCTTTGTCACGGAAAAAAATAGTTTCTTTTTCATTCCAATAACTCAAGGAGCGATTAGTTAAATTTGAACAATAAGCGCTCTTGTGGTCAATCAAAAGTGATAGAGGAAGGTATTAAGCATACAGATGCTTTTGTCTCCAAAAAAATTAAGAACAAAGAGCATAGATCAATGTATCAGACAATACAAAAACTAAAGAAAATAGTAAGAAAGATGTATCCGCCAAAGATCGTGACTTTCCTGAACCTCCCCACCCTTGATCCCTTAAGGAAGAATCAACTGTAGTTTCTTTCCAGCTTCCCATCTCAAAGCGTTTCTATCGTCTCCCAAAAACTACATGTATTCACATTCAAACCCGACTACCTCTGTGGTTTTCCCATACCAATTGAGCTCATCTCCCAGGTGAAAAGGGATCATTGACAAACCCTGCTTCACATTCCCTGATCCAAGCTGCGGGTAGGAGCCAGAAATCAACAGGCTTTGCCCTCAATGCGTATAGTAGGGCAATCTGAATATCATAGTTACAGTATTTGATGGAATCTTTCCGAAACTCAAACCTAAATTCACCGTTTCCTTCGAGAATCAATTGAGACGAAGCTGAAACCTTCCAGAAGATGTTGAAGAAATGAAAGAAAAAATAATTAGCGTCCAGTTACAGTACAACTATGCTCAAGCTAACATGAATATTCCAAATCAAAATTATTTTTTAAAAAATCTTGTCATATAAAAAAATTTTGCACTTCTTTTGATACATAGCTCCTACTGGACATGTGTTACATGGTAGCCATTGAAAAGGCTAGAGGTTGTCAATAAAAGTGCAGTTTCCAACTCTACTTGCATTAAAAATTTTATCCAAGATGTTATCTTTGTTGTTGGCTTACATAATGTAAACAAACTTACATAATACAGCATGATAGCAAGTTAAATACAAACTTTGTAATGGGCGAATTCGTCACATCAGACTTGCATAATTTAACAATTTTTGCTAACTTTATATAACTTGCATCATTTAATAGCATAGACTTACATTGTTTTTTATCTGCCAACAATGTTTTTGAAAGTGAATGACATGCAAAAAACAGTTTTTTGAGAGTGAATGTTGGGGATTTTTAGAGTTAACAAAAATTACATGCATTTGCCAAAAATAAACAGACACATAAAAATTACATGATCTGCAAACAACAAAGAAGCATCATTATGGAATCACTTGATTTTTTGTGAACACTATATAAACACTAAAAATATGTATAATCCAATATTTTGAGTAGATATATATAATCCAATATTCATACCCAATTTCAATACTACTTTCTTATACATTCTGATCACATATACATACCCAGTTTCAATACTACTTTCTTATCACATATTTTGAGTAGATATATATAATCCAATATTCCCTAAAAATATGTATAATCCAATATTCCCTAAAAATATGTCATGTTTCATGCACATGTAGAAAATCCAATATTCCCAGCTACTGAAATGTAATAAGTACATTTTAAATTATATGTCCACTTCAAAATATGTCATGTACATAAGAAAGTAGGGTTATACATAAGAAAGTAGGGTTAATAAGTTCTCATCAAAATTTAGCATAAAGTGTATTTCAGTTTATATATTTTTGAATAACCAAATATGACTGCTAAAAAAGTTGGGTTTATTCCAAATGTGCCAAATTTAAACCATTCAATACTTCAAAATATGCCATGTTAATCCTGAAACACTATATTCCCGGATAATTAAATGCAAAATATAGACTAAAAATATGTCATGTACATAAGATAATGCACTTTATGCTACCAAAACAAAAACAAGGATGTTATTCAGTCTCAAAAGCAATGATATTCCCATACCTTCAGATTTAATATATTCCCTAAAAATAGTATCCAATATATAGTAGGAAATATATCATTCTTTAACAGGATGGGATATAGTGTTTTGGGATGTTTTGAAGTGTATCAGGGAATATAGTGTTTCAGGATATTGTGTATCAGGGAATATAGTATTTCAGGATATTGTGATCAGGGAATATTGGAGTGTTTATATAGTGTATCAGGATGTTTTGAAGTGTATCAGGAAATATTGGAGTGTTTATATAGTGTATCATGATGTTTTGAAGTGTATCAGGGAATATTGGAGTGTTTATATCAGGATGTTTGAAGTGTAGCAGGGAATATTGGAGTGTTTCTACAGTGTATCAGGATGCTTTGAAGTGTATTAGGGAATTCTAACCTTGAGATGTTGTGTTGGGAATTATGGTATATTAAGAAATTTTGGAATAAATCCTGGGTATGTATATGACTCTATGTATCCCTGATAAACTGGATATACTTAAACACAAATTTTATAGCCAAATTTCAGATTCACTTACAGGCGAATGGTACAGTGGATCAGAATAGAGAAGATAGGAGCATCAGAATTGTTTCTTGGCATACATACCCAGTTTGGCTAAAGTCATATATAGTATACTTAAAGGTAGTATACTTCAATATTGGCTTATCTTTATATACCATAATTCATCTCACATACATACCCAGTTCCTACCCTTTTTTCAGGTACTCATGTAACTGGAGGTCACAGGATTTTCAGGTACTCATGTAAATAGATTGGGCAATATATTTCATGGATTTTACTGAAGGTCACAGGACAACTTGGAAAGAAGAAGACATGTTAAATTGAAAAAATCAGCAATGCAATTTGGAAAGAAGAAGAAAACTGCTCTTTTAATGGAAAGATAATGAAATTCTGGTTAGCGAATGTTTAAACCTTCAAAAGGGTTTTAGAAAGTTGGGGTAATCTTTAACTTGCTAACTGAAGATGTGTAGAATGTCTTTTTTGAGGGAATATCATAACAGGGGAAGTTTCTGAAATTTACCATAAAAATAGCTTTTTCTGAAATTTACCATAAAAATTCCATGATATGAGTTCATTGAATAATTTTGTATATCCATGTTCACAGGATATGGGTGAAACAATTTTGTATATCACAAAACAATTTCCTGTTTCACCCATATCCTCTCACATTCAATGTAAGAGGATATGGGTGAAACAATCTCATTCAATTTTGTTCACAATCTCATTCAATCTTGATAAATTTCATTTAATCTCATTCAATCACAAAACAAATCTTGAATGGGTGAAACAATCTTGAACATGATATGGGTGAAACAGGATATGGGTGAAACAATCTTGAATGAAATTGAATGAAATTTCATTCAATGTTTTACAAAATCTTGAATGAAATTTATCAAGATGTTTCACCTATATCCTCTCACAAAACAAAACAGGATCCTCTCCCATATCCTGTTTCACCAACAAACATTTCTATGAAATGTGAAATTGAACTCATATCATGGAATTGAACTCATATACATGATCAATTCCTGTGAACTCATATGAATTCACCCATAATTTACAGGATCAAAATTATACAATATCAAAATTCACAAGGATATCACAACTCATGAATTCATAAGGATATCACAACTCTATTATCATGAATCCTGTTAACTTTGTTATTTTGATTATAGAGGATATCCTTATGAACTGAATTTTGTTATTTTGAGTTGAACAGAATTTTGTTATTTTGTTATAGAGGATATCCTTATGAATCCTGTTCATAAGGATATCACAACTCAAAATTATAGAGGATCAAAAATTTGAGATAGAATATCAAAATTCAGTTCATCATTCAAAATTTAACATTCATGATTTATGTGATATCCTGTATAATTTGATAAAACAAAATTGAACTCATATCCTGTGATATCATGGATATACAAAATTGATAAAACAAATTTGATAAAACCTGTGATATCCTTAGTTAAAGTGTATATCAAAATGAGAGGATCCTGTTTACAAAATGAGTTCACCCATATCTCTTTGATACAGGATTCTCTATTGAATAACAAAAAAGTATATCACTGTTGAATATCCAAGTATATCTCATTTTGATTGAAATTTGTAAACATCTTGATAAATTTCATTGAATAACAAAATTATCATCTTGAATGAAATTTCAATGGAATTTTGTTCACATATCTCAATGAGAATTTCAATTAAAATTTTTGTAAAACTCAATTTTGTTCACACATCAAGATGATATATTCTGAATGAAATTCTGTAAAACTCAATTTCATTCAAATATCTCAATGAAATTTTGTAAACATTAAGATGATATATTCTCATTGAGTAGATAAAACAAATTTCATTCAAGATAAAACAATTTTGTTCACACATCTTGAATGAAATTTCAATTCAAAATACGGTGATATCCTTATGAACAGGATGGAATAACAAAATTTTTGAACAAAGGAAACTTAACATGATAAAACTATACAGTATTCTCTATTGTATATCCTGTCCCAAAATTCTGTGAAATTTTGTTCCCAATGAAATTTTGTAAAACATCACTGTTGAAATTTTGTAAAACATCACAATGAAATCCTGTCCCAAACTCAATTTTGTAAACATCAAGATGATATATTCTCATTGAGTAGATAAATAACAAATTCAATGTAAGAGGATATGGGTGAAACAATCTCATTCAATTTTGTTCACAATCTCATTCAATCTTGATAAATTTCATTCAATCTCATTCAATCACAAAACAAATATCCCAGTATATCTCAAGCTCAAGCTCAATATTCAGTTCCCACTTCATGAAACCTCAATATTCATATCCCAGGTTAGGTTGGTTTAAGTATCAAATAAAATTGCAATTCATCAAGCTCATTTTCTGGGATTGCCCATGCCTGAAAGACTATAAGATAAATCAATGTATACCAACTCTTGACTGAAAGATAAATAAATACCAACTATTATGACTGAAAGTGTTAAGGTGCTCACCAAGTGTTGAGCTGCAGAGGATGTGCTGAAGATAGCAAACTCACAAACCAAGGGTTGAGTTGCTGAGGAAGTGATGAAGCCCAACGAACTGCAATGGGGGTGCTCTTCTTGATGAGGGTGAAATAAAGTAAAAGGAAAACATTGAGGCTAAGAGGAAGAGCTAACCGTGGTTCAGGACATCAAGCTCCCTTGCTCTTCGTTCTCTCCCTTGCTCTTCTTGAGCTGGAGGTTGAAGAAGATGGCTTGGATAAAAATTCTGTGATGGCGAGAACCCTTTTGTGATGGCGAGAACCCTTTTGTGCAAGCGTAAATGTAAACGGAGAGGAGTGTGATGTGATTTTGTGATGCGATCTTCGTTGATTTCCCTCTTCATTGATTTCCCTCTTCGATGATCTTCGTTGATTTCCCTCTTCGTTGATTTTGTGATGCGAGAACCCTCTTCGTTGATTTCCCTCCATTTGTGATGAGATCAAAAAAATTTCCCTCCAATTGTGATGTGATCAAAATACAGAGGAGAGGAGTGTAAACGTGATTTTGATTTCAAAATTGTGATTTGAAATTGTGATGTGATTTCTCATACCCTATATACAAACATCAATTTCTCATACCTCAATTTCTCATACCCTATATACAAACATCACACCCAATTACACATAACCAAACCAAATTCAAATTCTCTTATCCAATATCTCTTATCCATTATCTCTTATACAATACACATATCCACATACAACAATACACATAACCAAAATCTCTTATCCAATTTCTCTTATCCAAAAACCCATGATAACATCCCTGTTTTATAATATAGATATATCTACAGTGTTAGGCATGTTAATAATAGTTTTTGTTTAAAACAGCTGCATGTTAGTATTAATATGAAGTTAGTATAATGAATATTAGCCTAAGCTAACATGTTATTAGTAGTTTAATATGTTAGTATTAATATAATGTATATATATGTAACAATTATAAATGATAATAATAGTGTAATATCATGTTAAAGTAACAGTATGTTGAAATGATGTTAACTGTTAGTTTAAATTAGTTTGTTTAGATCAGTAACTTAGTAACATGTTATGAACCAAGTTAGTTCACATAAATACTAGAGGATTATATAAACGGCATATTAGTTGTTTGTTTAATAATATTAGCTTATAATATGATCCTATTAGCGTAAACAAATAGTCTCATACGCGGATCTTTACATCACAGATAAATTGCGCCTTCTGTTGCGATCACCGGGACATCCACCATCGCCACCAGGCAACTATTTAATTGTGATTGAATTTTGGTCAAACTGCTTAAACTAGTGCAAAATATCATTTTGAACATGCTCGTCAAACTCATTAACTGAACAACTTGCTCACATTATACTTGTCGTAACTGATTAAAAATGGACATTTCATGCTAATGATTCTGGATAAAAGAACAACTTTTCTCTATATGTCACCAGTTGAACCAAAACAGAACAGAGGGTAGGACACAACCCTCGAAATATAATGAGAACCCATCGATTACAAATGGAAAGGAAACTAGTCGGTGACTAGTTATGACACTTGGGTGTGGTTGGTCCATAGTAGTAGGGTTCGTAGATGTAGCTTGACCACCTTACGGCTACCTCCATACCATACTAATGGAGGCAAGCATCTTAACCATTTTCCAGGTTAGGAATGGCAAGAAGGCGTCACGGTAAACCCCTGATGATAGGGTGCATCAAGTACATACTACCCAACCCGGATATGGACTTATCACGAGCACAAACAATTGAATACTCAACATACAACTGCTTTACTTTTTGAACTGCAAATTCATACATGTTCGCACTTTACTTTTCTGCACTGATTATTCATAAATGTGTATTAACGCTCTTTTGTGCTTTTCTAAGTTATTCTTTAATTCATTACTTTAAATATCTGGTCGAGCTTTTCGCTGACATATATTTCAATGTAATTGTGAAATATATGTTAGGTTCAGAGACAGATTACGGCTAAGGTCCCGCTTCGGAGGATCTCATCTTGGAGGACGATCATGCTGACCAGAGTTACGCGGACGCTGAGTTCCTCCCTGCCAAAGAATAGAGAGAGCTGCTCTCAGTTTTATTTATTAGTTGTACTTGTTATCTTGCAGGTGTGTTTACAATTTAATAAATTGTACGGCCATGATAGGCCTAACTACCTTGTGTACTCATTTTGAAACTCTGGAATAAAAATGAATTAAATATTTATGCTTTTCTTATATTATTCGCATGCAAGAAACCTGCTCAACTAAGTAAACGCTTATTGTGCTTAGGACAAAGAAGAAAGAATAATAGTATATCTTCTTTACTTTAAGCACATGCGGACCCGCTCGCGTCGTCGCTTCCAAGTATAATGGGAAGCGGGGCGTGACATATGCGTTATAAACATGTTCTCTGAGCACAAATTTTGCATGAATGGCTAATTGTGGTTTTGGATCAGCTGTTTAGTCCCACATTTTACTTTTCATGCACTTTTCTTTTTTTTGAGAGAAATTGTGGTGAGAAAAAAATATGTAATGCCCTAGACCGATGAACATTTCCATAGAGGCGTAGGCCACTACTGAAGATGAAGATTTCATAGGACCCACGTGGTTTCGAAAGTTGTAATTATCTTTCATTTATATAATATGGACTGTAATATGGACTTTGGGACATTATTTTTTATGGTCACTGGCTGATCCGCGCAATTAGCTTATTCATTTAAAATTGCCTCAGCATGAAATACTGTTTTTAGTATTATTACTTCATGCAAATATTTGTGCTTTTATAGATAAATGACAAAAATCGCAAGCGTCGATTTCAAAATTTTGGATGCATCAAGGAAGAATTATTTAAGCTGACAGCTGGATGTCAAATTCCACCAGCAAGCGTAATCCCTTCTAGCCATAATAGCAAAAGACAAGCAGACGACAAACATTGAAAAAGCGAAAGCTATCATATACGTTTGTCGCCACATGGATAAGAACATAAATGCTGAATACCTTACGGTCAAAGATCCACTAGAGTTGTGGACTGCCCTTGAGGATAGATATAAATATCAGAAAGATGTTACCTCCCCGTTATGAGTGGGAGAATATGAGACTTTAGGTCTTTAAGTCCATAGTTGAGTACAACTCAGCTCTGTGCAGCATCACCTCATGCCTGAAGTTGTGTGGTGAAGAAATCTCACCGGATCACATTTTAGAAAAGACGTACACGTCTTTACATAAAAAAGATGCAATATTAATGCAGCAATACCGTGAACGAAAGTTCACTAAGTATTCTGAGCTGTTGTCATGTTTACTAATGGCTGAACAGACTAAAGAGCTTATACTTGTCACTCATAACATACGCCCTCCAGGCACGCCCCCAGCAAAAGCTCACAATGCATCTTCTTCCAAGAAGAAAAATAATAATAAAAGGAAAGGAAAACTCCATAATGGACAAACAAAACGGCCAGAGGACAAGTCCATCAGCATAGAAATGAAGGGAGGAGGAAGTTGACATGGTGCAGAAATGACAACAGAAATCATGCACTCCCACTTAGAAAGGATTGAAAAGACCAGTGCCATAGTTAGAGTGCGCAAAACTCCGCGGCACCTCAAAGATTTGTACAAAGAGAGCATGAAGAAGAAAGCTGAAACAAATCTGGTCTCAACCCACTCCCATGCTCTAGTCTAGTTTACAGCTGAAGATTTCGAAAAAGATTACTTATTCGATTAGTTGCTTTTTATCTTTGTTTTAAAAAATTTGTCTTGAGAGCTATTTATGTTTTTCATAACTATGCAGATTGCCATTTGAATAAAGTAGTTATGTTTTTTTCTGAAATAAATGCGTTTATATGTTTCATATTTAATAGATGAACTGCTTTCATGACTGCTTAGTATACAATGCCTCAACACATACGATCATTCAATACAAATGCTATTTTCATATCATTATACCATATGATAGCCTAGTAAATACAATATCAGGGCCATCAAACATAATTGAAGGTTCAGGAAACACAACACTGTTGCTCTCAAATGGTACAAACATAAAAATAAAGGATGCATTATTTTCTTCGAATTCAAAAAAATTATTAAGTTTCAAGGACATCCGTTTAAACGGATTTCACTTAGAAATTGCAAATATAAACAAAAAAGAATATTTGAATGTGGCATCTCAAGAAAAAGGAGTTAAATCCATACTTGAGCGTTTTGAGAGCCTTTCATCAGGCCTATACCATACAAAAATTCAGAGAGAGGAAGCAAATTTGATGGAGCACCTGAAGTGCCCGATGTCATCTAAGTTTCTTTTTTGGCATGATAGACTTGGCCATCCTGAATCGGTTATGATGTACCGCATCTTATCCCAATCATATGGGCATGATTTGAAGAACCAGAAGATTCTTTGGAATGGTGAATACCCTTGCATCCCATGCTATAAGGAAAAATAAATTACAAGGCCATCTTATCTAAAAGTGGACAAAGAATCTCCAAGCTTCCTCGTAAGAATACAAGGAGATATTTGTGGATCGATCCACCCCACTAGTGGGCATTTTCGGTACTTTATGTTACTGATTGATGCATCCTCAAAATACTCGTATGCGTATCTACTATCGACCCGTAATCTAGCTTTTTCAAAGCCAATGGCACAAATAATAAAATTGATTGCACGTTTTCCAGACAATCAAATTAAGATAATCCATTTGGATAATGCTGGGGAATTTACCTCCCGGTCATTTCAAGAATATTGCCTAGCAACTGGGATAGAAATTGACCATCCCGTGCCACATGTTCACACCCAAAATGGGCTGGCAGAGTCATTGATAAAAAGACTACAATGGATTGCACGACCATTACTAATGAAATCCTACTTGCCAGTGACTGCATGGGGACATGCAATATTGCATGCTTCTTCGTTAATAAAAATCAGACCCTTTGGAGGTCAGAGTCTTTCTCCAATGCTACTTGCATTGGAATAACACCGAGCATCTCTCACCTGAGAATTTTTGGTTGTGCAGTTAGCACCACCGCATAAGACAAAATGGGTCCTCAACGTTGTCAAGGGATCTATATAGGGTTTGACTCACTCTCAATAATAAGATACCTAGAACCCCAAACGTGGGACACATTCAAGGCACGTCTTGAAGACTGTGAATTTGATGAGGCAATATTTCCCAAATTAGACCCAGATACTGCAAAATCTGGATCTACACAAATAATATCGTGGGAAACAAAATCATTGACCCACTATGATCCGGTAACCAAGCAATGTGAAGATGAGATCATAAAGATCAAACACATTCAGAACATTGTTCACCAGTTACCAAATTCATTTACGGACAACCAGAAAAGTGTCAAATCACACATCCCTACTGCAAATACTCCAGCTAGGATTAACATCCCTAAGAATGGATGCAATCCACTAGCAGCAGAGGTGGATGTTCCTCAACTGGAAAGAGGCAGACCACTAGAATCCAAGGATAAAAATCCAAGAAAAAGAAAAACTCCTGGAGACCGTGTGACAATACCACCACAGAAAAATGAGCTCATGTCCATACCTTCACCCCTCCAGGAATCCACTGCAGAGGAAAAGCCAGGAGAAACTGAAATATCATTAAACTATGTACGCATATAAGAGGTCTTGGACAGAAAGAGTACAATCGTCGACGATGACTTCGTGTTTCATATTGCCATTCCTATCGCTGAAAGCGACGATGATAATGATCCACATTGTGTTGTTGAATGCAAATAAAGAAATGAATGTCCAACATGGAATGAGGCAATAGAAGCAGAGCTAGGCTCGCTTAAGAAATGCAAAGTCTTTGGACAAATAATCCAGACACCAAATGGTGACAAACTTGTGGGATATAAATGTGTATTTGTCAGAAAAAAGAAATGAAAATAATGAGATCGCACACTACAAAACAAGGCTTGTAGCACAGGGATTTTCCCAAAGATCGGGTATAGACTACGAAGAATCATACTCACCAGTAATGGAAGCGATTAATGTCCGATTCTTAATAAGCTTAACAACAAAGGAAGGATTAGATATGCAGATAATGGATTTTGTGACTGCATATCTATATGAAAATCTCGATAAAGAGATATATACGAAACTTCCTGATGTCTTTTCACTGCCTGCAAATTTAAAATATAGACCTCGAGACGTCTACTCTATTCAGCTACAAAGATCACTATATGGTCATAAACAATCGAGAAGGATGTGGTATAACAGACTCAGTGAATTCCTTAAACAGTAAGGTTTCCACAACAATGAAGTTTGTCCTTGCATCTTTATAAGAGCAAAAAGAACATGATTCGTCATAATTATAATATACGTAGACAATCTGAACCTCATCGAATCTCCTGAAGAGATCGCTGAGATATTTCAAGCATAACGAAAGAATTTGAAATGAAAGACCTAGGTAAAACGAAATTCTGTCTTGGCTTACAGATTGAACATCTAAAATATGAAATCCCGTTACACCAAACCACATACACAAAGAAATTATTACAAAGATTTCACATGGACCAATGTCATCCATTAAGTACACATATGGTAGTACGCTCATTGGTTGGACATGAAGTTCCTTATCTGAGTGATATTGGAGCACTTATATATCTGGCCAACTACACGTGTCCCGATATAGTGTTTGCAGTAAATTTACTAGCCAGGTATAGTGTAGCGCCCACGAAGCGCCACTAGACCGGGGTTAAGCATATTCTGTGCTACCTCCAGGGGTTAACAGATTTGGGCTTGTTTTACAAAAGAGAATCATCATCCACACTTTTGGTTATGTTGATGCAAGATACAGGTCTGATCCCCACAATGAAAAGTCATAAATGTTGGATGCAACGATCTATGAACTTCGTGTTTGATGATAACAAATGTGTGTGAACGTTTTGATGTGTGTGCTAAGTGTTTTCAGGAGTGGAACACTCGTAAATCAGCAAGAGGAGATTTGGTCAATGTGATGGAGATTAATTGCTACACCTTTTCAATTTGGACCAAGTCAAATGCAAGAGGAGATGGAGAGAATCTCATTAGATTGACTCATATCAATAAGTGCTCATATCAAATCCCAATGAAATCAATCTCAAAACCCATATCCTTTGCAAATCCCCCTAGCATTAGGATTCCTCTTGATGCATTCATCCCTAGCCATTGGATCCCCCCTTGCCGCATAAAACCCTAGGGTAAGCTCTATAACCATGTAATCAAAGAGAAGAAAGAGAGTTGCCTAAAAATTAGATAGAAACCAAGTTTTGTTGCCGCAACTCCATCTTGGAAGCACCCCATGCAAGCAAATTAACCCCCCAAGCCAATAGCATTGGAGAACCCCTCAAGAACGAGAGCTATTAAAAAAAAAACCAAAGTAGCCGCAAATTGGAGAACCCCTCAAAAATTCTCCAAGAGCTCCACATCTCTCCTAAGCAGCAATATTTGACCTTTAACCCCATTGTCGAATTCTTTGCAAAAGCTTCAAACGGCCAAGCCCAAAGCGTCAAAAGATTCTCCCATCTTCAACTAAGGGCCGCTATGTTTGACTATCACCCCAAAGTTTCAATTGCCGCATGTCTCCAAGCCAAGCTCTCAGGAGATGGCCACATGTTTGACTCCCCTTGCAAAATTCCCAATCAGTCGCAATATTTGACTTTTATCCCCTTGCCGTACTCTTTGCAAAGCTCACACAAATAAAAATTCCTTGCCGCAACTTGGAGGTTGATTGGTTCAGATTTTGGTGCATGCCACAACGTGGAGATTGCCTCAATACTGGTGCTTGCCGCAACATTGATCTGCTGACTGTTGGGGACTTCAGAGGAGACTACTTCTTGTCAGATTGCTTCTGACCATGCGCTGAATGACAGAGACATCGACACCATCACAAACTGAGCGATTCTAAACTTAGACTTTATTATATTTGTGATATTGGTGTTGTAATCATTGTAGAACAATTTATTATCTTTTTGGGGACTTGGCTAGTTGGGACTAGCCATGAAGAGAGTTTATACTAGGATTGTAATTGTTCAACACTTTGGTAAGTGCATGTATTGAGAGCCAAGTGAGTGTAGAGTGGGTACTCTAGCTACATGTTGTACCGGTAACTTTAATAATCTAGTATTTGCTTTGGGGCTGGACGTAGGTCGTTGGGACGACCAAACCAGGGTAGATTGCCTGTACATGCTGTGACTGCTATACTTTGCTCTGAGTATGATTATCTGTGCTTTAACTGTCTATGATTTCGTGTGGGTTGCACGAATATTTTTATAAGCATATTCACCCCACCTCTAGGCTTAGATCCAGATCTAACAACAAACAGGGTACATGTATACCTACCGTGGGACGACAATTTCCTTGAAATCTATCAAGCAGACCATGACGACGACCTCATCCAATCACTCAGAAATTCTCGCCATCCATGAAGCAAGCAGAGAATGCGTTTGGCTACACTCAGTTGTACATCACATTTGTGTGATGACTAGATTGAAGACTGGTGACCTTGAACCAACCACTATGTTCGAGGATAACGATGCTTGCATTGCTCAATTACGAGGAGGCTACATCAAAGGCGACATAACAAAGCATATATGTCTAAAATTCTTCTGGACACACGAGCTACAAAGAGATGACGAGATCGACGTCAGACAAGTGCAATCAAGTGAAAACCTGGCAGACATGTTCACTAAGTCACTTCCTACAGCCACTTTCAAGAAGTTTGTACATGAATGATGTACCTAGGAGATCTGAAATCCTAAGGGCTTGTACAGATCAGGAGGAGTTAAATGAATGTGTACTCTTTTTCCTTAGCTATGGGGTTTTCCCACAAGGTTCTTCCATAGCCAAGGGTTTTAACGAGGCAAATCCTATTAACTCAGGATCCTGAAGTATCTACCCCTTGTGATACTCATTTTATGCTCAGAATCCTGAAGTATTCATGAGCAGAGTTCTCACTCATGACTGGATAATGGGTAGATTACATAGTGAGAGGATAAGATTGTAATTTATTCAAAGAGATTGTATCCTATCCATGTATGAACTCTCCCATCCCCTATAAATAAAGGCCTAGTGTCTCCCCCAGGACATACATTCACAACAATATTATATTTAAAAATAAAATAAATGTAGTTCAAGAGTCCATTAAAAAGAAATCTGCTTTTAGTTTTATAAATCCATCGACTTTTTTGGGTAAAAAGTTTATTAAAAACACTATGATCATATGTGACAAGAAAATATAGTAATTTTCGATTAAACCTAAGCTTACTCATTAACAACATCTCATAGTCAATGAAATAACACACAATATAATATGAAAGCTAATAGACAATGTGAATAATTGTAATACATTTGTAGTAGTAATCAAGATGTCTATTTTCTTAGAATTATAATAATATCATTTCAATAGAACAATACTTCATCTTTTTTATCTTTGAATTCTCAAATTCTTTCTGTGTTGCAAACCATACTTGACACCTTCAAAGTTTTATAGGAGGACAAAAAAAATCTAGAAATATACATTTACTTAGGTTCTCTCTCCATGCTTGTTAAGTACTTAGAGGTATCTTTTATTTAATAATAAATCAAAATTAATTGCCAACTAACTATCTATTATCATAAAGTTTCAGAAGCAAGTAGCTGAAAAGAATTCAAAATGATATCCTAACGAATCGAGATTCAAACAGAAATGTACAAAGAAAAATAGATGCAATCTTAAACATGGTTCATCATAAAAAAATCGACTATGTAATGTCATGAGATACTTCATAACTTATATATGAAGTTAAATTAAAAGACAAAAATTATGAGGCATATCCAAATGAAGAATGATATATAAAAGAGTATAAAGCAGATATGGACAAATAGAAGCAGTACATAAGGGAAACGATAGATGAAGATGGGAGTAATATGGTAAGGCATTATAGGGACGACTGTCTATTGACGATGTAATTGGATGGAGCATGTGTTTCAAAAAGGAGAGTATTATATTAAGGAAAAGGATGCAAAATTAGTTAGGTAGAAACTTTATCGTAGTTAATACAAATAAATGGCTAAGATCTCCAAACACAATCAACAATCATGATTTTCTTTGGAGAGAAACTCATGCTATCAAATTTTTTATTGGAGTATATAGATATAGCTAGGTTTCAGTTATTTGATATAAAAATCACTTGGTGTTGCATCATATTTTACATGTGCAGTACACATAACCAAGTTCATATGAATGAGTTCGTTTGAGTTAACTTTTGGGCAAAAGAGGAAGATGACGGTTCGTAATTCACCTTTACCTACTCAGATGAATAATACACCAGGGGAGGTTGGGATGATTCCTGATTCAAAATCATTTGTATTGCTTGAGGTGGATAAGAAAACTTACGATAAATTTTATTGCATACCTGAAGACCACAATGGTCTTAGCTAATATAGAATTATGTGGGGGTTATATCGACTATCCATTTGGTGTAATCTTAATTTGAGTAACAAATATGATTAGGAGTATTCCTGACAGTAGAACCCACATGCATGTATGATTAAGTTGAAAATCTATTATACATTTGAGGGATGTTTTTGAATTGGTTTGCTCACTAAGACAAGCTGACTAGGACAAAATGGTAGATAGAAAGATGGCTGTGATTTAATTTTAGGGAATCAACGGTTAAGATGAGTTTGATGAAAATTGGGGGGGGGGAGGATTTGTATTTAAGAGAGAAATTCAATGTTAAAAACCAAAGTATCTTTAAAAATATTTTTACTTTGTCAGAACATGAACACCAATGTCTGAGAATTTCTAGGGACTGCCGACCACCTCTCTCTGTGATCCGCATGCTTCGCTTTTTAACATATCTCACCCCTTCAAACTTTCTACAATCCATGTGTGCCTTCTATGAGCAATTCTCATCCCTTTAATTTTTTAGGGACTGCTGTCGACACTCTTTTTCATCTCTCTCCCCTCTGAAAAGAAGAAAGAAAGCCACTTAAAATCAAACTAAAAAGAACAGAGAAAAGATCAGAAGTAGTTCTCCGCTTTGGGGCCAGAATCTAAGCTCGATGAAACCCTACTGAATACAAAGACAGAAGAGGTGAAGTTTGCCATAGAGAATAGAGTGCTGACCATAGCCGTGCCTAAAGAAGAGGCCAAGAAGCCCGAGGTGAAATCCATCCAGATCTCGGGTTAAATAGTAATGTGTTTTTAAATCAGCAGATTTTGTTACTGTTCGTTTGCTGAGTTGAGCGATAGATCCAATTTTTAGTTAGAGTGGCAAATTTCTATTGCATGTTTTTTGGCTAATAACATGGACTTTAAGCAAATTTATGTGTTGATCATTCAAATTATGATGGTCATTTTTCTGATGGATTTTCAAGTGGTCGGGGTCGGGGTCTCAGCCACGAATGATATTAGGCAAACATGAAAGAAAATGTAAGTTTTTGCAAAGTAGAATCTATTAATTTTACCAATAATTATGGACATGAAAGACAATGTAAATTTCAACACTTTCTACTTTGCAACTTTGCCTTCGCTTGCCTGCTGTAGAATCAATTAATTTTAATGTTGTGCCCTATATATTCGTTAAAAGATTCTTTAATTCTTCATAATTTCCGATTTTATTATCTGTGTATTGAAGATTTTTACAGATTTTGGTCCAATATTTTGAATGGTTGGAGTATGAGTACAAGGCTGTGAACCTTTTGAAGGGAATTGTGAGAAGAAAAATTCATGTACTGTCATTTTATAGATAGGGAATTGTGAGAAGAAAGATTTTATTATCCTAACTTCTTTTACTACATTTTATAGCTTTTTACTGCATTAAAATATCTGCTCTTTTTAAAGTACTATATATTCTATCGATAATCACTCATGTGCCTATGTTCATTCCTTATTGTGAGAGTGGCTTAATTTTGTACATGTCCAATACAAATAATGGCAATAACTGTAAAATGAGGTAACATGTACATCCATTCGCTATTGACAATAACTGTAAAATCATGCTATTCGCAATTCTAAAAATACTAAATTAATATTGTTGTTTCATGATGAACCAAGAAAAATGTGTAAATTTTTCTTTCTGCATGTGTTTGCAGATCCTAGCTTCAGTCATATTGATCGGTCCATATTTTACACCTTTTTCTGCATGTTTTCACGACATTTCGATTGCTCATATTGCGATTTTCACGAGTATTCGACGATATTGCGTTACTTTTCACTATTTCTTGTTTTTGTCGGATTTCAGGAAATATGGAACGATCGGGAACAACAATGAGCTTAAAGGACTTGCACATGTACCGGAGCCTCGTCCATGGCTCTATTGAGGAGCTAACGGCGATGGAAGATAGGTGGAAGAAGAAGGAACTCCATAGGAGCGACGAGGAGGCGAACTGATGAAGATTGAGCATCTACATCATGTCACTCAGCCGAGTGAAGCACTCACTCGGTCGAGCAAGAAGACCACTCGGCCGACCAGACCGGACACGCACCACAGAAGGAAATCAGCGTGCACTCGGCCGAGTGACGATAGTCCACTCGACCGAGTATGGAGATCCCCTCGCCCGAGTGGCATGGAAAAATCCACCCATCGAAGGAGCCGACTTACTGGAATCCGTCAGGCGATTGAGGGTTCTGACTCGGCCGAGTACCGAATGTCCCTCGGCCGAGCGAGTAAAGCCACTCGGCCGAGTCACCTCCGAAGACAGACCCCCCAAGACCACCGACTTACTGGAATTTTACAGGATCTGTCACTCGGCCGAGTAGACAAGCCCACTCGACCGAGTAGAGAAGTCCACTCAGCCGAGTGACGCCGAGGACACGCAGCGCCCAGATTTTCAGACAACCATTCACTCTTTTGAAATCTGCTATCATTCCAGCAATCAAAGCATTTTTCTCATATTTTTATGGATAGTAGACTTCATGACGGTTCCAACGCCGTTAAGAACGTGCCAATCAGAGGTCGGATGAAATCTGGAGAATTTCTGCAAGTTGACGCTACAGTGCTGAAATTCCCACTCGGCCGAGTCACATGTTCCACTCGGCCGAGTCGGCGACGGGCCCAGATTTTAAGTTGCGGTTTGGGCTGTTTTTGGGCACGAATTTGAGGGGGTTTCTAGGTTTTTTTGCTAGGGTTTTGGGAGACTATATAAGGGTTTTGTAGCCACCATTAGAGGAGATTCCCATTATGTTTTCTTAGAGTTGTTTTAGAGGTTAGGCCATGCCCTAGGCCCCCTCTTGGATCAAAAAGCTTGTATTTGGATTGAAGATCTTCATCAAGCTAAGTATTTTGTTCTTATTATTTGAATCTTTGTTTTTCTATCTTTTTGTATGCAAGCAATGATTTTTATCGATTTCTCTATCGTTATTGCTATGCTTGAGTAGATTTGTTGTTCTAGGGTTTGGGGATGAACCCTATGGATCTAATTTCAGATTTGTGATGAATGGATTTCTAAATTGCTAGAATTGCTAGGAGGTTAGGTTGTGATTGATTTACTACGGATAGCTAGAGATTTCCATCGATTTGGGATTTGCAAGAGATTGGATTCTAATCGATGGGAAGGCCTAGATATTCGATTTAGGTTTATAATCGAGATTCTCTAGACTTGGTTTGCAAGAGATTGGACCAAAGCTAGGATTTTTATTATAAATCTATACCCATATTCGTTTGCAAGAGATTGGACGAATACGAACTATCACAACCTAGATCGTAACTCGAGTTTGCACGAGAGTGGGCTCGAGGAGCGATTGAACGATGATGTCGATCCTAATGCTAGTGGCTTAGGCTAGGGTTTGCAAGAGATTGAGCCCTAATCTAGGTTGCTATAGACCAGAAATAGCGCGAGAGCGTGAGCTTGGTTCTCTATTCAGTTACGACTAGTTCACCTCAACTCAAGTCTAGTAATATTGAGATTCACTATTTACAATGATGTATGACGATCCGTAGTGGTAATTCCCTAGCCATAGACACTTTTATTATATTGTATTTGAATCGATATTTGACCGAATTCTTTATCACCGACACCGACATCCACCACCATTTCCATTATATCATTCCATAACCATCTCCACCAATAAAACATTCGTAGTCAAACCAACCTAGGATAGATTGGAACCGACACCACCTCCTCGTGTTTGATACCCGCTCGCCACTTGACCGTGCGCTTGCGGTAAAACTACAATCGTTTTCCGGGTGTATATCCGGGGCCGATCAAGTTTTTTGGCGCCGCTGCCGGGGAGGTGTTTCCCGTTGGGTGCCAATTTGTCACAATTAGGTTTATTAGACTACGAAAAATAAAAAAAAGAAATTTTCACCCCCGCCTCCATTATTATAATTTCTATATTCTTTTGTGCCACTGATATTTTTCTCCAGGTATTTATCTTTGTTGATCAGGTGCTATGGATTATACTACGTGGACCACAGATTTTGATCATAGTGCTCAGATGGGAGAATACTATTATGATCAGAGTGCTCAAATGGGAGAATACTATTATGATCAGAGTGCTCAAATGGGAGAATACTATTATGATCAGAGTGCTCAGATGGGAGAATACTTTTTTTGAGGAAATGCACTGGCCCGAGCTTGATGAGAAACAAAGGATTTTTTTTGATGAGATGCATGCACACCAAGTTGAAATACAAGCCGGGCTTGATAAGGGCATCCTTCAATTGGAATGCGTGAAGAGGCAACTTGAAATGAATGCGCTCATGCTTAAGGTTGCGATGATTCCCAAAGATATCAGTTCTGTTCCTTCATCTTATGGGCAAGAAGCATCTCCAATCATATTACCAGAGCCAGAATGTGCCGCCATCGATCCCACATCCTACAATACAGCTGTTGCATATGAAGAGTGGATGGACGAAGATACAGTGGAGGAAGCAGAAATTGATCCACCAGCGCAGCCATAGGAGGATGGATTTCAGATATTATTGGAGGGTCTCTTGGAGTCAGTGAGGTTCACCGGGTCAGAGAGCATTACAGCAGGTGATGCATTTGAGCTACGATTTACAGATTTTGTTATGAACCATGTTTCAGCTGCAAGAACAATTGAGGAGGACATACATGTCAGTCTTGAGGGGGATAGATTAAATTTTTGGATTGCTCGCGGGCATTCCCCTCCACATGATGCTTCTCCACAAGTTGACACATATGAGCAGCCATCATCACCATGCCAGAGAGAGCCTACATTGATAGTTCACGAGGAGGCATCACATGCGGAGCCAGAGCATTACATTACTGAGGCAGCACTTTGGGACGAGGGTAACTTCATTCAGATAAATCCAGAGTCTTGCCCACCGATAGTTGAGCTTCCGCAGCCACCTCTACCTTCTGCTGAGGCTGTGATCATATGGACCACACATTTTTATGCGTATCTGGATGAGATTCTTGGACGGAAGGCTGAGGACATTGATGCTTCCACATCTGAGGAGACAACGGAACCAGGCACAGATGCATCCACTTCTGATGAGAGAACT
>CM061142.1:546698367-547002554 GCA_030789695.1 Scilla litardierei
TAGGAGAATTAAATTTTGGAGGAACTGAAAATTTTAAATTTTTGAGGGAAACTAAATTTTCTCGGAGGAACTAATTTTTGGATGAACTAATATGACCTAATAATTTTTGTTCTTTAATTATTGATGTCCGTTTAGCTTTATAGGGTCCAAGAGATTAAGTGGGAAATATTTTAAATGACCAGCAACCTTGATGGCCGAAGGCGCCCGTGCCTGCGCCGAAGAGATTAATGATGGCCGAAGGCCCCTCTAATTTTTTAGGCGAATTTGTTGTTCTGCTAATTTGTTGTTCCGCACCAAAGGCACCTGCGCTGAATTTGTTGTTCCGTGCCGACAGCTCCCGCTAAATTTTTTGTTCCGCTAATTTGTTGTTCCGCGCAGAAAGTGTCCGTGCCGAATTTGATGTTCCGCACCGAAGGCGGCCGCACCGAATTTGTTGTTACGTGTCGAAGATGCCCACGTCGAAGATGCCAGTGCCGCTAACTATTTTTACGCTAATTTGTTGTTCCGTGTAATTTTGGTTGTGGAAATAATTTTTTGGCAAACAAAGATTTCACGGGGGAAAATCTTAAATGAACCGTGCCCGCGGGCACGGGTTATGACTAGTGTATATATATATTACAACTTAATTTATATGTAGGGGACTGTTGCATCTAAAAACATACACACTCACAGTTTTTGCCTCTCGTGTGCTTGCAGGTCGGAGTGGAGGGATGAAGGCGGAGCTGGGCACCGGGAAGAGTGTTGTCGTGAGGTGAGGGGGAGAGGAGATCACCGGGGCATTTCTAGGTTGCACGCAGCATCGAAGAGCTAAAGTCGAGGGTTGTGTCCTACCCTTCTTGCCATTCCTAACCTGGAAAATGGTTAAGATGCTTGCCTCCATTAGTATGGTATGGAGGTAGCCGTAAGGTGGTCAAGCTACATCTACGAACCCTACTACTATAGACCAACCACACCCAAGTGTCATAACTAGTCATCGACTAGTTTCCTTTCCATTTGTAATCGATGGGTTCTCATTATATTTCGAGGGTTGTGTCCTACCCTCTGTTCTGTTTTGGTTCAACTGGTGACATATAGAGAAAAGTTGTTCTTTTATCCAGAATCATTAGCATGAAATGTCCATTTTTAATCAGTTACGACAAGTATAATGTGAGCAAGTTGTTCAGTTAATGAGTTTGACGAGCATGTTCAAAATGATATTTTGCACTAGTTTAAGCAGTTTGACCAAAATTCAATCACAATTAAATAGTTGCCTGGTGGCGATGGTGGATGTCCCGGTGATCGCAACGGAAGGCGCAATTTATCTGTGATGTAAAGATCCGCGTATGAGACTATTTGTTTACGCTAATAGGATCATATTATAAGCTAATATTATTAAACAAACAACTAATATGCCGTTTATATAATCCTCTAGTATTTATGTGAACTAACTTGGTTCATAACATGTTACTAAGTTACTGATCTAAACAAACTAATTTAAACTAACAGTTAACATCATTTCAACATACTGTTACTTTAACATGATATTACACTATTATTATCATTTATAATTGTTACATATATATACATTATATTAATACTAACATATTAAACTACTAATAACCTGTTAACTTATGCTAATATTCATTATACTAACTTCATATTAATACTAACATGCAGCTGTTTTAAACAAAAACTATTACTAACATGCCTAACACTGTAGATATATATATATATTACAACTTAATTTATATGTAGGGGACTGTTGCATCTAAAAACATACACACTCACAGTTTTTGCCTCTCGTGTGCTTGCAGGTCGGAGTGGAGGGATGAAGGCGGAGCTGGGCACCGGGAAGAGTGCTGTCGTGAGGGGAGGGGGAGAGGAGATCACCGGGGCGTTGCTAGGTTGCACGCAGCGTCGAAGAGCTAAAGTCGAAGGCAAGGGTTGCACGACGCTGGAAGATGGCCTGAGGGGAGACGCGGCTTGGGTGCGCGGCTGTCAAAGAGCTAGGCGCTGTCTGCAGCCACGTGTGGTAGTCGGAGAGGGGAGTTGCACGGCGCTGTGGCACATGTCGGAGGAAGATGAAGCACCGGATGACTGGGGAAGTGGCGTTGGCAGGCTGAGGGGGTGAATGCATTGGGGGGAGATCGGACTGGGGCGCTGGGCTCGGAGGTCGAGCTGTGGGGGGGGTGCGTCAGAGGGGAGGATGGGTGCTACAGGCGCAAGGAGGCTGCTAGGGTTGCACGTGTAGAGGAGCTCCGAGGGCGGAGGGGTCGCTGGAGAGAGGGGTTATGGCTTTTAGGGGGAGTTTTTGTGCGGCTGAGAGATAGAGGGAGAGAGGGCTCTTTAGGGTTTTAGTTTAGAGAGAGGTGTGCGTGAGTTATAGGAAGCCTGAGGATTTCTTGGGTTTTAGTTTAGGTTTGAGAGAGATATAGGTTAGGGTTTAGTAATATTAGATATGTGTGAGAGAAAAGAAGCCTGGGGAAAATGCATGCACTCAAAATGAGAAAGAGATGTGACGGCTAGGTTTAGGGAAAGTTAGGGTTTAAGAATAAAATGGAAAGATTTTTAGTAATTAAGAAAGATTTAAAAACCTAGGAGAAAAGGAAAGAAACAAGAAGTTTAATTGTAATTAAGAGTGGGATTAATTGTTAATTATAATGGAAATAAAAGTCTCCTATCTAAAAATGGAAGGGGGTTTTGAATTTGAAATTTGAATTAATTAATTAACTAATTTATATAATAATAAGTTTACACATGATTATAGTTAATTAAAATACGTATTAAAATACATACGTATATGAATACATATAATAGTAATACGTAATACGAATACGTATTTAAGTACAGAAACGAAAAACACAGATAAAAAATAAAATACGTGCAAAATGCGTATTATAAAATAACAGCCATTACATTCTACACACCTTAAGAACAATTCTGTCCCCGGAATTCTTATCAACTAGGGAGTAGGGAACAAATAAGGATAACACTCTTGCATTTCATCTTCCCGCTTCCAGGTGGATTCTCCAAGTGAGTCGTGACGCCACATCACTCTCACAAGCTCGACGACCTTGTTCCTGAACGTCTTCTGACGTCGGCCTAAGATCTGCACCGGTTGTTACTCATAAGTCAGGTCTGGTCGAATCGTAATCTCTGAATAATCGACAACATGTGACGGGTCACTGATGTAACGATGCAGCTGAGACACATAGAATACATTATGTACTCCCTCCAATGAATGCGGCATTGCTAGACGATACGCTACTTCTCCAACTCACTCTAGCCCATCGAAGGGTCCAATGAATCTCGAGCTAAGCTTCCTTCATCTCCCAAATCGTATCACTCCTCGATTTGGGGATATCTTCAGGAAGGCATGATCTCCTGGTTGAAACTCCAAGTGACGATGCATGGCATCAGCCCAATGCTTGTATCGATCTTGCGCAATGCGTAGCTTGTTCTTGATGTTACGCACTACGTCTAATACTTCCATAATCATCTGTGGACCCAATAATTCTCGATCACTGATGTCATCCCAACTCAGCGGGGATCGACACTTCCTTCTGTAGAGTGCTGCAAATGGGGCCATGCCAATACTGGCTTGGTAGGTGATGTTGTATGCAAACTCTACCAGGTGCAGATGATCTTTCCACGAGCCCTTGAAATCCAGCATACATGCTCGTAACATATCTTCCAAAATCTGGATGGTTCGCTCTGATTGTCCATCAGTCTGCAGGTGATACGCAGTGCTGAAACTAAGACTGGTACCCAGATTGGTCTGCAGACTCTTCCAGAATTGAGATATGAATCTCGTGTCACGGTCGGAGACAATGCTCACGGGGACTCCATGTAATTGCAGAATCTCCTGCACGATTAACGAATACATCACAACATATACTAGGAAGAAGTTTTAAAAGGTATAAGATAGATCATTACCTCCATATACTTCTTAGCAAGTATTTCTGTAGGTTGTCCCACTCGGAAGGGTATGAAGTGTGCTGATTTGGTTAACCAGTCAACGACCACCCAAAGCGCATCATTCTGCTTAGTACTACGAGGTAGTTCAGTAACGAAATCCATTGTGATGTGCTGCCACTTACATTCCTGAATAGGCAGAGGTTGGAGTAATCCGGCAGTGTGATGATGTTCAGCCTTCACCTACTGACATACAAGGCAGTTGGCGACACTGCGGGCTACGCTTCTCTTCATTCCATGCCACCAAAAGTTCAGACAAAGATCCCTGTACATCTTGATACCGCCAGGATGAATAGAGTAAGGGGAGTTGTGTGCTTCATTCAATAGCTCATCTCTGATATCACCGGAAGGCACAGAAATCCTACTACCGTATCTGAAGGATCCATCCTCGTGAATAAGGAAATCTGTCCGAAGTCCAGCTTTGACTTACTCTCTGATCTTCTGTAACTTCGCATCCCCAGTCTGAGCAGCTTTAATCCGATCTACAATAGTAGATTGGATTTGCATATTCATCCATGTTGCTAAAGTTTCGGGCATAATAACTTCAATCTCCATCTCTCGCATAGCTTGCTGAAGTCTCCACTGAGCTGAGAGAGTCATAGGCTGGAAACCAACTCAAAGCATCTGGTACTACATTCACCTTCCCTGGATGATATTGGAGATCAATATCATAATCTACCATGAGCTCTAACTGTCTGCATTGTCTCATATTGAGCTCCTTCTGAGTGAATATGTACTTGAGACTCTTATGATCGGTGAAGATCTTCACATGCTCACTCAATAAATAGTGCCTTCAAATCTTCAGAGCAAATATGACCGCAGCCAATTCCAGATCATGTGTCGGATAGTTCTTCTCGTGAGTCTTCAGTTGTCGGGATGCATATGCAACTACATAACCATGCTGGTGCAGTACACATCCGAGACCCTTACTAAATGCATCACAGAAAACTTCAAGACCCCCAGTTCTATCTGTTATAGCTAACACCAGTGCAGTCGTTAGCTTCATGTTCAATTCCATGAATGCTTTCTCACAAGCCTCAGACCAGACAAATTTGATGTCCTTCCTCGTCAGACGAGTCATAGGCTCAGCAATCTTCGAAAAGTCTTTGATGAATAGGTGGTAATAGCCAGGCAATCTAAGAAAACTCCTAATGTCAGAAGCTAATGAGGAGTCGGCCAATTCTCAACTGAGGTAACCTTCGCTGAGTTGACTGAAATACCATCCCCTGATACTACTTGCCCAAGAAAAGCGACTCGGTCCAGCCAGAATTCATACTTGTTGTACTCGACGTATAACCGATGACGTCGCAGGGTCTCCAATAAAATCCTTAGATGATTGGCATGCTCTTCATCATTCTTCGAGTAGATCAAGATGTCGTCGATGAAGATCACTACGA
This sequence comes from Scilla litardierei, assembly GCA_030789695.1. Lineage (NCBI taxonomy): Eukaryota > Viridiplantae > Streptophyta > Magnoliopsida > Asparagales > Asparagaceae > Scilla > Scilla litardierei. Next base: position 546,703,719 of record CM061142.1, read on the forward strand.
ACTTATCCAAGAACTCATAGAAAATCAAATTCATGAGGTTCATGAATATGGCTGGGGCGTTAGTCACGCCGAACGACATGACTACAAATTCGTAGTGCCCATACTTAGTCCGAAATGATGTCTTCGGGATGTCTTCACTTCTGACCTTCACCTGATGATAACCACTTCGAAGATCCATCTTAGAAAAAACTCGCGATTCGCCAAGTTGATCGAAGATGTCATCAATACGCGACAGCGGGTCTTGTTCTTAATGGCCACATTGTTCAGCTCTTGGTAGTCTATACACATCCTTCTAGATCCATTCTTCTTCTTGACTAAGAGAACTGGCACGCCCCAAGGAGATACGCTGGGATGTATCCATCCTTTTTGCAACAGATCATCAAGTTGTTTCCGAAGTTCTTCTAGCTCAGCAGGGGCCATGCAATGAGGAGCCTTCGAAATGGGTTGAGTGTTCAGCATCAAGTCAATGGAGAACTCCAGAGCTCGGTCAGGCGGTAAACCTGAAATATCTTCAGGGAATACATCCTCAAATTCTCGAACTACTCTATGCTTCTCGGGCTCAACTTGCATCGATGCAATGATTACTTCGTTTGGCTTGGCCCAAAATCTGATTAGTCCAAGTGAACGATCTCCGCTCGTGAATTCAAACACATGATGATCAGGAATTTCAAACACTACTTTCTTTCTATGATAATCGATAGTAGCGTAGAAATTCCCTAACCAGTCCATGCCGAATATCGTATCGAAGTTTGGCATGTCGACCATCATAAATTCTGCAAACAACTCGTGTCCACAGATCACTATATGGCAAGATCGACATCCACTAGAAGTCTCACTCCCGGTAATAATGTTCCAGCAGTTAGGTAGAGAGTCAACACAAATGGAGTGTTTCTCTATAAATCCTCGGGATATGAAGCTGTGTGGGCTCCAAAATCGAAAAGAGATAGAGCTGGATGAGAGGCTACTAAGAGAACACCTAGTACATATGAAATATGTCTTAGCTAGAAGATAAACAACTAATCACATGCATATAATATAAACATAATAAAAGAAGAGTTAAAACACTACCTGATATCACTTGCTCATCAGTCTCAGCCTCTACGGCCCTCATAGTGAAAATCTGACGCCTCGGTTGGTTCTGCCTCACTAGTGCAAAAGCCTTCTGCTGTGGAGCCAGGTGGTCCATGCTGATTTGGTCCAGGAGCTCCACGCTAAACATTTCCAGGAGGTCCAGTAGTTATCGGCTTGTTGGTGTGGTGGGGACAGTCTCTGGTAGCATGTGCTAATGCTCCACATATCAGACATTAATTCAGCAACTCTCTGCAGTCCTTCGTGAGATAGCCAGTCCGCTTGCAGTGAAAGCATACCATCTGAGATCGATCGTTGACAGGAGCAACATGCCTCTTGAATTGTGCAGTCTGTGTAGGCCTGAGATTGCCCCTGAATGGCTCTGGTGGACGTTTGCTTCCTCCACTTTGAAGCGCCTTCTTCTGATTCATAATAAGTGCATGCTTCCTAGCAACATCCAACGCGTCCTGATGTGTAGTCAAATTTACCGAAGACATCGAAGCCTGAATATCCAGGTCCAGACCCAGGAGAAACCGATACACACAATCTTAGGGATCCTCCACCAGATGTGAAGCGAACCGACTAAGCATAGAGAACATTGACTCATACTCGTCAACAGTACGATTGCCCTGCTTCAGGTTGACGAATCGTTGCTGTAGTTCCCTCTTAGCTGATCGAGGAAAATACTGAGCATCAAATCGCTCTTGAAACATGGTCCAGTTGATGGGCTTGACCAGTCGAGCTTCTTCTCTGTCCCACCAGTTTCATGCATTTCCGGTTCTTGGCGAATTCAACCCATCCCGACTGATCAATACATGAAAGACTCAGGTCGTCTTCCATACTTCGGGCCCATTCTTCAGCTTCTAATTGCCCTTCTTTCCCAGAGAAGCTCTTCGGGTTCAGCTCCTGAAATTGCTTCGCTCCAGGTGCAGCTCAAGGAGGCGGTGGTGCAGGTTAAGCAGCTTGTTGTCCTTGATGTATCAACTATTGTTGTATCTCCAACATGCCTCTCATGACTCCCATGAGTTCCTGAATGTCAGAGACACCACTACAACTAGCTCCGTTTTCGTTGCGAGTATGCGCTTTTCCTGCCATGCTGCAAAAGAAACAAGATAAATATTTGTGTACTAAGTCATTCAAAACAATTTGGTTAGTGATGATATTTACATTATTCTGAATTATCTCGCCGAAAGCAAAAAAGTCGACCTGCATGGAAAACCTGTCACGTCCCGCTTCCTATTATACTTGGGAGCGAGGACGTGAGCGGGTTCGCATGTGCTTAAAGCAAAGAAAAGATATTATTGTTCTTTCTTCTTTGTCCTAAGCACAATAAGCATTTACTTAGTTGAGCAGGTTTCTTGTATGTGAATAATATCAGAAAAGCATAAATATTTAATTCACTTTTATTCCAGAGTTTCAAAATGAGTACACAAGGTTGTTAGGCCTAGCATGGCCGTACAATTTCTTGAAATGTAAACACAGCTGCAAGATAACGAGTACAACTAATAAATAAAACTGAGAGCATCTCTCTCTATTCTTCGGCAGGGAGGACCTCAGCGATGCACCATATCTCTATTCTCTCTATTCACTTTTATTCTCTATCTATTCTGAACCTAACATATATTTCACAATTACATTGAAATATATGTCAGCGAAAAGCTCCGCAAGATATTTAAAGTAATAAATTAAAGAATAACTTAGAAAAGGACAAAAGAGCGTTAGTACACATTTATGAATAATAAGTGCAAAAAAGTACAGTAAGAACATGTATGAATTTGCAGTTCAAAAAGTAAAGGAGTTGTATGTTGAGTATTCAATTGCTTGTGCTCGTGATAAGTCCATGTCCGGGTTGGGTAGTATGTACTTGATGCACCCTATCATCGGGGGTTTACCGTGACGCCTTCTTACCATTCCTAACCTGGAAAAAGGTCATGATGCTTGCCTTCATTGGTGTGGTATGGAGGTATCTGTAAGGTGGTCAAGCTACATCTATGAACCCTACTACTATAGACCAACCCCACCCAAGTGTCATAACCAATCACCGACTAGTTTCCTTTCCATCTGTAATCGATGGGTTCTCATTATGTTTCAAAGGTTGTGTCCTACCCGCTGTTCTGTTTTGGTTCAACTGGTGACATTAGAGAAAAGTTGTTCTTTTATCCAGAATCATTAACATGAAATGTCTATTTTTAATCAGGTACGACAAGTATAATGTGAGCAAGTTGTTCAGTTAATGAGTTTGACGAGCATGTTCAAAATGATATTTTGCTCTTGTTTAAGCAGTTTAACCAAAATTCAATTACAATTAAATACTTGCCTGGTGGCGATGGTGGACGTTACGATGATTGCAACGGAAGGCGTGATTTATCTGTGACGTAAAGATCCGCGTATGAGACTATTTGCTTACGCTAATAGGATCATATTATAAGCTAATATTATTAAAGAAACAACTAATATGCCGTTTATATAATTCTCTAGTATTTATTTGAACTAACTGGGTTCATAACATGTTTACTAAGTTGCTGATCTTAACAAACTAATTTAAACTAACAGTTAACATTATTTCAACATGTTGTTACTTTAACATGATATTACACTATTATTACCATTTATAATTGTTACATATATATACATTATCTTAATACTAACATATTAAACTACTAATAACCTGTTAACTTAGGCTAATATTCATTATACTAACTTCATATTAATACTAGCATGCAGCTGTTTTAAACAAAAACCATTACTAACATGCCTAACACTGTTGATATATATATATATATATATATATATATATATATATATATATATATATATATATATATATATATATATATATCAACTTAATTTATATGTAGGGTAATGTTGCATTTAAAAAACATACACACTCATAATTTTTGCTACTTATGTGCTTGCAGGTTGGAGGGGAGGCCGGAGTTGGGCGCCGGGAGGAGTGCTGTTGTGAGGGGAGGGGGAGAGGAGATTGCCGAGGCACTGCTGGGTTGCGTGCGGCATCGGAGAGCTGAAGTCAGAGGCGAGGGTTGCACGACGCTGGAAGATGGCCGTAGGGGAGAAGCGGGCTTGGGCACACGGCTGTTGGAGAGCTGGGCACTATCTGCAGTGGTGTGTGGCAGTCAGAGAGGGGAGTTGCACGGCGCTGTGGCGCAGGTCGGAGGAGAATGAAGCGTCGGATGACTGGGAAAGTGGCACTGGCAAGCTGAGGGGGTGAATGCATTGGGGGTGATCGGACTGGGGTGCTGGGCTCGGAGGTGAAGCTATGGGGGAGGTGCGCTAGAGGGAAGGATGGGTGTTGCAGGCACAAGGAGGCTGCTAGGGTTGCATGCATGGAGGAGCTCCGAGGGCGGAGGGGTCGCCAGAGAGAGGGGTTAGGGTTTTTAGGGGGGAGTTTTTGTGCGGCTGAGAGATAAATGGTGAGAGCGCTCTTTAGGGTTTTAGTTTAGAGAGAGGGGTGCGTGAGTTATAGGAAGCTCGGGATTTCTTGGGTTTTAGTTTAGGTTTGAGATAGATATAGGTTAAGGTTTTAATTATATTAGAGATGTGTGTGAGAAAAGAAGCCAGGGGAAAATGCATGCGATCGAAATGAGAAAGAGATGTGGCGGCTGGGTTTACGGAAAGTTAGGGTTTAAGAATAAAATGGAAAGATTTTGAGTAATTAAGAAAGATTTAAAAACCTACGAGAAAAGGAAAGAAACAAGAAGTTTAATTGTAATTAAGAGTGGGATTAATTGTTAATTATAATGGAAATAAAAGTCTCCTATCTAAAAATGGAAGGGGGTTTTGAATTTGAAATTTGAATTAATTAATTAATTAATTTATATAATAATAAGTTTACACATGATTATAGTTAATTAAAATACGTTTTAAAATACGTATGAATACGAATAAGTATAATAGTAATATGTAATACGAATATGTATTTAAGTACAGATATGGAAAACACAGATAAAAAATAAAATACGTGCAAAATATGTATTATAAAATACCGACAATTACAACATCACAGGCACCACAGATTCATCAGGATTAAGACATCATATTTATTACGTAATAATTAATCAGACTACGTGGCGATGTCATACACCATTAGGTTAGATAACTAACGGCAGCGCGGTAGCAAGATCTTCATAATTATTAAGCTAATAATCGCATAACAAAGCATGAAATTTAACCCAGAATGTGTGGCAGAAAGAAAAATGTTACGCAGGGCATAGAAATATGATCCTAAACAGAGGCATCATATATGGTAATATGCTCTAAATCAGTTGTGCGTATAAGGGTCAGTTCAAATAAAATTGAATGGTGACCTCAAATAATTTGTTTTGAAAAAGGAAAGATTTCCTTTTATGCCCTCTATAATTCTGTAACAACATGTTTTCATCAACGCATCTAAATACGTATTTAACCTATTTTCAATTTTTTTATTTTACAATGGTTAGTCAGGAGTTTTATGATTTCAAAAGGTTCTTATAAAAAATATTTTTAAGTATCAAACTAGTTATGGAGTATTTTAGTAAGTTCGGATTTCATCAAATACCTCTAAATAAATTGATAAAAATTCATTTTCAATAATTATTGGTTTGGCTTAATGAATTAATTTTCTATACAAACATCATCAAAACGTTTTCAAACTTCTACAATATCATTCTATGATCATTTAGGGCTCCCTATATTAATTTTGTAATTTTCTAAAGTCAAATCAATAGAGAACCCGCAAACCTGTATCCTAAATGTTTTGGCCTAAAACTAGTATCTCCGTAGCTCAAACCCCAAAGTAGATCTCGTATTCACGATCCTCGTAACGATACGAACCCGTGGCTATGTTTTCGTAATTGTTCGGACACATTTAATCTCAGGGGCAAAATCGTAAATTCGTTACTAAATTTTACTAATGACCTTCACTAATTACTTTTTAACTTACCTTAATTATATTAACCTAAATAAAAATTACCCTAACCATGTCTAAATCGTGAGAGGTGACATGTCTAAAAAAATTCCAAGCTTAAGTCAAAAAGGTTAAACCTAATCTCATTAAATAACTTTGCAAAATTCTACATTTAGTCAAATACGTCACCTAATGTAATTAATACCCTAAGTATTATTTAATTGTATTTGTTATCAATAATCTCTCTCTCTCTCTCTCTCTCTCTCTCTCTCTCTCTCTCTCTCTCTCTCTCTCAAACCCATGCAACCCCCCTAATCTCCTCTTCCTCACAAAGCTCCAGGTCGAACCCCCCTTTGTCTTTAACCTATGCCTAACCCCCATCTCCTCATAGCTGGACCCATGCCCTCGCTGAACCCCCACCAACGCTTCGACGAGCTCCGAGCCCAGCCTACTCCTCCTCTGTTTTTAGCCACACCCCTCGCCTAAAGCTCCACTGGAGCACCCTCCGAGCTCCACACCCCTCCGCTGCACGTGACCGCCTCCACCGCCCCTTGCCAAGCTCCGGCAAGCTCCCACAACCCACATCACCACCACCGCGTCCCCGAGATCCATCAAACCCTAGTCCACCCTCCTCCTCTGTTTCCCATGCCCACTCCGCCACCTCCTCTCACCGGCGATGCCAGTCACCGTAGCCACCACACGCCGCCTTCCCCTTCCTTTTCCCACCACCTCAAGGCCGTCGCTCCGCCTCTTTCCTCCGACAACGAGAGCACCCCGAGCTCAGGGAACCCACTCCCCTTCCGCTCCTCAACCCTCGCTCCACTGGAGCTCCTCCGCCCCGAGACCCCTGCTTCACCGCCCTCCGACAATCAAGAGACTCTCCGACGGCTCCTCCGAGCTCGTCGCCAGACCCTCAGCTCGACTGTCGCTCCCTCGCTTAACCGGAGGCATCATCGTCGTTCCTCCTCCGCCTACAGCCCCAAGCGACGCCTCCACCGACGGACTCAACGATGCACCGCCCTCCACCGTCCGCAGATGCCCGCTTTGACCCCCGCAGCGCTCTAAACTGCCGCCCCTCCTGCTCCTTGCTGCCGCCACACCGCTCACCACTGTGAGCCACCGACCGCCCTGCCAGATCCCCACCCTTGCTGCCTGTCGCCCTCGCACCATTGCCGGTCACCGCCCCACACCGCCGCATCCCTGTTGCATGCGCATGGTAACGAAGAGAGAGGGAGAGTGTTATATAGGTATACGTATTAGATTTTTTGAAAGGTGCATATACATGAGTGTATATATACGTGTATATATATTTATAATATGGATTAAATAGTTTAAAATTGATAATAAATAATATAGGAACCAAAAAAATACCCAGTAAGGCCTAGAAAATCAGAAACGATGAAACGAACTCATTGGCGTTGGTTTCATCGCCAAAGGGCGAGTATATTTTCTCCAGCAAATTTTTAAAGTTTAAATCAAATTAAGATGTTTTCATTTAAAAATCAGTATCTTTAATATTTCACGTACACTTGATCGACCCGGAATTAACTCCGAAACGGTGTCGTTTACCGCAAGCGCACGGTATAGTTGCAAGCTGGTATCGAACACGAGGAAGCGGTGCTATACTACATATATACTCCTAAGTTGAGTTAGACTTGCGGGTTTATTAGTGGATGTGGAATATGGAACGTTGTAATTGTGATGGATACGAAGATTGGGTCACTCGATATCGTAAACGAGGGATTCCACACAATATAAAAGAATAAAATATAAACAGACTAAGGCCCTAGGACTCGCCACTAGGATCGTCGGATGTCGACGCTAGGCTAGGACTCTTACATTTCATTGGTTTTATTGGGGGATCGTAACATCTAGAAAGTGAATTCATGCGTCTGGACATCATGAATCTAACGTATCACATTAACCCCGCTCTCGCGATAGGCGCATACGATACGTGTATTAAGGATCTACAAAGTTCTCACCACTCTCGTGGTTCGAACGCTCTCAACTCGTACCACTCTCGTGGGTTAGAGCTTCGAGGTATTTTGGTGGCTCTTATTGACGCAATGGTGGTAGCCGTCAATTAGTGATATAGTTTGTCGGTGGATCCCATCAAGGCACAAGCCAGGCATGGTCACGTGCCTCGGTTGAATCCACTAACTTCCTAATTAAATCCGTAGGATACTCCTTAAGCTAATCGATTCCACCGACCGTGGGCATGATCTCAGTACGAGTTCTCCTAGGGATTTTGCTTGATCAACCAAAATACAACCCCTTTTATACCCAACGCATCATAAAAATCCTATCTTTGCATCTAGATCCTAAAATTATAGGGATAATCCATTAGCCCTAGAAAAGACTACTCAAGCATAGCAAACATTATGAAAACAATAAATATCATTGCTAGCATCATAGAAAATAATAAGAAGAACTAAAATATAATTCAAAAGAATAGAAGTACTTAGCTTGATACATAGGAGGGGCCTATGGCATGGCCTAACTCCAAAATAAAGTCTCCAAGAACGCATATGAAAATGGGATCTAAGCTCCAAAAAAGTCCGCCCCTAATGACGGCTACCCTTCAAATATATATTCCCCCCTCAAACCCTAACAAACAACCCAAAAATCCCCCTGAACATTGTGCCCAAAGCCAAATCTGGACGCAACTTAAGTTCTGGGCCCACGGGGACTCGGGTCGAGTAGCCCCCTACTCGGTCGAGTCAGCAGTAGGGTAAATAATCCTCCAAAAATTCTGCTCTGTCTGCTCGGTTCGAGCAGGGTCTGCTCGGTCAAGTAGATAGCTTCTCGGTCGAGTAGATAGCTGCTCGGTCTAGTAGGTAGCTGCTCGGTCGAGTCATCAGGAAGTCTGGATTCTTTGTCCAAAACCACGCTCTACCTGCTCGGACCGAGTAGGGTCTGCTCAGTCGAGTAGGTAGCTGCTCGGTCGAGTTGTCACTCTGCTCGGTCGAGTAGGTGGCTGCTCGGTCGAGTATGTGGTCGAAAATTGATTTCAGCACTGCAACATCAGCTTGCAGAAATTCCCCAGAGCTCATCCGACCTCCGATTGGCACATTCTTGGTGGCGTTGGAACAGTCTTGAAGTCTACTATCTAGAAAAATATCAGAAAATACCGAAAAATCCCAAGTGATAGCAGATTTGAAAAGAGTGCACGGCTATCCTGTTTCTAGCACTTTGGGTCGCTCGATTCCTTCACCGCATCATAGCTCGATCGATCGCTATGGAGCGCTCGACCGAGCGACCTGGAATCCACGAGTCACGGTATTATAGAACCATGCTTTCTGCATTCTCCTCTTCTTCGTCCCTTCTCTCTTATCCCTTCCTTGCTCCTCAGCAGCTTTAAGTCACCGAACGCGGTGCCTCAGGAGTTCCGGTGTCGAAGTATGTGCTCTCTCCTCCAATATACTCCAAATCACTTGATATTCCCTGAAATGCGACCAAACGCTCTTAAATTACAATAGTTCCAATTATGAGCGTAAAAGCGTATGAAATATGTAATTGAGCAATCATTTTGACGTGTAATCATATAGATAAAACGTGGAATATAATGACACATCAACACTAACGTACGAGAAAAATATATGTTATAGTACTCTTCGAGACGGTCATTTTGACAGCTCACTTGCAACTTTCTGATTAGTATTGCACCCAGAAGAAATTGTTGAATAAACACGTTACCTAATTAAAATTAGTTTTAAAACTTATTTTTAATCTTTTAAAAATTATAAAAATTACCAGAAGCTTCTGAAAAATATTTCCTCCTATAGTAAAATTATTTTCTTCATATCGAACCTATATAAAAATTTAGAACATTTTTCGACACCGTTTCAATCATTTATAAAATCGAAACGATCAAGTTAATTAGATAGAAAATAAGTGTATTCATTAACTGAGTATTCTTATGATTGCATGTACCAATTCTTGTGCACCAACTTCTGTGGAAGCCCTAGATCTAGTCCCGGCTCACTACGACAACCTCGAAATTTGTAAGTCACAACGAATTCTAGAGTTAGAAAATTAGATAGTGTACATATATGAACTTTGAACACCACTATAGCCTCGGAACTGTTATTTGACTTGAACCAAACTAGAGACCTACTCTAATAGAAAAGTAATCAACTACAGATTACTTTGCCAACTTTCAACTTTGGTGGTTGTAACACAACCATCAACTTGGGTAAATTGTGTGCTAACGAAACCACCACATGCTCAAAGCTTGGAATCAGTATTACGGTTGTTGGACGTGTCTTTATCCTCACTTCACTTTGACCCAAGCTGCTTTGCAAAGAGTTTCTAACTTTCTGATTTTCAATAAGAAAGTCAACCAGTGGTATTGGGTTGACTAGCATCGTGTGATACATCGTATGGAACATCTTGTGAAGACTCCCATGTAATACTTAACACTTCACTGGGTTTTTGGGGTAACTCATAGTTGAGAGAGTGTGGGAGTGACTAGAGTTCATCTACATGTCTAGCTGACTGTGTTTCGGCATCCTGTCTAGCTGCCTGTGTTTCGGCAAACATAAATATGTTGCCCATGTCAGCATCATGTCTAGCTGCCTGTGTTTCGGCATTCATCTGGTTAAGCGCACCAAGGTAAGAGATGAATTCAATGGTCACATATTATACTCTCCGACTTGAGTCACGTATTTTTAGTGTAGCGTGCACGATCACCTCTTTGCAGTACATACACATTACCTGCTACACCTGTGCAGTCACAATACCTTAGTTGTCGTACTTTTAGCTACAGCGGTGGCATATTACTTTTGCACTACCACAGTACAGTTGTTCTCTCCTTTCAGTGTTGTTTACTTTTACTACTCTGGTGTGTATAGTTGTTGCTCAGTACTTTACTTTTCACTCTGGTCTGCTTGTACGTAGTTACTTTTGTCTTACTTGTGCACTGCTTCTTTTCTATATTTAGAATTGTTGTGACGTACCTACGGTTCCATCTTCGTGTCATCGTAGACGACATACATGTTGAGGTAGATGTTCTTGAGTTGGCAGAGCCAGAGTTTGATCCTGAGACTGCAGCTTTCAAAGTTATTTTCTCTTATGTACTTTCATTCTTTCATGTATCTTTGTTGGAACATTTTTGTACAGTATGGATTGTAATAATTGGACACTATTTGAGTATTTTTGTACATCTCTGCATCGTGTTTATTTTGTTTTCACTGGTTAACTGTAGACCTGTAAATAAATCAAATAAGTAATGGGCCCTCGAGAGAGGGGCGTTACAAGTTTGGTGGCCCACGCAGGTCCACGCTAACTACCTCGTGAACAATATAGCAAGATCAGGATGTACAATATAACATACTCAAATTGAACTCTCGAGTACAGGATGTCTCGAGTGTTCACCTGTATCGGATATACGGATGAAGTGTTCTTGTTACCCAGCTTCCTTGATCTTTTTTATCCACATCATCTTCTTTGAACTCTTAACCCTTGTCTAGGAATTCGTGTTCCATTATTTGGATATACCTTCCCTAGTAACCTTCTTTGCTAGCAGTTAGATTGATTTTTCCATAAGTTGAACCATTCTTTCACTTCAACATCATCACCCTTCCTTTAGCTTAATGACCTTTCGATTGACCTTCTTAGAATCTTTCTATTTTTAGTTCGCTTGAACTCTAGGTACGTCTATTTTAAGGAGGGTAGCGTTCGAATTTTCGATCACCAGAAGTTCGAAGTCGACAACAGAAACGAATCGAAAGACGCTCAGAAGTATTTGAGGATGGTGCTAGAGAATTTGAGAAAGACATACCCGACGTGAAAGTGTAGGCTGTTACGTCTTCCTCCTTCTTGAGCTTGTATTTCTATTCTAACCCCTACTTTCATCTTGTGCCCGATTTTCCATGGGTTTGAATCCTTTTTCCCGCCTACCATCTCCCCCTCTTTATTGCCTTTTGTCCTCATCCTCTCCTCGAACCCTGATCCTACCTACCCTACCCTACCCTACCAACGACTTCGGCACCCCCCTTTAAACCCCTCCTCTCTTCCATCACCAACCCACCACGTGGCTTCCTCTTCGCCTCAACGACACCCACTCCCTCACCCTGCCTCTCTCCCAGCGAGCCCAGCCCTTTCGGCCTCAAGCCCATCCGGTCTCACTCGGAGCTCCGCCATGCCACACGACGTCGTCGAGCAATCACAGTCGCCACACGACGTGGATAGACAACCGCTGATGACCCTCCGACATTCCGTTTTAGGATTTTTGGGTTTAGCGACGACCCTCACTACCACACTCATTATTGTCGTGTAGTTGAGATCTTAGGAAGTCGTTGTTCTTGGATTTCTTTCGAGCTCCTTGTCATGGGCCTTGCCCCTAAAGATGCCACGCTTCGTTTCCTTCTTGGGTCCACTCCTTCATGTTTGTTGGACTGTGAGTTATTGGTCGTTGAATTGTTTAGGGTTGATGGTGATAACTGTGGATGTCAACCAATGGTGTTGGCAAGGAATATCATTGGGGATGAGTATTGTCTTGCTATTGGCCTTAGGTGTTAAAGTTGGATGTCGATCTTGTGTTTGGATTTTGATAATGGTTTCGGTGTTGGTTTGTTATTGGACGTTATGGGAATTGATACAAGAAGTGGCCGTGATAAGTACGGTCTTTAGTGGTTGCCTTATACTTGTTTATTTGTGTTGTTTTGGACAATGACTTGTCTTTGGTACTTATGGGAGTTGATGTCATTTGTGTTTGGCTGGTTAAGGTATAACAGCACGAATGCATATGGATTAGTCATTACGTCTTTGTATGCTATATTGATGGATTACTTGGCTAGGCCTCGCTAGTCATCATTGGCCTAAGTTGAAAATTTTAAACTTTATGATCTTCTTTTTGATGTGGTTTAAATAGCTTGCTACTAGCTTATCACCTCAAGTTCCAAGTTCGAACAGATGTTATCATAATAGCTATCATTTTCATGTAACGCCATTTTTATTTTGGCTACTTGAAAAGTCAAAATGATTATTATGATGATACTGGTCTCAGGACTAGTTACGAAAGCTATGGTGATGTCAATAGTATGTATTCATACATAACATCTCTTGTTTTCTAGATGCTATGATATCACATTATATTCCATGTTATTTACAACCTGATTTATTATTTATTAGATCACTATTATTTTTTCATTTTATTTGCTTGAGCTTCTTCATAACATCTATTGTCTAGTTCGAGAAATTCTGAGAACGAAATTTTTTTAAGGATGGTAGGATGTAACAACCTGTTTTCATCAACACATTTAATTACGTATTTAACCTATTTTCAATTTTTTTTAATTTTATAATGGTTAGTCAGGAGTTTTATGATTTCAAAAATTTCTTATAAAAATATTTTGAAGTATCAAACTAGTTATGGAGTATTTTAGTAAGTTTGGATTTCAACAAATACCTCTAAATAAATTGATAAAAATTCATTTTCAATTATTACTGTTTTGGCTTAATGAATTAATTTTCTATACAAAAATCATCAAAACATTTTCAAACTTCTACAGTATCATTCTATGATCATTTAGGGCTCCCCATATTAATTTCGAAATTTTCTGAAGTCAAATCAATAGAGAACCTGCAAACCCGCTTCCTAAACATTTTACTTAAACCTAGTATCTCCGTAGCTCAAACCCCAAAATGGATCTCGTATTCGCGATCCACACGACGATACGAACCCGTGGCTATGTTTTCGTAATTTTTCGGACACGTTTAATCTCAGGGGAAAAATCGTGAATTCGTTACTAAATTTTACTAATGACCTTCACTAATTAATTTTAACTTACCTTAATTATATTAACTTAGACAAAAATTACCCTAAACATGTCTAAAACGTGAGAGGTGACACGTCAAAAAAAATTCCAAGCGTAAGTCAAAAAGGTTAAACCTAATCTCATTAAATAACTTTGCAAAATTCTACATTTAGTCAAATACGTCACCTAATGTAATTAATATCCTAAGTATTATTTAATTGTATTTGTTATCTATAAATTAACTCTCTCCCTCTCCCTCTCTCTCTCTCCCAGGCCGCATCATCTCTCTCTCGTTGTCTTCTCTCAAACCCTTGCAAACCCCCCTAATCTCCTCTTCCTCACAAAGCTCCAGGCTGAACCCCCTTCGTCTTCAACCCACGCCCAACCCCCAGCTCCTCATAGCCAGACCCATGCCCTCGCCAAACCCCCACCAACGCTTCGACGAGCTCCGAGCCCAGCCTACTCCTCCTCTATTTTTAGACACACCCATCGCCCAAAGCTCCACCGGAGCACCCTCCGAGCTCCACACCCCTCCGCCGCACGAGACCGCCTCCACCGCCCCTCGCCAAGCTCCGGCGAGCTCCCACGATCCACATCACCACCACTGCGTCCCCGAGATCCGTCAAACCCCAGTCCACCATCCTCCTATGTTTCACATGCCCACTCCGTCACCTCCTCTCGCCGGTGACGCCAGTCACCGTCGCCACCACACGTCGCCTTCCCCTTCCTTTTCCCACCACCTCAAGGACGTCGCTCCGCCTCTTTCCTTCGACAACGAGAGCTCCCCAAGCACAGAGAACCCACTCCCCATCTACTCCTCAACCATCGCTCCACCGGAGCTCCTCCGCCCCGAGACCCCTGCTTCACCGCCCTCCGACAAACAAGCGACTCTTCGACGGCTCCTCCGAGCTCGTCGACATACCCTCAGCTCGACTGTCACTCCCTCACTTAACCGGAGGCGTAACCATCGTTCCTCCTCCGCCTACAGCCCCAGGTGACGCCTCCACTGACGGACTCAGCGATGCACCGCCCTCCACCATCCGAAGATGCCTGTTGTGACCCCCGCAGCGCTCCAAACTACCGCCCCGCCTGCTCTTCGCTGCCGCCACCCCCGCTCACTGCCATGAGCCACCGACCACCCCTCCAGATCGCCACCCTCGCCACCTGCCGCCCTCGCACCATCGCCGGTCACCGCCCCCACACCGTCGCATCCCCGCTGCATGCGCATGGTAACGAAGAGAGAGGGAGAGTGTTATATAGGTATACGTATTAGACACGTATATATGAGTGTATATATACGTGTATATATATTTATAATATGGGTTAAATATTTAAAAATTGATAATAAATAATATATGAACCAGAAAAATACCCATTAAGGCCTAGAAAATCAGAAACGATGAAACGGACTCATTGACGCTGGTTTCATCGCCAAAGGGCGAGTATATTTTCCTCAGTTAATTTTTAAAGTTTAAATCTAATTATGATGTTTTCATTTAAAAAACAATATCTTTAATATTTCACGTACACTAACGTACGAGAAAAATATATGTTGTAGTACTCTTCGAGACGGTCATTTCGACAGTTCACTTGTAACTTTCTTATTAGTATTGCACCCAGAAGGAATTGTTGAATAAACACGTTACCTAATTAAAATTAGTTTTAAAACTTATTTTTAATCTTTTAAAAATAATAAAAATTACCTGAAGCTTCTGAAAAATATTTCCTCCTACAGTAAAATTATTTTCTTCATATGTATCCTATATAAAAATTTAGAACATTTTTCAACACCATTTCAATCATTTATAAAATCGAAACGATCAATTTAATTAGATAGAAAATAAGTGTATTCATTAACTGAGTATTCTTGTAATTGCAGGTACCAATTCTTGTGCACCAACTTCTATGGAAGCCCTAGATCTAGTCCCGACTTACTACGATAACCTCGAAATTTGTAAGTCGCGACGAATTCTAGAGTTAGAAAATTAGCTAGTGTACTCGTATGGGGTCCTAGCACCAACTCTCCACTTAGACTGTACCACACTCACCAAAGTGCAAAACTCTATCAACCTAGTAAACGTGTATCTTGACTGCACCAACACGTCAAGACCCTCTTGTCTAGCCCCAACCAAACAAGTCCAAAATAGTCACAAAATATTGGTAAAGTTTCCCCTACAGAGAACTTTACACTATTACACGAATATAAAGAGTAAAGGGTTTAGAAATGCTCAGTTCGTGTCCGTGTAGTCGTCTCTGTCAATCAGCACGTCGTCAGCTCCAATCTGACGCAAACGGTGTCTCAATCCGACTCCTGGATCTCAATCTGTCTCAAATAGCACACTGGTCTGTGCGTAAGGAAATCCCAGTTTAAACTATTTATAAGCGGTCTATGCGCACAACAATCCACGTATCCATGTCAGCATTGTTTTTATTCATTTTCACGTTTTAATGCGAGCCCTCCACGTCTGCTTGATGTTCGCCTTGGGCATGCAGTGGAAGACGTCCAACTACTCTTTGACGTCGACTCCGACTGCTGCACCAAGAGCTTCGACGGTAGATTCATTCGAGGACGGCAACGGTGGCTTCCTTTGAGGACGGAGACAGTGGCTTCCTTCGAGGACAGCGATTGCATACGTAGGCTTCAAAATCTCCAGTGGGTTCTTCTCTTCATTCTCTGATTTCTTCTTCGACTTACAATAGCAGCAAAAACTCTCTTCGACGGCGACTTCTTCGTCACGGCGGCAGCTGCGACTTGATGATCCCATGACTCTGATAGCAGCGTGACGGTGGCCTCCTCCTCTTTGGCAGCGAACTCCGACAACGTGCGATAGCTCCTCAACGAACGACGGCGACGACTTGGGATCCTACGGCAGCGGCGTGATCTCCTGTGGCAGCGACCAACTCCGATGAACTTCGTCGTGTGGGATCTCCGTGGCTTCCTTTGACTGCTCCTCTTCGAGTAGACTCTGATGGCGACTTGATCACAGTGGCGCTCGATGTGTGGATTTAGCGTACGACGGTGTGGACTTCTGGAGGCGGGCAAATGATGTTACTGCAGCTGCGGCAAGAGTCTTCGACAACACGAGGATGAAATCCTCCAGCTGCAGTCTTTTGTCCACGTTCACGGTGTCGAGAACATGGGTCTTCAAGGTGGCGCTCTCCTTAGGAACATGGAGGGTATCGGCGATGAGGTTTTGGGCTTGGAGAGTGTGCGGCAAGGAGTTTTTGGTACAAGAGGAAGCAAAGGAGAGTATTTCAGATTTGTGCGCACTAAGATGACGAAGCTAGGGTTTTTCTTTTTTCGTTTTCAGCCGCACTCTTGATATGGAGAAATTTATCTTGGAATATTTTTGATAGCTGCCTCTCTTTTTCTTTTTGGTTTGTCGTAGTTCTTTAGGGTTCCCTCAATGTCTTTTTATAGGGTGAGATGTGTGATAGGGTTTTATGAGGGTGCGGCTGCATTGGATCTTTTAGGGGATTTCGGCAATAGGAGAATATAGGGAGAGAATCCTTAGAGATATGGGTTGCCAACTAATTTGAGATTTGAATGGGATACTAGTTGGGATTTTGGTAGGATTTGATTAGGTGTTTGAATAGGAATTGGGTTTGAACAAATCTCCACAATTGATTTGATATGAGATCTCATCACATCTCTTCATCTTGACCAAGTCATCTTTGCTATGTGTATAGCTCTATGACCAAGTCCATTAGCTATATGGATAGTGATTCCTCCAACGATTAGAACTACGACTTTGCCATTCTTGAAACACACTTAGCACACACGTTAATAGCTTCACGCGTTTGTCATCATCAAACTAAAGATCCTAGATTGTTGCATCCAACAATATCCCCCTTTTGATGATGACAACCCAATGAAAGATTTGAGCAAATAGGTGGGAGTGTGTGAAGTGTGTGTGATGAAGGATGTAATGCATATGAGTAATACAATGAGATGTAAGCATGCACACAATATAGGATGGAATAAGCATGCTCCCCCTATTTTCAAGCCCCCCTTCATCAAACAACTATTTTCAAGTTCCCCCTTCATCAAACAATACCAAGCTACCCCTTCAAATAATACCAAACCATCACAAATAACCAAATCTTTCTTTTGTCTTTTCTCCCCCGTTGCTATCATCAAAAGTGGATTAAGGAAGTCATCAAATGCCACATGCAAAAATAGTGTATTATTGAGTATAGCTAGCACTTGCATGTATTTTCTACAAAGTTGACAATTCAGGTTCATTGAGAACCATAATTTAGACTTCACCACTAATGTGTAAGTGTGATAATATAAACATTGAAGTACAAAGGGAGATTCAATTTAGAACATCAACCAAAAACATCCACATTTTCCAATTAACATGAATTTCACTAGGATTGATTTTTCCACCTCATTAAAAATGAGTTCAAGTTACCAATCCCCAAAACATAGCCTATAAGGACTCTTAGATGTGGGATTGGCATTGCTTGACGAGTAATATACACCAACGCTAAAAGATTATCCATAAAGCATATGTTGGATACTCGTGGGTAGTGTATTTGCCATGAATTGTATCCATTTTACATATGGAGCAATTTTCATGTTTCATAAATTTTTTTCATATTCATTTTGTGCTCAATTTTTATTCATGGCAATACACATCATATCCCTTAGATAATTCAGTTTTTAATCATCCTACATTCATTTTCCAACATTCATCAAAAGAATCTCCAAACGTACTAAAAGTTTAGTATTCGTGGAAGTGCGTATGTATGTGTAGAAATTAAATTAATCATTTCATGAAGCATGTCATGGCTACCAAATAGTTTCTAACATGCACATGTAGCTATAACAATAATACAATGGTTTCTACAAAGGATATGAATGATCATTCAATAATACCTGTCACGACCCGCTTCCCTAAAATGGAGGCGAGACGAGAAAAGGTCCGCACGAGAGTGGAGCTGCGAAGCCCCAAACCTGATAAGCATCGATAAAACATAAGCAGGTCCCTGTAACCACAAACGGAACAACAATAATAACACAAGGAGAGACAGAAATAAAATCCCATATCTCATAATTTGTCCAACATGAAAATTAAGTTCAACATCCAGAAAAGCCACCAGGCTAAAAGAAAGAGTCTAAAGGCCCAGAACAAGGCCAACAAAAGCAACAACGCAACAAAGTATAGGTGCTACGCACCGACAACAAAACAGCAGTCTAAACAAAAGGGAAAGCTCAACGAAGACACTAGGACTGGTCCCCGGTGTCCACGTACTCCTCGCCAAACACAGGCTCGGGCTCGGCGTCAGTAAACACCTCGTCCTCTACAATGTACTCAGGCTCAGGATCTAACATGTGTCACCCAAAAGAGTAAAGGGGCACATGTCAGCAAGTCTAAAAGACTTGGGCAAGGAAACTGAAAGTAAGGCAACTAGCAACCTAGCAGTTATAGTATGCATGACATGGCAGTTATAACATGAGTGCACAAGCAAGACATGGTGAAACAATAAGTACTAGAGAACAATTATCGGGACAAGTCAAGAGTAGCCAAGCTACTAACAATCTCAATCATTCCACTAGTCACATTTCAAGTTGTTTGTAGATGTTTACGCCTTACAGCTGAACGGTTTGGCATTCACGCTGATTGGCCGCTTAACACTACCCCAAAACCCAGAGTTTACGCCTTACCACTGCAGTTGCTGATCGGGCAGACTCCCAGTTGATTGGTCGCTTAACTCTTACCCCCAATACCCACAGGTAAACGAGCCAGGGTCCCCGCACACGAGCTCAGTAAATGAGCCAGGGTTGCCCCGCACATGAGCTCACATTCTAGTTCACGACTCATAAGCATTTGGCGTAGGGGTGCACCTAGCCGGAAACAAGTAGTTCGGGCATTGGCTATCAACCAACACATGGCCCGCTTCTGGAACACGAGCCAGGAAACACAAGTATTGTAGCGAAGCTACGCAATCACGGAAACACTTAAAGAATGCAATGACATGACAATTAATTTGCGTACCGTTAATGGAAATTAAACATGACATGGTAATTGTGCAACATGATAAATGTCGGTTCTAGCTTCGTTGTCAAGCTAGTCCCTAAATTTGCGCCTAGGCGAGTATCATTTCGTCGCCTAACCTCTTTTACGCCTACAACAAGCAAATGGCCTAAGACATGGCCCAAAACCCTAAGTGGCAAGTTTCACTTGCCTAGCACCGAGGATGACGATCAACGAGGGTTCGTCTCACAGCCGCTAATCTACTGGGAAGTCGCTGTTATGGAGAAACAATCATCAAAATAACATTCATTTCATTAGGGTTTTACAAAAACACAACGGGTTATGAAAACATTAAGAGATCGATTTATTACCGTATTGGAAACGGAAGAATGATGCCGAGCAAGCACGGCAACGGAAGAAACGTTCCGGTGAACCTATGGTTCAGATCTGGAATAGATGGGGAAAATCTGGAGAAATGGGTTTTGATGTGGATTTTGGGGGTTTGATGAGATTTTTAGGAAGATGAGAGGTAGAATGTGTTAAGGGAGGGTTTGGATGATGGAGGATGAGCTTGGGATGAAGGAATAAGGGTTTGAGGTAGTAGGGGGCTCAATGGGGGAGAAATTAGGTTTAGAGTTGAAGAGGAAGAAGAAGAAAACGTTTGGGAGGGGTTTAAATAGGAAGTGATGGCGGCTGCCCAGAAATTAGGGTTTCGACACTGATTAGTCGGTCAGAGAACGACCACTGACCGACTAGTTTGGGAACTAGTCGGTCGGTTGACCAACGCAGACCGACTAAGTCCAAACAGTAACTGGTACCAAAAATAGTTGATGAGTTAGTCTGTTAAAGAAGCATTACCGACCGACTAGTTTGCAACCTAGTCGGTCAACCAACGTTCTTAGACCGACTAACGACAAACAGTAACTCCTGAGAAATTTAGAAAGCCAACTAGTCGGTTCAAGAAGGTTTTCCGACCGACTGGATCGTCATCTAGTCGGTCGGTGCCCCTTCTTACACCGGCTAATGAGCACCAAAAGTTCTGAAATGGAGCGCGAAGCTCCAGGATCAATTCCTAAGACTCCTAGGCTTGATCTAACAATAAGATATGACTGATACGAAGCCCGTCACGAATGACTTGCTCCAAAATCGACGATTCTAAGGAAGAAGCTAAGAAAACACGACGAAACGATCGAAAATGAAAGTTACGGAGACGATAACCACGCATAAGGAGAAAAATCAACCAAAACATATAATATAATATAATAAATCCAGATACATGAAAACCAGTCGTTACATCCTCCCCAACTTAAGAAAAATTTCGTCCTCGGAATTTCCCAACACTCACGTGTCTGGGAACAAAAGTGGGAAACGCTCTCGCATCTCATCCTCATTCTCCCAAGTAGACTCTCCAGGCGAGCCGTGTCGCCACATCACCCTCACAAGATTGACAATCTTGTTCTGAAGTGACTTCTGTCGCCTGTCCAGAATCTGCACTGGCTGCTGGTCATACGTCATATCAGGGCGAACGGTAATCTCCGAGAAATCCATAGCATGAGATGGATCGCGAATGTATCGACGAAGCTGCGACACATGGAAAACATTGTGAACTCCCTCCAAAGATGGCGGCAAGGCTAAGCGATAAGCTACCTCGCCAACTCTCTCTAGAATGTCAAACGGTCCAATGTATCGCGGGCTCAACTTCCCTCGCTTCCCAAAGCGAATCACACCACGATTCGGGGAAATCCTCAGAAACACATGGTCGCCCGGCTGAAACTCCAAAGGACGACGTTTAGCATCCGCTCAATGCTTAAAACGGTCCTGAGCAATCCTCAACCTCTCCCGGATGCTCCTGACAATATCCACGGCCTCCACAATCATCTCAGGTCCCAACAGCTCATGATCACCAACGTCATCCCAACTCAATGACGATCGACATTTCCTCCCATAAAGAGCGGCGAAAGGCGCCATGCCAATACTCGCCTGGAAGCTGTTGTTGTAAGAAAACTCCACCAAGTGTAAATGATCCTCCCACGAACCCTTAAAATCCAACATGCACGCCCTTAGCATGTCCTCCAAAATCTGAATCGTCCTCTCGGACTGGCCATCCGTCTGCGGATGGTACGCCGTGCTGAAACTCAGACGCGTACCCAAACTCTTCTGCAAACTCTGCCAGAACTGAGATGTGAACCTCGTGTCTCTGTCCGACACGATACTCACGGGGACTCCGTGAAGTCGCACGACCTCCTGCACGATTCACGTTACATCACTATCCAAACTAGGAAAAGGAAATAAAAACGGAGAGTAAAAGAATTTTACCTCCATATATCTCCTCGCTAGCGCCTCAGTGGACTGTCCCACTCGGAATGGAATAAAGTGCGCGGATTTGGTCAATCGATCTACGATCACCCAAATCGCGTCATTCTGCTTCGGACTCCGAGGTAGTCCAGTCACGAAATCCATAGTGATGTGTTGCCATTTCCACTCCGGAATCGGAAGCGGTTGTAGCAACCCGGCCGTACGCTGATGCTCCGCCTTTACTTGCTGGCAAACCAAACACTTGGCTACACTCCGAGCCACACTCCTCTTCATGCCATGCCACCAAAAGTTCAGACGAAGATCCTGATACATCTTGGTGCCACCAGGATGCACAGAATACGGCGAACTGTGTGCCTCCACCATCAACTCCTCTCTAATATCCCCAGCTGGCACACACAACCTGCCTCCAAACCTCAGCGAGCCATCCTCATGAATCAAAAAGTCAGTCCGCAGACCGGCTTCCACCTGCTCCCGAATCTTCACCAGCTTCGGATCTCCAGCCTGGCCAGCCTTGATCCGTTCCACAATCGTCGACTGTATCTGCATACACATCAACGAAGAAGCCTCCCCAGGAAGAACAATCTCAACACCAGACTCGCAAAAATCCTGCTGCAATCTACACTGCGAAGTCAAAATCATCACCGCTGGAAGCCTACTCAGCGCATCAGGGACCACATTCACCTTGCCAGGGTGATACTGCAAATCAATCTCATAATCCGCCATGAGCTCCAACCATCGACGATGTCGCATGTTGAGCTCCTTCTGAGTAAAAATATACTTCAAGCTTTTGTGATCGGTGAAAATCTTCACTTTCTCACTCAGCAGGAAGTGCCTCCAAATCTTGAGCGTAAACACAACGGCAGCCAACTCCAAATCATGTGTCGGGTAATTCTTCTCATGAGCCTTGAGCTGACGAGAAGCATACGCCACAACATGCCCGTGCTAATGCAACACACAACCGAGACCCTTGCCAGAAGCATCGCAAAAGATCTCAAATCCACCGCTGCGATCAGGCACAACAAGAATAGGGGCAGTCGTCAACCTCTCCCTCAGAACACCAAAAGCATTCTCACAATCACCCGACCAAACAAAAGGTACATCCTTCCGCGTCAACCTGGTCATCGGCTCAGCAATACGGGAAAAGTCCTTAATGAAACGCCGATAGTAACCAGCAAGCCCAAGGAAACTCCGGATCTTAGACGCTGACGACGGAACAGGCCACTCTCTGATGGCCCTAATCTTCTCGGGATCCACTAAAATACCATCTCCAGTTACCACATGCCCCAGAAAAGCAACTCTGTCCAGCCAAAACTCGCACTTCGAAAATTTAGCATACAACCGATGCTTCCTCAAAATCTCTAATACCGTCCTCAAGTGCGAGGCATGCTCCTCCTCTGACTTCGAATAGATCAGAATGTCATCAATAAAGATAACGACAAACTTATCCAAAAAGTCGTAGAAAATCAGGTTCATCAGATTCATGAAAACTGCGGGTGCGTTAGTTACACCGAAAGGCATAACCACAAACTCGTAGTGTCCATACTTCGTCCTGAACGCTGTCTTCGGAACATCTCCCTTCTTCACCTTCAACTGATGATAACCACTCCTCAAATCCAATTTAGAAAACACCCTCGAACCTCCAAGCTGATCAAAAATATCATCGATGCGAGTCAACGGGTATTTATTCTTGATGGTCACCGCATTCAACTCCCGATAGTCCACGCACATGCGACGCGAACCATCCTTCTTCTTCACCAGCAGCACCGGTGCTCCCTACGGAGACACACTAGGATTGATATAACCCTTCTGCAAAAGCTCGTCCAGCTGCTTCCGCAACTCTTCCAATTCTACAGGCGCCATACGATAAGGCGCCTTCGAAATCGGCTGCGCTCCTGGAATAAGATCAATAGAAAATTCTAAAGCTCGATCAGGTGGCAGACCAGACATCTCCTCAGGGAAGACGTCATCGAAATCACGCACCACAGCCGGCCTCTCCAACTCCATCTGCATAGCCACAACCTCCACCGGCCTGGCCCGAAACCTGACAGGACCAAGCGAGCTGCTACCACGGCTGAACTCAAACACTGGATGTTTGGGAATCTCGAACACCACCTTCTTCCTTCGACAGTCGATCGTAGCATAGAAGCTCGCAAGCCAGTCCATCCCAAGAACTGCATCATAGTTGATGATGTCGTGGACAATGAAATCAGCGTAAAGCTCATGTCCACAGACCACCAACGAGTAAGAATTGCAACCACGATGCACCGAGACCACGCCATTCCCTGTAACGATATTCCAACTATTGGGAAGAGGGGACGTCGACAAGGAATGCTTCTCCACGAAGCTCCGAGAAATAATGCACATCGATGCACCAGAGTCAAAGAGGACTCGTGCAGGAAATGTGCACACCAAAACCACACCTAACAAGCAATTAACAATCAAACCCTAGTCTAGCAAACAACCATGTTCAAGCAAACAACACAATCTATCAATCAAAACCAGCTAGGAAAGTAACAGCTAGATTGAGGATTACCTGCGATAACCTCATCCACAGCCTCGCTCTCCACAGCGGTCATCAGAAAAGCCTGCCTCCTCGGCGGAATAGCCTGCTGAAAGGCCTGCCTCTGTGGAACAAGAGCTGCTCCACATCCAGCAGGAACAGACGCTCGCTGCTGCAACGGCTGTGCTGCAACAGGTGCCCTCTGCAGCTGATTCGCATGCCGACAATCCTTCGCGACATGAGAAGCATCACCACAAACCAAACACTGGCCCAGAAACTTCCTACACTGATCCTTGATGTGGCCAGGCTTGCCGCAGAAATGGCAAGTCTTCTGAATAGGCCCTCCTGGCCTCTTAAACTGAGCTGGCTGATTAGGCTTGAATCCAGGCCTAACCATTGCCCTGGCCTGCTCCATAGGCCTCTTCCCAGCACCGGAAACATGTCCTCTCCTCTGACTCAGGTTCAGCTCCTGCCTCCTCGCAGCGACCAGAACCTTCTGATAAGAGTCCAGATCAGAGGAAGACACAAAACTCTGGAGCTCCAAAGCAAGTCCCTGCAGGAACCTCTGAGCCCTCTCATCAGCATCATGCACCATCTTCGGTGCGAACCGACTCAGCCTAGTGAACTCTTGGTGGTACAGGTCCACCGTCAAGCTCCCTTGCTTCAGATCAATAAAACGCTGCAGCATCTCCTTCCTAGCAGCCTTCGGAAAGAACTCCTCATCAAACCTAGACTTAAAGGTAGTCCAAGCTATCGGCTCCACTAACATCTTCTCTTCCGCATCCCACCAGTTCGGAGCATTATCCTTGAGTTGCCTCTTCGCCAAATCAACCCATCCAGCCGGGGTGATCTTGGCCATCTTCAAGTTATCCTCAATGTTCCGAATCCACTCATCAGCAGCCAGAGGACCCTCAGACCCATCAAAATATGCGGGACCCAGCTCCCGAAATTGCTTCGCTCCCGGCTCGGAGCGAGGGGCATCCAGAAGTGCCCGGGCAGCTCGAGCAAGTGGAGCATTCTGGACTTGCAGGAGCACGCCCTGTTGCACCTGCATCATCTGAAGCATCATCCGCATCATCTCTCCATTGGTGGGTTCCCGCTCAGGCTCCTCGTCATGAGGGGGCGCACCACTACCTCCACCATGGGTGAATCGCCTTCCTGCCATCTAATGACACAGAAAACGAAGCAGATTAGACTCATAGCTTATGACTCGGACATCGAACTTAGTTTATTGGACACTCTAATATTATTATCGTTATTTCGATAATCGCAGTTACAGAAGAGAGACCTGCATGGGCCACCAACAAAACCTGTCACGACCCACTTCCCTAAAATGGAGGCGAGACGTGAAAAGGTCCGCACGAGAGTGGAGCTGCGAAGCCCCAAACCCGATAAGCGTCGATAAAACATAAGCAGGTCCCTGTAACCACAAACGGAACAACAATAATAACACAAGGAGAGACAGAAATAAAATCCCATATCTCATAATTTGTCCAACATGAAAATTAAGTTCAACATCCAGAAAAGCCACCAGGCTAAAAGAAAGAGTCTAAAGGCCCAGAACAAGGCCAACAAAAGCAACAACGCAACAAAGTATAGGTGCTACGCACCGACAACAAAACAGCAGTCTAAACAAAAGGGAAAGCTCAACGAAGACACTAGGACTGGTCCCCGGTGTCCACGTACTCCTCGCCAAACACAGGCTCGGGCTCGGCGTCAGCAAACACCTCGTCCTCTACAATGTACTCAGGCTCAGGATCTAACATGTGTCACCCAAAAGAGTAAAGGGGCACATGTCAGCAAGTCTAAAAGACTTGGGCAAGGAAACTGAAAGTAAGGCAACTAGCAACCTAGCAGTTATAGTATGCATGACATGGCAGTTATAACATGAGTGCACAAGCAAGACATGGTGAAACAATAAGTACTAGAGAACAATTATCGGGACAAGTCAAGAGTAGCCAAGCTACTAACAATCTCAATCATTCCACTAGTCACATTTCAAGTTGTTTGTAGATGTTTACGCCTTACAGTTGAACGGTTTGGCATTCATGCTGATTGGCCGCTTAACACTACCCCAAAACCCAGAGTTTACGCCTTACCACTGCAGTTGCTGATCGGGCAGACTCCCAGTTGATTGGCCGCTTAACTCTTACCCCCAATACCCACAGGTGAACGAGCCAGGGTCCCCGCACACGAGCTCAGTAAATGAGCCAGGGTTGCCCCGCACATGAGCTCACATTCTAGTTCACGACTCATAAGCATTTGGCGTAGGGGTGCACCTAGCCGGAAACAAGTAGTTCGGGCACTGGCTATAAACCAACACATGGCCCGCTTCTGGAACACGAGCCAGGAAACACAAGTATTGTAGCGAAGCTACGAAATCACGGAAACACTTAAAGAATGCAATGACATGACAATTAATTTGCGTACCGTTAATGGAAATTAAACATGACATGGTAATTGTGTAACATGATAAATGTCGGTTCTAGCTTCGTTGTCAAGCTAGTCCCTAAATTTGCGCCTAGGCGAGTATCATTTCGTCGCCTAGCCTCTTTTACGCCTACAACAAGCAAATGGCCTAAGACATGGCCCAAAACCCTAAGTGGCAAGTTTCACTTGCCTAGCACCGAGGATGACGATCAACGAGGGTTCGTCTCACGGACGCTAATCTACGGGGAAGTCGCTGTTATGGAGAAACAATCATCAAAACAACATTCATTTCATTAGGGTTTTACAAAAACACAACGGGTTATGAAAACATTAAGAGATCGATTTATTACCGTATCAGAAACGGAAGAATGATGCCGAGCAAGCACGGTAACGGAAGAAATGTTCCGGTGAACCTAGGGTTCAGATCTGGAATAGATGGGGAAAATCTGGAGAAATGGGGTTTGATGTGGATTTTGGGGGTTTGATGAGATTTTTAGGAAGATGAGAGGTAGAATGTGTTAAGGGAGGGTTTAGATGATGGAGGATGAGCTTGGGATGAAGGAATATGGGTTTGAGGTAGTAGGGGGCTCAATGGGGGAGAAATTAGGTTTAGAGTTGAAGAGGAAGAAGAAGAAAACGTTTGGGAGGGGTTTAAATAGGAAGTGCTGGCGGCTGCCCAGAAATTAGGGTTTCGACACTGATTAGTCGGTCAGAGAATGACCACTGACCGACTAGTTTGGGAACTAGTCGGTCGGTTGACCAACGCAGACCGACTAAGTCCAAACAGTAACTGGTACCAAAAATAGTTGATGAGTTAGTCGGTTAAAGAAGCATTGCCGACCGACTAGTTTGCAACCTAGTCGGTCAACCAACGTTCTTAGACCGACTAACGACAAACAGTATCTCCTGAGAAATTTAGAAAGCCAACTAGTCGGTTCAAGAAGATTTTCCGACCGACTGGATCGTCATCTAGTCGGTCGGTGCCCCTTCTTACACCGGCTAATGAGCACCAAAAGTTCCGAAATGGAGCGCGAAGCTCCGGGATCAATTCCTAAGACTCCTAGGCTTGATCTAACAATAAGATATGACTGATACGAAGCCCGTCACAAATGACTTGCTCCAAAATCGACGATTCTAAGGAAGAAGCTAAGAAAACACGACGAAACGATCGAAAATGAAAGTTACGGAGACGAAAACCACGCATAAGGAGAAAAATCCACCAAAACATATAATATAATATAATAAATCCAGATACATGAAAACCAGTCGTTACAATACCACTTATAAAGATTCATAAAGAGGTATTCAATAAGCACCAATTTTATTTTTTGATTTTTGGTTTTTCAATTTTTTGGTTTTTCTTTTATAAAGACCTAAAACAAGCCTAAAAAGCAAATAAACAAGCACACAAACAAAAAATAAGTCAAGCACCCACAAAATCTATGAAGGTAAGCAATGAATGCAAAGAGGGAAATGAAATAGAACTTCGTGTCGCTAATTGATTAAGGAGCTAAAAGAATGAAACTTTCAAGTTATTGCTCCTCGCCAAATCTCCACCTCACCTACATGAAAGGTGTTAAGTGTGACCTTGGAATCCAACAAGGTCCACTAGTATTAGCCATTAAAGTTTTAGGAACCCACACTTGTTTGAACTTTATGTTTGTGTTCCTAAACTTACAATAATAGGATGTGTGATCAACACCATCACAAGTAAAGCACTTTGCATGCATATTTTTCACAATAGAAGGCACGTTGTGGAATTTCTTAAAGATATGCTTTTTATAAGTTTTTGAATCAAATCCAAGTCCCCGTCTATTATTGCCATATAATTGATTCTCTAAAATAGTATCCAACGATTGTTTTCCTATAGAGAACTTCTTAATGGACAATTCAAGACTAGAGACTTTAGATTTTAATAGCACACTAGAAATAACCCGTGCACACAGTGCACGACGCCAAAAAAAACACCACGAAAAGGATGCGGTGCACGCGCGCAACTGAAAAGGAGTGAGAACTGTGGGTGTGTTTGTTGGTATCGTCGGGGGGTAAAAGGACACCGAAACAAAGCCCAAAACCATACCCCCAATGTGACCCACCGAGTTTGAACATGAGTGCGTTTTTGGGTGTGTTTTTGGTGAATGTGTGTGCTTTTGGGTGCCTTTTGGTGTTTTTTTGGGTGTGGGGGATGAGATGAGGATGAGGTGGAGGGGGTTGTTCCATGTGGCGATGTGACATTGCCACATGAGACAAAGATTCAAAAACATCCCTCATTTGTAATATAGATTTTCATCTACAAGCAAAGTACATTTACTTAAAAAAGCTCTCTTGTTGTCCTCCTCCTGCTTTTCAAATTCAACCATTTTCGTTTTAAGATCGTTATTTAACATGCACATTTTATCATTAAGCTCTCTAATCATATAATCCTTTTCAGTTTCAAGCTTAATTAATATTGCTTAAGCATGCTAATATCTTTCAACAAGGAAGGACAAATAAGACAAGTAGCTTTTTCAGGCATGCTAGCTTTTTCTTTTTCTAGTGACACAATTTTAGCGTAACATGCAACAAGTTTCTCTTTAAGAATATCCACTTTATCAGAAATATCACAGTTTTATTTTTGCAATTTAAAGCTAGCATCCCTATAATCATTCAACGTGAGTTTTAGCTCATTAATCTCATTTTGCATTCCTTTACAAATATCTAACAATCAAGCTTTAGTGAAGGAATTTACCTCATCGTTGTTTGCCATTAAACAGACGACAGCGGAGTGGGCTACCACCTCTTCATCCTCATCCTCAGCTTCGCTGTCCATGTCCCAAATTAGCATCTTGGCTTTTCCTTTATCTTTAGCAACCTGAGCAGTCTCTTGTCTGCATTGCTTCGCAAAGTGTCTCTTTTTCCTGCATTTGAATCATTCAACTCTATTAGCAGAATCTTGTTCAGAAGAATTTTTATCGTAATTAAAAGTCTTAGAGCGTATGAACCTTCTATGCATTTCTGATCTTCCTTGAGGAGTTCTGACAAACTTTCTGAAATTTCTAACCATTAGCGTCATCTCATCATCATCTTCATCTTCGCTAGCTTTCAGAGCAAGTGGCTTTGAAGCTTTCTCCTTCTCCTCAGGTTTCTCTCTTTCTTCAATATTTTGTCATTCAAGCTCGTGGGACATTAGATTACCTATCAAGTCCTCCACCCTCATCTAAGATAGATCCTTCGCTTCTTGGATGGCAGTGACTTTAGGCCTGAAAGAGCTTGGCAGCGCTCTTAATATCTTCCTCAACTGTTCAAGGCTAGAATATGGCTTACCGAGCGAGCTAGACTTGTAGACGATGTTGGTGAATCTCGCAAACATCTCTGATGTGGTCTCTGATGGTAGCATGTGAAATCCCTCGTACGTCACCTCCAATGTATGCCATATTTCCTACGCATTTAGACAATGTGAGATACGATTGAATTCAGATTTATCTAATGAACAAATGAGAGCATTTATAGCTTTAGCATTAAGAGAATAAAGTCTCCAATCATTGTCATCCCATTTATCATCAGGTTTAATCATCTCATCATCTCCAACTTTAATGACAGGTGGTTTATAGCCTTTTTTAACAATATGCCAAGCTTTATAGTCAATAGAAATTAAGTAGATTCTCATTCGATTTTTCCAATAAGCATAATCTACTCCATTAAATCTAGGGGGACATCATATGGACTGACCCTCAGCAAAAGCACTATCAATGTGGTCCATGGTCAATCCTAGGCTAGATCCCAAAATCTGCTCAGATACTACTTGTTGGATCTTGATCCTAGCCTAGAGGGAGGATAGGCTTATAAAAATATTCTCGCGCAACCCACGAGAAAACACACGAAGTTAAGATCACAAGCAGAGTAAATAAGAGACAATCACATAGTACGCACAGATTTACCCTGGTTTGGTCGCACCAACGACCTACGTCCTGCCCCAAGCAAATACTAGCATTAATAAGTTCCTTCTGTACACCTACAATGGGGTCCTAGCACCAACTCCCTACCTAGACTGTACCGTACTCACCAAATTACAGATTTCTATCAACCTAGTAAATGCGTATCTTGACAGCACCAACACGTCAAGACCCTCTTGTCTAGCCCAAACCAAACAAGTCCAAAACAGTCACAAAATATTGATAAAGTTTCCCCTACAGAGAACGTTACACTAATAGACGAATATAAAGAGTAAAGGGTTTAGAAATGCTCAGTTTGTGTCCGTGTAGTCGTCTCTATCAATCAGCACGTCGTCAGCTCCAATCTGACACAAACGGTGTCTCGATTCGACTCCTAGATCTCAATCTGTCTCAAATAGCACACTGGTCTGTGCGTAAGGAAATCCCAGTTTAAACTTTTTATAAGCGATCTGTGCGCACTACAATCCCTTTAATTTCACTTATCCATGTCAGCAGCATTTTAATTCGTTTTCACGTTTTAATGCGAGCCCTCCACATCAGCTTGTTATTCGCCTAGGGCTTGCAGTGGACGACGTCCAACTACTCTTCGACGTCGACTCTGACTGCTGCACCGAGAGCTTCGATGGCGGATTCATTCGAGGATGGCGACGGCGGCTTCCTTCGAGGACAGCGATTGTGTATGTGGGCTTCGAAATCTCCGGTGGGTTCTTCTCTTCGTTCTTCGATTTCTTCTTCGACTTACAGCAACAGCAAAAACTCTCTTCGACGGCAACTTCTTCGTCACGGCGACAGCTACGACTTGATGATCCCACGACTCCGACAGCAGCGTGATGTCGGTGGCCTCCTCTTCGGCAGCGAACTTCAACAACGTGCGATAGCTCCTCAATGAACGGCGGCGACGACTTGGGCTCCTACGGCAGCGGCGTGATCTCCGATGGCAGCGACCAACTCCGATGAACTTCATCGTGCAGGATCTCCATGGCTTCCTCCGACTGCTCCTCTTCGACGTAAACTCCGATGGAGACTTGATCACAGCGGTGCTCGATGTGTGGATGCGGCGTACGACGGCGTGGACTTCTGGAGGCGGGCAGATGATGTTACTGCAGCTGCGGCGAGAGTCTTCGACAACACGATGATGAAATCCTCCAGTTGCAGTCTTTTGTCCACGTTCACGGTGGCGAGAACATGGGTCTTCAAGGTGGCGCTCTCCCTAGGAACATGGAGGGTATCGGCGATGAGGTTTTGGGCTTGGAGAGTTTGCGACAAGGAGTTTTTGGTACAAGAGGAAGCAAAGGAGAGTATTTCGGATTTGTGCGCACTAAGATGACGAAGCTAGGGTTTTTCTTTTTCGTTTTCAGCCGCACTCTTGATATGGAGAAATTTATCTTGGAATAATTTTGATAGCTGCCTCTCTTTTTCTTTTTGGTTTGCCGTAGTTCTTTAGGGTTCCCTCAATGTCTTTTTATAGGATGAGATGTGTGATAGGGTTTTTATGAGGGTACGGCTGCATTGGATCTTTTAGGGGATTTCGGTAATAGGAGAATATAGGGAGAGAATCCTTAGAGATATGGGTTGCCAACTAATTTGAGATTTGAATGGGATACTAGTTGGGATTTTGGTAGGATTTGATTAGGTGTTGAATAAGAATTGGGTTTGAACAAATCTCCACAATTGATTTGATATGAGATCTCATCACATCTCTTCATCTTGACCAAGTCATCTTTGCTATGTGTATAGCTCTATGACCAAGTCCATTAGCTATATGGATAGTGATTCCTCCAACGATTAGAACTACGCATTTGCCATTCCTGAAACACACTTAGCACACACGTTAATAGCTTCACGCGTTTGTCATCATCAAACTAAAGATCCTAGATCGTTGCGTCAAACAAGTTGTTGTTGAGTATTGATTCCCCTGATTTGGTTTTGATGATGAACAAACATAAATATCGAGTACTAATTCTCTTTGAGCGCAGTTGTGGAGATCATCGCAAATTTACTCTGTAGATCTCAAGCAACGTCTCAAGACTTCCTTAGAGCGCATGATCGTTGTGCCTGAAGCTTTGTTGAAGCTCAAGGACATGTTGATAAAGTCAAGAGATTCAGACTCATCATGTTGGAGCTTTGAAGACGGGTTGTCTTGTTTATTTGTGTGTCTTCTAGCTCTATATTATAGAATGTTAAATCTTGAGTTTTACTTGTTGTGCAACCCCCATATCTATATGATCTACTTCCTAGGAATGCCTTAGAAGCCAGTAGAAAGGGTCATTTGGCTTGTCGCTCCTTTACCTGGCTTCGTGTGCATCTTAGTTGGTTCAAGTTGAAGAACTAATCGATTAAATGTCAATCTAATCGATTAAGAATTCTTCTTGAATCGACTAGCCATCCTTTTGAATCTTAGCCTAACCTCTGTTGACCAACTAGTCGATCCAAGAAGGTTCACCGACCGATTAGTTCTCAAATTAGTCGGTTTGCATTTCTTCTTAGACCGACTAGATGATCCTTCTCATTTCACACAATTCTCCGTTGACCAACTAGTCGGTCCAAGAAGGTTCACCGACCGATTAGTTATCATACTAGTCGGTTAGTGTTTCTTCTTAGACCGACTAGATTATCGTGATGTTTTTACTAAAATCTCTGTTTCAAAACCAGTCGGTCCAAGAAGGCTCACCGACCGACTAGTTCTCCATCTAATCGGTTAATGATCCTTCTTAGACCGATTAAGCTGCTTTAATTTTCCAGTCGTTGGAGATTTTATTTCCACGATTTTCCTGGATCTGTTTTGATTCTTTCCATATCTGTTTGATGCGTTTCAAACATGGAAATTCTTCCCTTATGTGTAGACATTGAGATCTAGTTTTTCACATATCGATTATCAATTTGAAAAGGCTTGCTCTCTTTCGAAAAAGTCTCTCTCTCTTTTCGACCTAATCCTTCCAAGAGATCATTGATTTTGTGTGTTCATTCTCCTGATGGATCCAAGGATCACGATCATCATCCTAGCTGTCTCTATCTGTTCATCTCAGTGGTGCTAGGGTTTCAATCGCTCATAGTGATCTTTTCTCTCCATCATCTTTCATTGCCCTAATACTGTAAGTATCTCTCAAGGCATAGGAATTTGTGGTGAGTATTTTATATTGCATTAAACTCTATATTAAAGTTTTGCTCTCGGTTTGTGAGAGGTTCGTGATCCCAGTTTGTGGGAGTCACGGTTCAATCTTTGTATTGATTTATCTTGTAGTATTTTCTACTAGAGGGTTTTTAATGAAAGCTTGAGTTAGTGGATTCTAACTCAAGTAGCCGGAAGGGATCCGGGTGTCTGGGACGTAGGATCACCGGGAACAAGTCGGGAGACTTAGGTGTATCCGAACCCATTACATCACTTGTTTGCATTGTGATCTTCTTGTTGTTACTTCTATTCCGCATTATTGTTTGTGTTTGCAAAATAATTAGGAATTATTCTCTTAGTTATTTTAAAGTACTATTCAACCCCCCTCTAGTACTTGCAGTTGCTTCCAGGGTATTACATTTGGTATCAAAGCTTGGTTCATAGCTATGATAAATAACGACAACAAGGCCGTTCGACCACCTCCCGACTACAGCTCTTACAAGAATCGTGAAGGAGCCTCTTCAGTGCTCGAAGGTTACTCCTCAACCAGGCCTCCTCACTTCAACGGTACCAACTATGGGTACTGGAAACGTCGGATGAAAACTTTCCTTCGGAGCGCATCACTTTGGAGAGCCACGTTAACGGAGTACGTTGAGCCTGTTGAAGAAGACTTCATAAAGTGGACTCCTGCGGAGGTTGCCGTAGAGGTGAGCAATGCCAATGCAATGAATGCCTTACAATGTGCAATGGAGCCTGAAGACTTCAACAAGATATGCACATGTAAGAGTGCATATCAGATTTGGAATCAACTTCTCATCATGCACGAGGGAACGAGCAGGATAAAACACTCTAAACTCACTGTTGCTAATAAAGAGTTCGAGTTATTTCACATGGAACAGGGTGAAAGAATTAAGGAATACTATGCTCGCTTCGTGGATCTAACCAATGAATTGGAAGCTCTAGGGAAGACATATACCCAAGAATAGAAAGTCGTAAAGATCATTGACGGGCTTCCTTCGAGTTGGGAAAAGCAAACCTACGCTATCGAGGAAGGTAATGATATGTCTAAGTATACTGTTGTTCAACTAATGGGTATCTTAATGTCTTATGAGGTACGAAAGGACACCAAGATCAAGATGTATGACAAGATGAAGGCGTTCTTGAAGCAAGAAGAGCCGAAGAAAAAGGTGATTGCTTTCAAGGCCGCCCCTACCACACCTACCGATAGTGAAGAATCGGAAGCTGAGTTGGACATGGAATCTTTGGCCTTCATGGCAAAGAAGTTCAACCGGTTTTTCCGAAAAGGTAACTTCAAGAACAAATCCAAAGTTGGTTCTATTAATGCCTCTTCTTCTTTGTATTTCAAATGTAATAAGCCAGGACACATCAAGGTCGATTGTCCCCTCAACAAATAAAAAGAGAAATGGAAGGCACCTAAGTACGACAAGTCAAGAAAGTACAAGAAGGAGAACAAGAAAGGGCTTGTTGGTACATTCACCGACTCTGAAGAGGACTCTTCAAGTGATGAGTCAGATGAAGAACAAGTGGAGAAAGCACACATGTGCTTCATGGCAAGAAAACAATGTGATCAAGAGACCGCTTCAAATGAACGCGAGGATGAAGGTGAAGAGGTAACTATGGATGACCTTAGATTAGCGAATGAAGAAATTTGGTCTAAGTATTCTAAGTTAGTGAATAGATATAATAAAATCAAAGATGAGCTAACTAGTCTTCTAGCCACACCTAAACCTGTCATCCCCAACAATGACACCGTTGTTGAAGCCTTGAGAATTGAGATTGTAAATCTCAAATCTCAACTTGAGCATGTTAACATTGAGGATCCGGATGAACATGAGATAGCGGATTTGATTTCTCGAAACTCAACTTTGAGTATTGAGAATGAGAATCTCAAGTCACGTGTTTGTGAACTCACCACGCAAGTGTCTACTTTGGATGCTAAAATACTTTCTCTCACTGAGAAATATGAGTTCACATTAGGCCGTGTTGAGAAATTCAACAAAGGCAAGGATCATTTGGATAATATTCTGAATGACTTACTTCCCGCCAATCATCGCATTGGGCTGGGGTATAATGAGGAAAATTCATCTAAATCTTCCACCACCTTTGTAAGGCCATCCTCCGATGCCTCAACTAGTGGGAGTAAACACCCCATGGGTAGTTCATCTTCCAATGGTACTTCCACTAAGTTCATATCCCCTTTTGGAAAGAAACCCACTTTGGGTGGACCTCCAAAGAAGGGTCATGCATTTATGTACACAAATGCCATACCACGAAGGAACACACCTCCTACTCCACATGTTCACACTTATGATGATTTTTATGCTCCATGTCCATGAGCACGTGCACACCAAGTGAAACACACTCACGCACGTGTTCCTCCACATGCATATGCTCACCCTCATTATTATTACATGAATGATTACCATCATGCACCGTATCATATGTTGCCACCATCATTTCATCATGGGGCCGCATGCTTATCCACGTCATACATACACTAGGCCACTTCCTCGAAGAACACATGCACCATGTAGAAATCAACAAAATGTGCATGTTCCCAATAGGAATAGGGCTCCCAAGACATTCTCTATTTTGGGCCCGAAGGACACTAGCATGCATGAGAAACAAGCATATATAAACTTATATTTTATGAATGTTATGCACAATGATGATTATATTGGGAAGTCTAAGTCCAATTGGACTTGGCTTTCAAAGGTCTAATCTTTTAGGATCCAATGACCTTAGGTACCATGATACAATGTTCTTATCTTCAGGTACTCAAGAAAAAGAAAAGGAGCAACAAATCTAAATATGGCTCCAAGAACGGTTGGATACTTGATAGCAGGTGCTCAAAACACATGACTGGTAAAGCTCTGTTGTTATCCGAAGTGGTACCCATTGAAATTGAACCGAGTGGTCTTTGGTGGCAACGAAAGTGGAACCATCATAGGTGTTGGAAAAGCTGGTAACCCTTCTAAACCCCTTATAAGTGATGTTTACCTTATTAAAGGTTTAAATCACAATCTAATCTCTATAAGTCAACTTTGTGACAAGGGTTACAAAGTTAGCTTTGAGAAAGGAATGTGCCATATTTTAAGGACTGATAATAATAGTTTGTTGTTCTCTGGCACACGCCATAAGGACTTATATATCTTAGATATTCCAAATTCCCATGAACAATGTCTTATTTCCAACACAAGTGAGCAACACTTATGGCATAGACGTTTTGGTCATGCGAATTTCGGAACACTTTTCAAAGTATCCAAGCTCGACTCTATAAAAGGATTCCCTAAGCTTTCTTTTAAAAAGAAAAGCTTTTGCGACTCGTGTCAACGAGGCAAACTTCCAAAATCGTCATTCAAACCTAAGAAAAGCATATCCTCTAAATGGCCTCTAGAGCTTTTACATCTAGATCTTTTTGGGCCAACTAGAGTTGCTTCATTAGGGAATGTCTGATATGGATTGTCATCGTTGATGACTTTTCTATGTTTACTTGGGTCTTTACTTTAGTTAATAAAAATGATGCTTTTGAAAACTTCACAGTATTTGCTAAGAAAGTACAAAATCTCCTTGGAACCACCATTGTCACTATTCGTAGTGATCATGGCGGGGAATTTGAGAACGAGTCTTTCTCAAACTTCTGTGATGAGGTTGGTATTACTAACACCTTTTCTTTTCCTCGCGCACCCCCTCAAAATGGTGTTGTTGAGAGAAAGAATAGGACGCTAGTAGAATGTGCTCGCACTATGCTTGATGATAGTAACCTTGGCCATCAATTTTGGGCCGAAGCGGTACATACCGCTTGCTATGTGTTTAATAGAATACTCTTGAGGCCCGACACTAAACAAACTTGTTATGAATTGTTGTTTGGTAGGTTACCTCAAGTTAAACATTTTAGAGTTTTTGGTGCAAAATGTTTTATCAAGAACACGTATGATAGTTTGGACAAATTTGATCCAAGATCCGATGAGGGGATATTTGTTGGATATTCCTCCCGTAGCAAAGCCTACCGGATATACAACAAGAGAACCTCAACGATCGAGGAATCACTTCATGTATCATTTAATGAAGACTTTGTCTCTCCTAGAATTACCGATGACGATGACTCTATGGAAGTAGTTTGTGATTTTGTTGATAAGTCTAATGCTATTTATTCTGTTGAAACTAATCCTACTAATGAATCTCTTGAGAATGTTCCTAGTGACCAGGGTGTTCCCAGAAAGCTTCCAACTGTTCGTGACCATCCTCATGAGCAAGTGATTGGCAACATGGAAGATGGTGTCAAAACAAGGTCTCAAGTCAACTTCTTCGCTCATTATGCCTTTGTCTCTTCCGTGGAGCCAAAGAATATCAATGAGGCGTGCGAAGATAGTTCTTGGATCGTAGCCATGGAAGAGGAGCTCATTCAGTTTGAGAGGAATGAGGTCTGGGAGCTCGTCCCGTTGCCTTCGAAGAACCACAACGTTATAGGAACGAAGTGGATTTTCAAGAACAAGACAGACGAGAACCAAAATGTCATCCGGAACAAAGCTCGGTTAGTTGCTCAAGGCTACAGGCAAGAGGAAGGTATCGATTTCGAGGAATCCTTTGCACCTGTAGCTAGATTAGAATCTATTAGACTATTATTGTCATTTGCATGCCGTAAAGATTTCAAACTTTTTCAAATGGACGTAAAGAGTGCATTTTTTAACAGAGATGTCGTTGAGGAATTATATGTTTCTCAACCTCCGGGTTTTATAAACGAAAAATTTCCGAATCACGTTTGCAAACTTAAGAAAGCACTATATGGTTTGAGACAAGCTCCTAGAGCTTGGTATGACCGCTTAAAGAACTTTCTTTTGGATTTGGGTTTCAAAATGGGTGAGGTTGATTCAACTCTTTTTGTTAAGTATGCTAACCATGATATTATTCTAGTTCAAATTTACGTAGATGATATCATTTTCGGTGCTACTAACTTCACTCTCTATGAAGAGTTTTCTAATGTTATGAAGGATCAGTTTGAGATGAGCCACATGGGTGAGATCAAATACTTCTTAGGACTCCAAATTCGCCAAATGAACAATGGGATCTTCATCCACCAAACCAAGTACATGGTGGAGCTGCTAAAGCGATTTGGAATGGAGAGTGCTTCTAGCAAGAAGACTTCGATGAGCACCACAACACATCTTGAGAAAGATACGAGCGGTAAATATGTAGACATTCGTCTATATCGAGGTATGATAGGTAGTCTATTATATCTTACTGCTAGTAGGTGTTCGCCCGCCCCGAACACACACCCGGGGTGGGGGACTCGCTAGTCTTACCGCAAGCGCACGGTGTAGCGACGAGCGGGTATCGAACACGAGGAGGGCAAATGACGGTGTCTTCTTCAATTCACCTGGCTATAAGAACAGTCGAGAAATATTCACAATAAAGCGGTCACAGTCGTTCAATTGTATAAAGGAAATATCAAATTAATAAAGACGCCTAGGGGTAGGGAATCCCCGCTACAAACCGTATCTCGTCATTGTGATTCGTAGGTTTCACAATTGCTAGACTTGAAATTCAGGTGAACTAGTTGCAACTAAATGTAGAACCAAGCTCACGCTCTCGCGCTATTGCCGGTCTATAGCAAACATAGGGTAGGGTCCAATCTCTTGCAAACCCTAACCTAAGCAAGCTAGCGTGAAGAACATCATCATCGTCCAATCGTATCTCGAGCCCACTCTCATGCAAACTCCAGCTACGACCTAGGTTGGGATAGTTCCTACCCGTCCAATCTCTTGCAAACAGGTATTGGTATAGAATTGCAATCGAAAACCCTAGTTTCGGTCCAATCTCTTGCAAACCGATTCCAGAGAAACCCAATTGTAACCCAATTCGAATTTCTAGGGCTTCCTATCGAGTTGGGATCCAATCTCTTGCAAATCCCAAATCGGTATGAATCCCTAGCTATTCGTATTAAATCAATCCCAAACTACCCCTAATCAATTCTAGCAATAATTTCACCAATTCATCACAAATTAGAAATAGGGTTCGTAGGGTTCATCCCTACGCCCTAAGATGATAAAACTACTCACAATTCATAATGCAATTCATTGGGAATTCAATAGAAATATCAATAGAAATCATTGCAATAGAAAATATATCAATAAAAATGAGGTTTTTGATAGAGAGAGAGAGAGAGAGACAAACCAATGAAGATTCAATAGCATCCAACAAAATAACACTTTTGTCTCTCTCCAAAGAACTAAATCTAATCTCCTCAAAAGTAATCTAAAAAGGCTGCCAAAAAAGTCTTAAAAACTCTCTAAACTAGGTTAAAAACTGGGGTTAAATACCCCCCAAAATCGCCCAAAAAACTGTGACAAAATTGCACCTGCGCAGCCTGAAAATCGCAATTTACGCTACAGGCAGTGCGGCTCACTCGGCCGAGTGACAAACCCTGACGGATTCCAGTAAGTCTGGACTTTTGGGGGTCGGCTTCTCGGGAGTCACTCGGCCGAGTGACTTTCTTCAATTCGGCCGATGGGGTTTCTTCACTCGGCCGAGTCGGAACTCGGGACTGCACTGACGGATTACAGTAAGTTGGGAATTTTTGGTTGCCGTCGTCTTGATGCCACTCGGGCGAGTGGTGTCTTTGTGGTTCGGCCGAGTGCACGCTGATACTCAATCTGTTGTGTGTCCGATCTGGCCGGCCGAGCGGGCTGTTGATGGTCGGCCGAGTGACTCTTTCACTCGGCCGAGTGACATGCAGAAAATGCCCAATCTTCGTATTTTTGCTTCCTCGTCGCTCCTACGATGTTCTTTCTTCTTCCACTCCTCTCCAATCGCAGAATTCCCCTCAAAAGAGTCACGGGTGACACTCCGGAGTGGGTGCATCTCAGAATCACTCCAAATCGCTCCAAATCTCCTGAAATACGACAAAAACAAGAAATCGTGAAAAGCATCGCAATATTGTCGAATAATCGTGAAAAACGCGATATGTGCGATCTAAATGGCATGCAAACAAGCAGAAAAAAGGTGTAAAATATGGAGTGATCAAAATCCCCCAAGCTTACCTCTTACTCGTCCTCGAGGAAGATGAGTAAAAAGCGAACCCGGTGGATAAAGATAAGGGAAACGATGGAGAAATGGAAAATGAAAAATGAAAAACAAAATAGAAAACGAAGAAGGAAGCTGCTAGATCATTTTTCTCTGGACGTGGGTTTTGCTTACTCATATAGCACGCATCGAATACAAAACACATGTCAAAGACTTTTATCTCGATATCATAGTGTAATGGCGCATTTGAAATAGAAAACCCAAGAATATCAATATAGCATGAAAAATGGAATAATTCTAGAATTAACATCGTCTGAAGCATCTAAAGCGGTATACAAAATCGTAGATCACACACTTTTCAATTGAATGATTTCTATAAGGAGTATAAGAGGTATCACACAGTAGAGTAGTAAGAACAGAAAAGTGTGGTTTTCATGAAATGAATGCTAAGCGTAGATTTCTGGATTTCGTGAAACTTTTAGCAATTTTACCGAGTATAGAATATTACTTAGCCTAGGTTGTCATGCACCGTCAAGTAGTCACTCTCTCACACATCATTGGATCCTCTCCCCCAAGCTTATCCATAAGCGTGGTGGCATAAACAAAACAATATCTACATTCCACGTTTCTTTTGAAGCTCCAAAAGTCAAAGAAATAAAAATAAAAGCAAAAAAGGGAAGAAAGAGAGAAAGGGTATGAGATGGGATTGTTTTCGAATTTCTTCTCTTTTCTTTTCCTTTTCTCAAATCTTTTTCTTTTTCTTTTTTTTTCTTTTTTTCGAACAACATATATACACAAATGATCCCAAATCAAAAGAGAAGGATATACAAGTATTTTTTTCTTTTTGGTTTTGGGGAATCTGGAGCATGGGATATAATATCGGGGGGATGCCAATAATAGAATTGCTAAGGGAAGATTCACCAATGAATTTAAAATAGAGAAATAATGTTCAAGATATGTGGAGAAAGAAATAAATGTATCTCTCGGTTCACTCTATAGGACGTGCATGACAACTTCAGCTGGGTAATTTAATCTACTCAGTTTAATCTCAAAAAGCAAACTAGTCCAGATATATCAATGCCAGCAAATATTCAATCAACCTGAAGTGAAGCGTACAAATCATGCAATAAGAAGTGATATGAGAAAAGAAAGCAGTACTCCAGATATAAGCAAACAATGTGTGAATCTTGTTGTGTTTTCTACGATAGCATACATATGAATTATCAGACATCAGCTAATAATAGAATTTCATCCATTTTCATACGGAAAAAGAGGTGGGTTACTATTTCTAAATGCAAAGCAGAACATAGCATATGATATCAGAAACAAAAGCTATGACATGACAAAATTAGCATGCATATAGAGAAAAGCTAACACCACGTCATCGTCATCACAGAAAAATCATCTCTAGCAAAAGATGAAAGAAATCAAGATAAAAGAAAATAGAACTATTTACAATGCAGCACACAAAGAAAATAAGAAAAACGTGATGCATGGTAAAAAAATGAAAAAGTGA
Organism: Scilla litardierei; assembly: GCA_030789695.1. Lineage (NCBI taxonomy): Eukaryota > Viridiplantae > Streptophyta > Magnoliopsida > Asparagales > Asparagaceae > Scilla > Scilla litardierei. The sequence continues at coordinate 546,746,281 of CM061142.1, forward strand.
TGAAAAATGGGTGCAAAAGCGGAAAAAGCGTGAAAAAACTAAAAATAAAGGCGATAAAAGCAAAAGGTGTGAGAACTCACTCCCCCAAGCTAAAGTGCACAGTGTCCTCAATGTGCAAAGTGTGGCACACCGAGAGACGTGAAATGGGCGGGGTGGGTGAGGATGCATGCATGATAAAAAGAAAGAAAAATAAACTGAAAATATGATGCGGATGTGATGCATGCAAAGATCAGAGTGATGCAGATATGTGTCACCAAAAATACACTCCCTCTCTCCCAAAAAAGATATAAAATGATGTGAGCAAGATAGGGACAAAAATAGTGAGGGGAGGAGGTGGGGGCAAAAATCTACAGGACCAGCAGAAAATGGGCAGCATAACGACAAAAAAGATCAATGGCATCAAGGGTGTGCCTAAGCTGGTGGTGATGCACCATCTCCGTCCTGTGGCGGAGGTGGTGGTGGAGGTGGTGGTCGAGGTGTCTGCTGGGTGGGTGGGTGTAGTGAAGGGAGTCGCGCCAGGATCTGATTCAGGCAAGCCTGAATATCGGGAAGCATGGCGACGCGGGACTCCATGGAACTGACCGTGGCAGAGAGGGCCCTAAAGTCGCCTCTGAGTCCACTCACCGCCCCCTCAAGAGCTCAGAGGCTCTGAAGTAGAGTGTCAGGGGGTGGTGGAGCAGGGGGACGCACAGGTCTAGGCTGTGAAGGACGGGGCTGCCGGACACGGGCAGTGTAAGTAATCGGGCCAGCAGGAAAGTGCGGGAAGGGGGCTGTGCTCACTAGTGGATGCCCAGCCTCAGTGCGAGGCTGGGACGCAGGCTAGGACGGAGCAGCAGCAGCGGTGGTGGAAGATAAAATCGGCGACGAGGAAGCAAGAGAGGTCAGTGACACAGGTGTGAGGACAGACGTCATGACACTCTCGGATAGGAAGGCTGAGGTGGAGACAGAAGGTCGACCACTGGGGAGGAAGTGTAAGGACCAAAAGGTGGCACCCCAGCGGACAGTAAACTAGACAGGGTCTCCATAACGGCAGAGAAGGAAGACTCGCCACTCTCGAGGATAGTGGGTGGACGCTCGGGAAGAAGTGATGAAATAGGCTCAACCGAGATAGGCACAGCAATGGTGGTGGTGGTGGTGGTGGACGACTCAGCAAGGGTACTCCCGACACCGACAGAAGTGTGGACAGAGGTGCCGGGAGGTGCAGACAGTGCAGGCTCAGGCTGAGGGATCACGGGGTCGACGGGTGCAGGCGGTGCCTGCTCAGCTCCCTCGGCATCTAGCACGTAGGCGGCAGGGATCAGGAGATCTATCGCCGGAAGCCAGTCCACGTGTGCCGGTCCTATATGTGTCCGAGCGGGGCTCGGGAGAACCATGTAATCGGCACCAAAGGGACCGTGCAACCATACCCAGTGCCGCTGGCCGTGGGGACGAAGCATCTTCATCCGGGCCATGACGTCTATCGAGAGTGAAGTGGGGCCCTGGGCTCGTCGCAGGTCGGCAGGTAGGTCCACGCCGGTCATCAGGGCTAGCAGAGTAATCAGACCACAGCAGCAAATGGGTGAGCGAGCGCCCACCGAAATGATGATGCGGTCTAAGAACCATCTAGCAATATCAATCTCAACGGCGGGGACCAGGTCGTCGCTATCCCTATCTAGAACTTTGGGGCAAGTCATCGCGTAGAGCATGTAGAGCTCAGGCGTAGACATCGTCCCAGGCTCGTATCTCGCCAAGAAAGTGGTCGCCATGAGGCGCTGGGCAATGCGGAGGCAGGGGTGCAGGATGGCTGAGGCCTTGGCCCTACTAGGGTCAAAGCCTAGGTGGGAGCCCGTGATCCGTGTCCAAAAAGTGGAAGTGTCGAACGACGGTGGTGGGATGTGTGTGGGCGTGTAGGCTCGGTCGGGGACAGGGACAGCGGGCCACTGGAAGAATGCACGAAGCATGTCGAGAGTGACCTCGCACTCTCGATCCATCAATCAGAATGTGTATCCTCCAGGGGTCCGGGCTATCGAGCTAAGAACCTCAAGTGTCGGACGGACGTAGGTGTCCGCCGACACAGACAAGAAGTCGCACCAACCCACGTTGTCGTACAACGTGAGCATCCCCTCTAGTACTGTCACGACCCGCTTCCCTAAAATGGAGGCGAGTACGTGAAAAAGTCCGCACGAGAGTGGAGCTGTGAAGCCCCAAACCCGATAAGCGTCCACAATACAAAAACAGGTCCCTGTAACCACAATAGAATAGCAATAATAACACAAGGAGAGACTGAAATAAAATTCACATCTCACAAATATTGTCCAACATCACAAATAAGTTCAACATCCAGAAAAGCCACCAGGCTAAAAGAAAAGAGTCTAAAGGCCCAGAACAAGGCCAACAAAAGGAATGACAACAACAAAGCAAAGTATAGGTGCCACGCACCGATAACAAAACAACTGTCTAACAAAAGTAAAACACACGAAGACACTAGGACTGGTCCCCAGTGTCCACGTACTCCCCGTCAAACACAAGCTCGGGCTCGGCGTCAGCAAACACCTCGTCCTCAACAAGGTACTCAGGCTCAGGATCTAACATGTGTCACCCAAAAGAGTAAAGGGGCACATGTCAGCAAGTCTAAAAGACTTGGGCAAGGAAACTGAAAGTAAGGCAACTAGCAACCTAGCAGTTTAGTATGATGCATGGCATGGTAGTTATAACATGAGTGCACAATTAAAACATGGCAAGACAGTTTGTACAAGAGAACAATCATCGGACAAGACAAGATAAGACAAGACAAGACAAGAGTAGCCACGCTACTATCAATCTCAATCAATTCACATTGTTGGTGTTTACGCCCTTCGCTGAATGGTAAACATTCAGACCGATCGGCACTAAACACGATTCACATTTCACGGTTGTTTTGTAGATGTTTGCGCCCTTCGCTGAATGGCTAGCATGTCAGTCCGATCGGCCCCAAACACTACCCCACCCCAAAGAGTTTACGCCTTACAACTGCAGTTGTTGATCAAACAGACTCCCAGTTGAATGGCCGCTTAACCCTCACCCCATCCCGCACTAAACAAGCCAGGGTCCCTGAACATGAGCCCAGCAAGTGAGCCAGGGTTGCCCCGCACGGGAGCTTGTTTCTTAGTTCACAATTCAATATCGAGCGTTGGGGTTTCCAACTACAGGGCTCGCTTCTGGAACACGAGCCAGGTAACACAAGTAGTGTAGCAAAGCTACGCAATCACGGGATCACCAAAACAATGCAATGACATGACATTTAATTTGCGTACCGTTAATGGAAAGTAAACATGACATGGTAATTGTGCAACATGCTAAATGTCGGAATTAGCTTCGTTGTCAAGCTAATTCCCCAATTTGCGCCTAGGCGAGTATCATTTCGTCGCCTAGCCTCTTTTATGCCTATAACAAGAAAATGGCCTAAAACATGGCCTAAACCCTAAGAGGCAAGTTTCACTTGCCTAGCACCGGGGATCGACGATCACTTCGTCTCACGGATGCTATCTACGGGGGAAATCGCTGTTAGGGGGAAACAAACACCAAACACATGAAATTAATTAGGGTTTTCATAAAATTATAAATAAGCTATGAAAACAACGGTAGATCGATTTCTTACCGAGAGGAGATGGAAGAAACACTCCGGGGAACCCTAGGATCAGATCTGGGAAAGATTGGGGAAGTTTGGAGAATTAGGGTTCTTGGGGGATTTGGGGATTTGATGGATTTTGGTGAGATTTTTGGGGAAGATGAGAGGTAGATGGAGTGAATGGATGGATTGGATGATGATTCTAGGGCTTGAAATGGAGAAATGGAGCTTGGAGGAAGATGGGGGCTTGGAGGGGAAGATTTTAGGGTTTTGGGTCGTGTTGGAGAAGAAGAAGTCGAATGGGTTGGGTTTAAATAGGCTAGGCTGGCGGCTGCCCAGAAATTAGGGTTTTAACAATGGTTAGTCGGTCAAAGAGCAACCACTGACCGACTAGTTTGGCAACTAGTCGGTCGGTCGACCAACGCAGACCGACTAAGTGTAAACAGTAACTCCTGAACGAAAATAGGATTCTAGAGTTAGTCGGTCCATGAACAAATACTGACCGACTAGTTTGGCATCTAGTCGGTCGATGAACGTTCTTAGACCGACTAAGAGTAAGCAGTAACTGATACAAAAATAATATGATGAGTTAGTCGGTCATGAAGCATTGCTGACCGACTAGTTTGCAACCTAGTCGGTCAACCAACGTTCTTAGACCGACTAACGATAAACAGTAACTCCTGAGAAATTTAGAAAGCTAACTAGTCGGTCTAAGAAGGATTGCCGACCGACTGGATCGTCATCTAGTCGGTCGGTGGCCCTTCTTACACCGGCTAATGAGCACAGAAAAGTACCGATACGGAGCGCGGGGCCCCGGGATCGATTCCTAAGACTCCTAGGCTTGATCTAACAGTTAGATACGACCGTTATGAAGCCCGTCACGAGTGACAAACTTCGAAATCGACAATCCTAAGAAAGAAGCAAGAAAATACGACGAATCGATCGAAAATGAAAACTACGGAGACGAAAACCACACATGAGGAGAAAATCCACCAAAACACATATTATATTATATTATAATCAGATACAAGAAAAGCAGTCGTTACATCCTCCCCAACTTAAGAAAAATTCCGTCCTCGGAATTTCCAAAAACTCACGAGTCCGGAAACAAAAGTGGGAAACGCTCTCGCATCTCATCCTCATTCTCCCAAGTAGACTCTCCAGGTGAACCGTGTCGCCACATCACCCTCACAAGATTGACAATCTTGTTCCGAAGCGATTTCTGACGCCTGTCCAGAATCTGCACTGGATACTGGTCATACGTCATATCGGGGCGAACGGTAATCTCCGAAAAATCCACCGCATGAGACGGATCGCTAATGTATCGACGAAGCTGCGACACATGGAAAACATTGTGAACTCCTTCCAAAGATGGCGGCAAGGCCAAGCGATAAGCTACCTCGCCAACCCTCTCCAAAATGTCAAATGGTCCAATGTATCGCGGGCTCAACTTCCCACGCTTCCCGAAACGAATCACACCACGATTCGGGGAAATCTTCAAGAACACGTGGTCGCCCGGCTGAAACTCCAAAGGACGACGTTTAGCATCCGCCCAATGCTTAAAACGGTCCTGAGCAATCCTCAACCTCTCCCGAATATTCCTGACGATATCCACGGCCTCCACGATCATCTCAGGTCCCAACAACTCCCGATCACCAACGTCATCCCAACTCAATGGCGATCGACATCTCCTCCCATAAAGAGCGGCGAATGGCGCCATGCCAATACTCGCCTGGAAGCTGTTGTTGTAGGAAAACTCTACCAGATGTAGATGGTCCTCCCACGAACCCTTGAAATCCAACATGCACGCCCTCAGCATGTCTTCCAAAATCTGAATCGTCCTCTCGGACTGGCCATCCGTCTGCGGATGGTACGCCGTGCTGAAACTCAGACGCGTACCCAAGCTCTTCTGCAAACTCTGCCAGAACTGAGATGTGAACCTCGTGTCTCTGTCAGACACGATACTCACGGGGACTCTGTGAAGTCGCACAACCTCCTGCACGATTCACGTTACATCACTATCCAAACTAGGAAAAGGAAATAAAAATGGAGAGTAAAAGAATTTTACCTCCATATATCTCCTCGCTAGCGCCTCAGTGGACTGTCCCACTCGGAATGGAATAAAGTGCGCCGATTTGGTCAATCGATCTACGATCACCCAAATCGCGTCATTCTGCTTCGGACTCCGAGGTAGTCCAGTCACGAAATCCATAGTGATGTGCTGCCACTTCCACTCCGGAATCGGAAGCGGTTGTAGCAACCCGGCCGAACGCTGATGCTCCGCCTTCACTTGCTGGCAAACCAAGCACTTGGCTACACTCCGAGCCACGCTCCTCTTCATACCATGCCACCAATAATTCAGACGAAGATCCTGGTACATCTTGGTGCCACCAGGATGCACAGAATACGGCGAACTGTGTGCCTCCACCATCAGCTCCTCTCTGATATCCCCAGCTGGCACACACAACCTGGCTCCAAACCTCAGCGAGCCATCCTCATGAATCAAAAAGTCAGTCCGCAGACCGGCTTTCACCTGCTCCCGAATCTTCATCCGCTTCGGATCCTCAGCCTGGCCGGCCTTAATCCGATCCACGATCGTCGACTGTACCTGCATGTACATCAACGACGAAGCCACGCCAGGAAGAACAATCTCCACACCAGACTCGCAAAAATCCTGCTGCAAACTCCACTGCGAGGTCAAAATCATCACCGCCGGAAGCCTACTCAGCGCATCCGGAACCACATTCACCTTGCCAGGGTGATACAGCAAATCAATCTCATAATCCGCCATAAGCTCCAACCATCGACGCTGTCGCATGTTGAGCTCCTTCTGAGTGAAAATATACTTCAAGCTTTTGTGATCGGTGAAAATCTTCACTTTCTCACTCAGCAGGTAGTGCCTCCAAATCTTAAGAGCAAACACAACGGCAGCCAACTCCAAATCATGTGTCGGGTAATTCTTCTCATGAACCTTAAGCTGACGAGACGCATACGCCACAACATGCCCATGCTGATGCAACACACAACCGAGACCCTTGCCAGAGGCATCGCAAAAGATCTCAAATCCACCGCTGCGATCAGGCACAACAAGAATAGGGGCAGTCGTCAACCTCTCCCGAATACCAAAAGCACCCTCACAATCACCCGACCAAACAAAAGCAACATCCTTCGTCAACCTGGTCATCGGCTCAGCAATACGGGAAAATTCCTTAATGAATCGCCGATAATAACCAGCAAGTCCGAGAAAACTCCGAATCTCAGACGCAGACGACAGAACAGGCCACTCCCTGATGGCCCGAATCTTCTCGGGATCCACTGAAATACCATCTCCAGTCACCACATGCCCGAGAAAAGCAACTCGATCCAGCCAAAACTCGCACTTCGAAAACTTAGCATACAAACGATGCTTCCTCAAAATCTCCAACACCGTCCTTAAGTGCGAGGCATGCTCTTCTTCCGACTTCGAATAGATCAGAATGTCGTCAATAAAGATAACAACAAACTTATCCAAAAAGTCGTAGAAAATCAGGTTCATCAGATTCATGAAAACTGCGGGCGCGTTAGTTACGCCGAAAGGCATAACCACGAACTCATAGTGTCCATACTTCGTCCTGAACGCTGTCTTCGGAACATCTCCCTTCTTCACCCTCAACCGATGGTAACCACTCCTCAAATCCAATTTAGAAAACACCCTCGAACCTCCAAGCTGATCAAAAATATCATCGATGCGAGGCAACGGGTATTTATTCTTAATGGTCACCGCATTCAACTCCCGATAGTCCACGCACATGCGACGCGAACCATCCTTCTTCTTAACCAGCAACACCGGTGCTCCCCACGGAGACACGCTAGGATTAATATAACCCTTCTGCAAAAGCTCATCCAATTGCTTCCGCAACTCCTCCAACTCTGCAGGTGCCATACGATACGGCGCCTTCGAAATCGGCTGCGCACCTGGAACGAGATCGATAGAAAATTCCAGAGCCCGATCAGGCGGCAAACCAGACATCTCCTCGGGGAAGACGTCGCCAAAATCTCGCACCACAGCTGGCCACTCCAGCTCCATCTGCATAGCCACAGCCTCCACCGGCCTGGCCCGAAATCTGACAGGACCAAGCGAACTGCTACCACGACTGAACTCAAACACTGGATGTCCGGGAATCTCGAACACCGCCTTCTTCCTCCTGCAGTCGATCGTAGCATAGAAGCTCGCAAGCCAATCCATCCCAAGAACTGCATCATAGTTGATGATGTCGTGGACAATGAAATCAGTGAAAAGCTCATGTCCACAGACCACCAACGAGCAAGAATTGCAACCACGATGCACCGAGACCACACCATTCCCTGTAACGATATTCCAACTCTTCGGAAGAGGGGACGTCGACAAGGAATGCCTCTCCACGAAGCTCCGAGAAATAATGCACATCGATGCACCAGAGTCAAAGAGGACTCGTGCAGGAAATGTGCACACCAAAATCACACCTAATCAATCAATTAACAATCAAACCCTAGTTTATCAGACAAGCAAATTCAAGCAAACAACATAATCTAGCAATCAAGACCAAATAGGAAGGTAATAGCTAGAATGAGGATTACCTGCGATAACCTCATCCACAGCCTCGCTCTCCGCAGCGGTCATCAGAAAAGCCTGCCTCTGCGGAACAGCCTGCTGAAAAGCCTGCCTCTGCGGAACAAGAGCTGCCCCACGTCCAGCAGGAACAGACGCTCGCTGCTGCAACGGCTGGGCAGCAACAGGAGCCCTCCGCAGCGGACCCGCATGCCGACAATCCTTCGCGATATGAGAAGCATCACCGCAAACCAGGCACTGGCCCAAAAACTTCCGACACTGATCCTTGATATGGCCAGGCTTGCCGCAGAAATGGCAAGTCTTCAGAATAGGCCCTCCTGGCCTCTTAAACTGAGCAGACTGATTAGGCCTGAATCCAGGCCTAACCACAGCTCTCGCCTGTTCCACAGGCCTCTTCCCAGCACCAACCACAGACCCTCTCCTCTGGTTCACGAGCAGCTCCTGCCTCTTGGCAGCTACCAGAACCTTCTGATAAGATTCCCGATCAGAGGAGGTCACAAAACTCTGGAGCTCTGAAGCAAGCCCCTGCAGGAACCTCTGAGCTCTCTCTTCAGCGTCCTGCACCATCTTCGGTGCAAACCGACTCAGCCTCATGAACTCTTGGTGATACATGTCCACCGACGAGTTCCCTTGCTTCAGATCGATAAAACGCTGCAGCATCTCCTCCTTGGCAGCCTTCAGGAAGAACTCACCCTCAAATCTGGCCTTGAAGGTAGCCCAAGCTATCGGCTCCACCAACAACTTCTCTTCAGCATCCCACCAATTCCTGGCGTTATCCTTCAGCTGCCTCTTCGCCAAATCAACCCATCCAGCCGGGGTGATCTTGGCCATCTTCAGATTGTCCTCGACGTTCCGAATCCACTCATCGGCCGCCAGAGGACCCTCAGAACCATCAAAATATGCGGGACCCAGCTCCCGAAATTGCTTCGCTCCTGGCTCAGAGCGAGGGGCATCCGGAAGAGCCCGGGCAGCTCGACCAAGTGGAGCATTTTGGACTTGCAAAAGCACGCCCTGCTGCACTTGCATCATCTGCAACATCATCCGCATCATCTCACCGCTGGTGGGTTCCCGCTCAGGCTCCTCATCATGAGGGAGCGCACCACCACCACCACCACGGGTGAAACGTCTTCCTGCCATCTAGTGACACAGAAAACGAATCAGATTAGACTCATAGCTTATGACTCGAACGTCGAACTTAATTTATTGGACATTCTAATATTATTATCGCTATTCCAAAATCGCAGTTACAGAAGGACCTGCATGGGCCACCACTAAAACCTGTCACGACCCGCTTCCCTAAAATGGAGGCGAGTACGTGAAAAAGTCTGCACGAGAGTGGAGCTGTGAAGCCCCAAACCCGATAAGCGTCCACAATACAAAAACAGGTCCCTGTAACCACAACAGAATAGCAATAATAACACAAGGAGAGACTGAAATAAAATTCACATCTCACAAATATTGTCCAACATCACAAATAAGTTCAACATCCAGAAAAGCCACCAGGCTAAAAGAAAAGAGTCTAAAGGCCCAGAACAAGGCCAACAAAAGGAATGACAACAACAAAGCAAAGTATAGGTGCCACGCACCGATAACAAAACAACTGTCTAACAAAAGTAAAACACACGAAGACACTAGGACTGGTCCCCAGTGTCCACGTACTCCCCGTCAAACACAAGCTCGGGCTCGGCGTCAGCAAACACCTCGTCCTCAACAAGGTACTCAGGCTCAGGATCTAACATGTGTCACCCAAAAGAGTAAAGGGGCACATGTCAGCAAGTCTAAAAGACTTGGGCAAGGAAACTGAAAGTAAGGCAACTAGCAACCTAGCAGTTTAGTATGATGCATGGCATGGCAGTTATAACATGAGTGCACAATTAAAACATGGCAAGACAGTTTGTACAAGAGAACAATCATCGGACAAGACAAGACAAGACAAGACAAGACAAGAGTAGCCACGCTACTATCAATCTCAATCAATTCACATTGTTGGTGTTTACGCCCTTCGCTGAATGGTAAACATTCAGACCGATCGGCACTAAACACGATTCACATTTCACGGTTGTTTTGTAGATGTTTGCGCCCTTCGCTGAATGGCTAGCATGTCAGTCCGATCGGCCCCAAACATTACCCCACCCCAAAGAGTTTACGCCTTACAACTGCAGTTGTTGATCAAACAGACTCCCAGTTGAATGGCCGCTTAACCCTCACCCCATCCCGCACTAAACAAGCCAGGGTCCCTGAACATGAGCCCAGCAAGTGAGCCAGGGTTGCCCCGCACGGGAGCTTGTTTCTTAGTTCACAATTCAATATCGAGCGTTGGGGTTTCCAACTACAGGGCTCGCTTCTGGAACACGAGCCAGGTAACACAAGTAGTGTAGCAAAGCTACGCAATCACGGGATCACCAAAACAATGCAATGACATGACATTTAATTTACGTACCGTTAATGGAAAGTAAACATGACATGGTAATTGTGCAACATGCTAAATGTCGGAATTAGCTTCGTTGTCAAGCTAATTCCCCAATTTGCGCCTAGGCGAGTATCATTTCGTCGCCTAGCCTCTTTTACGCCTATAACAAGAAAATGGCCTAAAACATGGCCTAAACCCTAAGAGGCAAGTTTCACTTGCCTAGCACCGGGGATCGACGATCACTTCGTCTCACGGATGCTATCTACGGGGGAAATCGCTGTTAGGGGGAAACAAACACCAAACACATGAAATTAATTAGGGTTTTCATAAAATTATAAATAAGCTATGAAAACAACGGTAGATCGATTTCTTACCGAGAGGAGATGGAAGAAACACTCCGGGGAACCCTAGGATCAGATCTGGGAAAGATTGGGGAAGTTTGGAGAATTAGGGTTCTTGGGGGATTTGGGGATTTGATGGATTTTGGTGAGATTTTTGGGGAAGATGAGAGGTAGATGGAGTGAATGGATGGATTGGATGATGATTCTAGGGCTTGAAATGGAGAAATGGAGCTTGGAGGAAGATGGGGGCTTGGAGGGGAAGATTTTAGGGTTTTGGGTCGTGTTGGAGAAGAAGAAGTCGAATGGGTTGGGTTTAAATAGGCTAGGCTGGCGGCTGCCCAGAAATTAGGGTTTTAACACTGGTTAGTCGGTCAAAGAGCAACCACTGACCGACTAGTTTGGCAACTAGTCGGTCGGTCGACCAACGCAGACCGACTAAGTGTAAACAGTAACTCCTGAACAAAAATAGGATTCTACAGTTAGTCGGTCCATGAACAAATACTGACTGACTAGTTTGGCATCTAGTCGGTCGATGAACGTTCTTAGACCGACTAAGAGTAAGCAGTAACTAATACAAAAATAATATGATGAGTTAGTCGGTCATGAAGCATTGCTGACCGACTAGTTTGCAACCTAGTCGGTCAACCAACGTTCTTAGACCGACTAACGATAAACAGTAACTCCTGAGAAATTTAGAAAGCTAACTAGTCGGTCCAAGAAGGATTGCCGACCGACTGGATCGTCATCTAGTCGGTCGGTGGCCCTTCTTACACCGGCTAATGAGCACAGAAAAGTACCGATACGGAGCGCGGGGCCCCGGGATCGATTTCTAAGACTCCTAGGCTTGATCTAACAGTTAGATACGACCGTTATGAAGCCCGTCACGAGTGACAAACTTCGAAATCGACAATCCTAAGAAAGAAGCGAGAAAATACGACGAATCGATCGAAAATGAAAACTACGGAGACGAAAACCACACATGAGGAGAAAATCCACCAAAACACATATTATATTATATTATAATCAGATACAAGAAAAGCAGTCGTTACAAGTACCCCTAGGCAGTCAAGGTATGCTAAGTGTGCGAACCTAGAGGGCACTATCGAGCGCTGGGCGATACGCTCAAATCGAATGCGCTGTGCGTCGTCTCTGAACGTGATCCCCAGCGGCCCGACGGAGGGAGCCGGAGGTGGCTGTGCGTGGATGGGATCGGCGGGAAGCGGCTGTGTGGGTGGTGGTGGCTGTGGCGGGCTAGGTGGAGGGGAGTCCTCCCTAGCGTGAGAGTGACCGGGGTCATCAATCCGCCTCCGCTTGGGGGCGGATCCCCATGTGTGTGGCCTAGTACGGGGCGGCATGTGTGCCACGAGTGCTCACCCAACTAGAATAATATGCGGCGTGCTGAAAAAATGGAACGAATGTACCTGAACACGCCGCAAGAGCAAATCAGCCAATGAGTGCGAAGAACGCCGCCTCCGTGGAGCTAAAAGCGCGTCCTGAAGCTCCCAAAAGCTTCTCCAAGATAGCCTGCAAATCAAACAACGATATCAGCGGATAATATTCGAAATACATGGGGAAGAAGGGGTATAAGAGATAGATAAAAGAATTAATTTGCGTTAGGGGCTCAACGAGCATACGGATCGAGTAAAATAGGAGAAAATGGAGCTTAGGGGCAAAAATGGGGGTCGAACGGAGTCGGCCGGCGGCGGGAGCGGTCGCCGGAGGTCGGCGACGGCGGGGGGAGGTCGTCGGCGCCGGCGAGGTGAACGGTGGCCGGCGGTCGGGGTCGGATCGGGCGAGTGGGTAGAGATCACGGGCGAGGGGAGACGAACAGGCGAGGCTCGGGCGAAAAAATTTGGGATTTTTCGCGTTGAAAATCGCGCCGAGCCCGCTGCCGTATATATAGATGAAATTACGACTAGGCCTAGTGATAATGTCACTCGGCCGAGTGGCGTAAACGAAAAAGTTTTTAAAATTTCTCCCCGCCACTTACGACTCGGCCGAGTGGCTTTGATTCACTCGGCCGAAGGGAGAAACTCCGTTCGGCCGAGGGGTACAAGCTACTCGACAATTCTCGCCCTATGAGGGTATCCGTTTCACTCGGCCGAAGGGACTAAACGTACTGGGCTGAGTGACAGTTAATACTGAAATGCACAAAAAAGACAGAGAGTTGGTTCCGCAGACTTCCCTGGTTGGTGCCCCACTCGGCCGAGTGGAGTCCTTTGCTCGGCCGAGGCGCATATGATACTCGGCCGAGTGACGTGTTGTTTTCTGCTTCGGGGCTCTGTTTTCGCTCTACTCTCTGTTTTTCTTCCTCCAGTTGGTTTCTTCCTCCTTCCAAGGCTTGAGCGCATTCCTGGAGCGCTCTTCCTTGCCTTGGTCATCCTCCATATGATAGATCTCCTTTTCTCCTCTCCTGTCATAGAAATTAAGACCCGTTGTCACGATTTTTATGGGCAATTGACTCAAAACAATAATAAAGTCTAAAAACAAAAATGAAAACCAAAATAAAAATAATGCAAAAAAACCGTCGGGTTGCCTCCCGACAAGCGCTCATTTAAGGTCTTGAGCTCGACCCATTTGGATTTTCAATTTAGCGCGGGATGTTGGGTGCATATGAGATGCACCCGTCGAACTTGCCGGGAAGACCGCTCGGATTTAGATCGTGGTGGTGTGTGGCCTTCCTCAGCGCCCCTTCATCTTGGGCAATTTTGGGGGATGGCTCCCCCAAGCTTGAGCTTGTTCCGGTCTTTGACTTCGCCGGTGACACCGATCTTCGAATCGGTGGATCTTTCTTCGGATTCTTTGATGTCGAGAGCTTGCAAAGCTCTCGTATTCTCGCGACATCAGCGTCGACATCAACATTCGTCGTGGATCTATTGGGAGAGTCCTCCATCTTCTCTTCTTCACCCAAATCTTGGCCTTCTTCAAAGCCGTCATCGTGGAGTGCACCGATGGAGTAGGGGATAGCCTCTTCAATGACCTCATCAAGGAGGTCCACATAATCTAGCTCCTCATGATATGGCATGTGCTTCATAGCCTTTGGTATATGGAGCTCGACTTCAATGTTTCCGATATTCAAGGTAAGAGTCCCTTCCCGCACATCGACGATTACACCGGCGGTGGCGAGGAATGGGCGTCCAAGTATGAGCGATGTGTCACCCTCCTCCTTGATGTCCATGATCACAAAATCACAAGGCAAGCATATGCCTCCCGGAACTTGGAGTGGGATGTTCTCCGCGATCCCAACCGGCCTTGTAATCCGACCGTCCGCGAGTTGAATCATCATGTCGGTTGGCTTTAAATCCGTGCCGGTATTCAACTTCCGGAACATGGTGAGAGGCATGAGGCTCACACTAGCGCCCAAATCAACCAATGCTTTTTGTAAGGGGAGGCCTCCGAGTGTGCAAGGAATCCGGAAACTCCCGGGATCTTTAAATTTGGCGGGCTCCTTTTCCTTCCTAGTGAACCAAGTTCCTTGTTCCGCGAGCATGATCTTCTCTTTCCTTTTTCTTCCCGTAATCAAGTCCTTTAAGAACTTCACGTAGGATGGGATTTCCACTATGGCATCAAGGAAAGGGATAGTGAGGCTCACCCCTCTCAAGTATTCGAGGAACTTGGCTAGCCTCTTCTCGATCTTGGCTCTAGCTAGCCATTGAGGGAAAGGCACCGGTGGCATGAATCGGCGCTCATCAATAGGTTCCTCCACACTAGATTTTGCTCCTTCTTGCGGCTCCTTCTCTTTTTCCACCTCAATTACCGGCTCGCCCTCTTCTAGAATCTCCACCACGGGTTCCTTGACTTGAGTCATGGGGGGAGTGGTATCCTTCCCACCTCTTGTTGTAACCGCAACCACCGCATTGATATGGCCGGTGTTGCCCAGTGGATTTGGCTCGGGTTGAGCCCGCAATTGTTGGTTGTTTCTATTGAGCAACACAAGTTGCTCCCCAATTTGAGCGACGACGATGGTAAGTGAATCTTGACTCGCTTTCAACGTGGCGTTAATCTTTCTCTGCTCCACCATAAACTCCTCCGCCTTAGCTTCAAAATCCGAACGTGGTTGAGCTTGCGGAGGGTTGGGATTTCTCCAACCTTGATTATACCCAGGTGGCCTATAAGGTCCCACTTGTTGCCTAGGTGGGAAGTTTTGTTGCGGTGGCCCCCTTGGTTGATAATTCGGTTGTGGTGGTGGAGCCCGGGCTTGAGGAGGTTGTTGTGGCGAGGGGTTCAAGGCACCATCATTATTAGCATAGGAAAAACCCGGATGGTTTCTAGCGGCCGGGTTGGCCCAATATCCGGAATTCCCCGCAACATACTGAATTTTCTCCAAAGCACCTTGATCGCGCCCCGGCGTACACGTCCCGAGGCGACGGTTGTAGTTTTACCGCAAGCGCACGGTGTAGCGGCGAGCGGGTATCGAACACAGGGAGGACGAATGACCGTGCTTGCTCCTAATCAACCTGGCTATTTAGAGGGATAATTGCCTTGGCCGATCCTGTCACAATCGTCAGACAAAAGTGCGAAATATCAAATCAAATAGAGAACGCCTAGGGAATGGGGAATCCCCACTACTCACCGTATTTCACAATTGTGGTTCGCCGGTATTGAAATCGCTAGGATGAGAATTTGGATGAACTAGTTGCAACTAAATGTGGAACCAAGCTCACGCTCTCGCGCTGTTGCCGGTCTATAGCTTCCCTAGGTTTGGGTCCAATCTCTTGCAAACCCTAGCCTAGGGAAGCTAGCATTAGGGTCAACATCATCGTCCAATTGCGCACCGAGCCCAATCTCTTGCAAACTCGGTCCACAATCTAGGTTAGGATAGTTCCTACCCGTCCAATCTCTTGCAAACGGGTATCGGCACGGAATTGCAACCGGAGATCCTAGCATCGGTCCAATCTCTTGCAAACCGATACTTCGAAAATCCGACCTCAACCCAATTCGGATTTCTAGGGCTTCCCATCGAATTGGGATCCAATCTCTTGCAAATCCCAATTGATGTGAATACCTAGCTATCCGTAGTAATTCGATCCCAATCTAATCCCTAATAACAGTCCTAGCTCAATTTCTACCAATTCAACACAAATACGAAATTGGGCTTGTAGGGTTCATCCCTACGCCCCAAGACGTGGAGACTACTCACTAAACATGGCAATAGCACAATAATTAGCAATGAAATAGACAATGGAATTCATCACAACAACGATATAAACAATAAAAATAGAATTTTTGGGGAAGAAAAGTGCAAACCAATGTAGATCTTCAATCAACCCAACAAAAATCCAAGTTTTTCTCTTCTCCAATCACAATTAATAAAACTAAAAAGTAGACTCCAAAAGCTGCAAAAAATCTGAGAGGTGGCTCCCTAAACTAGGGTAAAAACAGAGCTTAAATAGCCCCAAAAATCGTCTAAAAATCCTGACCAAAATGCCCCTGCACAGCCTGTTTTCCGCAAATTTCGCTACAGGCTGCGCATCGCACTCGGCCGAGTGACAAAAGTCGCTCGGCCGAGTGAAAACCCTGTCAATTTTCCAGTAAGTCGGGGGCTTCAGGGGTCTTCAGTTCGGGGGCGGCTCGGCCGAGTGAGGTGTCGTCACTCGGCCGATGGCTTCACTTCACTCGGGCGGACGGGATTTGCCACTCGGCCGAGTGGGTCTTCTGAAGCTCAGATGGCCGAAAAACAGTAACTTCGATCTTTTTGAGGGCCTTCGTCTGGGCGCCACTCGGGCGGACGTGGTATCGTCACTCGGCCGATGTGGTCTCCGTCGCTCGGCCGAGTACACATGGAAAACGTGTCTGAACGGGTCGGCCGAGCAGTGTCTCGCTGGTCGGCCGAGTGGCTCCTCCACTCGGCCGAGTGGGACACAAAAAATGCCCAAACTGGTCGTTTTGGCATCCTCGTCGCTCCGGCGACGTCCATTCTTCTTCCGCTCCTCTCCAATAGCAAAATACCCCTCGGGGAGGTCGTCGGTGGCCGTCTATCGTGAGCGCATCTCATGATCACTCCAAATCGCGCCAAATCGCCTGAAATGCGACAAAAACAACAAAGCGTGAAAAGCATCGCAATATCGTCGATATATCGTGAAAAAAACATGATTTGGGCGATCTAAATGGCATGCAATCATGCGGAAAAAAGGTGTAAAATAAGGAGTGATCAAAATCCCCCAAGCTTGCCTCTTACTCGTCCTCGAGGAAGATAAGTAAAAAGCGAACCCGGTGGATTCGGAAAACGAAAACGGCGAAAAACGAAAAAAAATGAAAAACGAAGAAGAATGAAAACCAAACGAAAATTAAGAAAGAAAGAAAGAAAGCTAGGATGCTAGATCATTTTCTCAGGACGTGGGTTTCACCTACTCTTATAGCATGCACCGAGTGAGAAATACATGTCAAAGAATCTCATTTTGATATCATAGTAGAATAGTGCAAGTAGAAAATAGAAAACCCACGAACAACGGTATAATCATGAAAAACGGAATGATTTTAAAATTAACATCGCCTGGATCATCTAAAGCGGTATACAAATCTCAGATCACACACTTTTCAATTGAACGCTTTCTATCTGGAGTATAAGAGTATCACATCATAGAATAGAGAGAATAGAAAAGTATGGATTTCATGAAATGAATGCTAGGCTTAGATTTCTGGGTTTCGTAAAGCTAGAAACAATCTCACCGAGTATAGAATATTACTTAGCCTAGGTTGTCGTGCAATGTCAAGTAGTCGCTCTCTCACACATCAATGGATCTCCTCCCCCAAGCTTATCTATAAGCGTGGTGGCACAAAAATATTTACATCCCCATTTTTATATAGCTCCAAAGTTAAAGAAGGGAAAGAAGAAAGAAAGTAAGCGAGATGGGATCTTTTATTGAGGATTTTTCCTCTTTTCTTTTCTCCTTTTTTTTTTAAAAAAAATAAGCAACATATATACAATGATCCCAACTCAGAGAGAGGTAATGATATACAAGAATGTTTTTCTCTCTTTTATTCTTCTCTTCTCTCTTTTTTTTTTTGAAACAAGAGATTTGGAGCTAGGAATTAATAGCGGGGGAAATGCCACAAAATAGAATCACTAAGGGGAGATTCACCAATGATTTTAAAAGTAGAGAAGTGATGTTCAAGATTTGTGGAGAAAGAAATAAATATAACTCTCGGCTCACTCTATAAGACATGCACGACAACTTCAGCAGGGTAATCTAATCTACTCAGTTTCGATCACAAAAAAAGCTAACTAATCCAGATATATCTTAGCTAATCATCATTCAATCGTCCGGAAGTGAAGTGTACGATTCATGCATATAGAAGTGATAAAGGAAAAGAAGTCAGTACTCCAGATATAGGCATTCAATGCGTGAATCTTGGTGTGTTTTCTGTGATAGCATACATATGAATATTCAGGCTCAGCTAATAATAAAATTTCATCCATTTTCATGAGGAAAAAGTGTGGGTTACTATTTCTAAATGTAAAGCAAGTCATAGCATATGATATCAGAAATGAGATCTAAGACACGACAAATATAGCATGCATATAGAATAAGCTAACTCCACGTAGACATCATCACAGAAAATTCATCTCTAGCATGAGATGAAAAAGAAACGAAGTAAAGATAAAAGGAAAAATAGAACTATGCAATGCGGCACACAGGAAAATAGGAAAAACGTGATGCATGGCAAGATAAATGAAAAATAAGTGCAAAAGTGAAAAACGGTGTGGAAAAAAAATGAAAATAAAGGTGGCAAATCGAAAAAAGAACATGAGAACTCACTCCCCCAAGCTAAAGTGCACAGTGTCCTCAATGTGCAAAGTGTGGCACACAGAGAGACAGGTAATGAGAGGGGCAAGTGAGGATGCATGCATGATGGAAAGAAAAAAGATAATAAAACGAAAAATTAAGAAACGAAAATATGATGCGGATATGATGCATGCATGGATATGAGTGATACGAGTATAAATGGGTCACCAAAAGCTCTCCCTCTCTCCCAAAAAAGATATATAAAGAGACGGCAAGTGAGAATCACAAAAAAGTGAGGGGAGGGGGGGTGGGCAAAAGTGCATCAGGACCCAGCAGAGACGGGCAGCACAACGACAGGAATGGATAAAGGCATCAAGAGTGCCTAAGAAGGCGGTGCCGCGCCGTCTCCGTCCTGAGGCGGAGGTGGTGGTGGTGGTGGGGTGGGCTGCTGAGCTGGGGGTAGGGCTGTTGATGAACAGAACGTTCGACGAACTACTCGTGAACAGGCTCGGTACATGTTCGTTTACGTTCGTTCGGTAAGCTTAATGAACAAGCTTGAACAGATTTTTAGAGCTCGGTTAGTAAACGAACAGAGCTTGAACATAACTATGTTCGTTTATTTATGTTCATGAACAAGCTCGTTAAGTGTTCGTAAACAAGCTCGTGAACAAACTCGCTAAGTGTTCATGAACAAGCACGTTAAGTGTTCGTGAACAAGCTCGTTAAGTGATGTTTGTGAACAAGCTCGTTAAGTGTTGGTGAACAACCTCGTTCAGTGATGTTCGTGAATAAGCTCGTTAAGTGTTCGTGAACAAGGGCTTGAATGAACTAAAATTAAAATTAAACACTCACCTCCTCAAATTGAATTAAACACATACACCTCTTCAACTTCCCATCTTCCCACTCCTAAACTCACAGGCTCCCAGCTCTCTTTTGGTCCATTGCCATTGTTCGTTCGTTTGTTCGCAAATCTGTTCATGAACAAGATTGATTGTGTTCGTTAACACGTTCCCGAACATGTTCACGAACAAGCTCACGAACAAGCTCGATAAGTCTTGTTAATGAACAGAACGTTCGTTCGGTAAGCTCGGTTTACGTTCGTTTATGTTCATTTACGTTCGTTCGGTAAGCTTAACAAACAAGCTTGAACATGTTTTTAGAGCTCGGTTAGTAAACGAACAGAGCTTGAACATGGATTTTGTTCATGAACAAAACCAAGCACACTGTTCAAGCTCGTTCAAGCTCGTTCGTCAACAGCCCTAGCTGGGGGGGGAAGCGGGAGCAGGTCTAGTGTGTGTGGAAGTGTGTGTGGGGACCTGCTGGGTGGGCTGGGGAGCGCGAGGGAGACGCTCCAGCACCTGTGTAAGGCAGTAGTGGATCTGGGGTATCAGGTCGAAGCGTCCAGCCATCGCAGAGACGGTGGAGGACAGGGTCCTAAGGTCTCCTCTAAGACCGCTCACCGCCAACTCAAGAGCACGTATGCTCTGCAGTGTAGTGTCGGGCGGGGGTGGTGCAGAGGGACGCACCGGTCTAGGCTGCGCATGGCGAGGCTGGCGTACGCGTGTGGAGTATGTAACGGGCTCAGCAGGGAATGGGACAAAAGGTGCCGCGCCTGGAAAAGTGGGCCTGGCCTCGGTGTGAGGCCGGGACACCGGCTGGCGAGAAGTGGAGGCGGCGGCAGCAAAGGAAGCGTGCAAAAGAGGCAACGAGGTGGCCAAAGAGGTCTGTGGCACAGAAGTGTGGACAGACGCCACGACACTCTCGGAGAAAACGGCGGCAGTGGAGACAGAGGAATCTCCCGCTGGGGCAGAAGTGTGCGGTCCAAAAGGTGTAACCCCAGCGGAGATCATGCTAACCATGGTCTCCACGACCGCGGTGAACGAGGGCTCTCCACTCTCAACAAAGGTCTGCGGGCGCTGGGGGAGAGCGGAGCAAAGGGGCTCCACGGACAGAGGGCCGGAGGTGGCAGCGGGAGTGGTGGGGACAGCCTCGGAAGTGGTGACAGTGGTGGAAGTGGGCTCAGCAAAAGTACTCTCGACACAGGCAGAGGTGGGGACGTAAGTGTCAAGAGCAGTGGAAATGTCAGGTGTGGGCTGAGGGGCCACAGGGGCGACAGCAGGCTCGGCAGGGCGCACAGCAGGGTCTGCGGGAGCAGCGTGGGCAGCGTGGGCAGCGTGGGCCTGCTCGGCCTCCTCGGCCTCGAGCACGTAGGCGGCGGGGATGAGGACATCCATCGCCGGAATCCAGTCAACGTGGGCTGGTGCAATCAGAGTCCGAGCAGGGCTCGGGAGAATCATGTAATCGGCCCCATAGGGGCCGTGCAACCAGACCCAGTGACGCTCACCATGCGGACGCAGCATCTTCATCCGGGCCATAACGTCTATCGACAAGGAAGTGGGGCCCGGAACGCGTCGCAGGTCGTCGGGTAGGTCCTCGCCGGTCATCATGGTAAGCAAGGTGATCAGACCTCCGCAGCATATCGGTGAGCGAGCGCCCACCGACACAATGATACGGTCTAGAAACCAAGCCGCAATGTCGATCACGACGGCGGGGACAAGCTCGAGTCCATCCCTAGACAGAGCTCTGGGACGTGTCATCGCGTAGAGCATGTAAAGCTCTGGCGTAGACATCGTGCCCGGCTCATATCTGGCCAAAAAGGTAGTCGCCATGAGGCGCTGGGCAATGCGTAGGCAGGGGTGGACTATGGCCGAGGCCTTGGCCCTACTAGGGTCAAAGGCAGCGTGGTGGCCTGTGATCCGGGCCCAGAAGGCGCCGGCGTCGAAAGAGGGTGGGGGGATGTGGGTAGGGCCGTAACCGCGATCGGCTCCGGGGACGGCGGGCCATGAGAAAAATGCTCTCATCATATCGAGAGTGACCTGGCACTCTCGATCCATGAACCGGAATGAGCATCCCTCATCGGTCCGGGCGATCGAACTCAAAACCTCAAGTGTCGGGCGGGTAAAAGTATCCGCCGACACTTGAAGGAAGTCGCGCCACCCCACGTTGTCGTACAACGTGAGTATCCCCTCAAGTACCCCCAGGCGTCCAAGGTCAGCGAGGTGTGCAAACCTGGAGGGTACAATCGAGCGCTGGGAGATACGCTCGAAGACGGCGCGGTGTGCGTCGTCTCGGAACGTAATCCCGAGCGGCCCGACCAGTGGAGCCGGTGGTGGTGGCTGTGGATCGGCAGGGAGAGGCTGTGCGGGCTGTGGGTGCACTGCAGGCTGTGCGGGGTGTGCGGGGCCTGCAGGCTGTGCTGGGTGTGCGGTGTGTGTGGGGGAGGGTGGAGGAGAGTCCTCCAACTCGTGGGAGGGGCCGGCATCATCCGACCGCTTCCGCTTGGCGGAAGCTCTCTTCGACCGCGGCCGTGTCCGGGGCGGCATATCTGCCCCGAGCGCGCGCCGAAAAGTGAAAAGTGCGGCGTGTGCACAAGGAGTGGAAAGAGTTTACCCAAACACGCCGCGAGTGCTAAGCAGTAGAAGCGTGCGAAGTCCGCGCCTCCACGAAGTCCAAAACAGCCCGTAGAAGCTCCCCTGAGTTCCCCTAGGCTCCAAAAAACAACCTGCGCATGGAAAAGCGATATCAGCGAGTAATAATCAAAATGTATGGAGCAATAGGGGTATAACAGATAGATATGGGAATTGATTTGGGTTAGGGAGGCGTTTAGCACATGGATCCTCAAAAAATACACGAGGAGAGGAGAAAACGGTGAAAATAAGCGAACCGGAGGTGATCGGAGGCGGGGCTGCCGGCGGCGACTCGGGCGGGGTCCGGCGATGGTCGGCCGGCGACGGCAGGCCGAGCGGCGGCGCGCGCGGGCGAGTGGCCGTTGGGCGAGGCGAGATCGGGCGAGGGGAAGTTGAGGGGGCGCGGGCGAAGGGAGCTTTTTTTTTCGTTTTCGAAAACTGCGCCCCCCCTGGCTTTATATTAAAAAGTTACGACTCGGCCGAGTGACTTTACTCACTCGGCCGAGCGAGGCAAATAAAAATTTCTCCCCGATATCGCTACGGCCGAGTGGCTTTGCCATGCTCGGCCGAGTGGAGTAAGTCCATTCGGCCGAGTGACTCAAGCTACTCGGCAAGACTCGCCCTAGGAGGGTATCCGTTTTACTCGGCCGAGTGAATATATGTACTCGGCCGAGTAGCAGTTATATCGAAATCAAGAAAATAAACAGAGAGTTGGGTACAGCAGACTTCCCTCGTTCGTGAGCGGCTCGGCCGGACGAACTTCTGGACTCGGCCGAGTGACTAGTATACTCGGCCGAGTGAGCCTTGTATTCTGCTGTTTGTCTTCGTTTGGGCTCTAAACTCCGTCTTTCCTTCTCCAGTCGATTTCATGCTCCTCCTAAGCGTCGAACGCCTTCTTGGGGCGCTCCTCATCGTCTCGTTCATCCTCCTCATGATGATCTACCTATCTTCTCTCCTGTCAAGAAAAATAGGACCCGTTATCACAAAATTTTGGTCGGGTGACTCAAAACACTAAAAATTTCTAAAACAAAAATAAAGAAAAAGTAAAAATAAGTCAAAAAAAACCGTCGGGTTGCCTCCCAACAAGCGCTCGTTTTAGGTCGTGAGCTCGAACCCCTATAGTTTTCAATCAATGCGGGATGTTTGGTGCGTATGAGATGCACCCGTCAAACTTTCCGGGGAGCGCGCTTGGATTCGAACGTAGCGACGTAGCGGTCTCCCTCGGAGGTCTCTTGTCCCGAATGGTGTTGGGGGGAGGCTCCCCCAAGCTAGCATTTGCCCCGGTCAACGGCTTAACCGGCGATGCCGATTTCCGTACTGGCGGAGCTTTCTTTGGAGATTTTGATTTCGAGAGCTTGCAGAGCTCTCGAATCCTTGCGACATCAGCGTCGCCTTCATCTTCATCAGCGGAGAAGTCGGGGGAATCGTCTTCAATCTTTTCATCTTGGCCTAAATCCGGGCCTTCATCAAATTCTTCATCAAAAAGGGCACCAATTGAGTGAGGAATCGCCTCCTCTATCACCTCATCAAGGAGGTCCATGTAATCGAGTTCCTCGTGATAAGGCATATGCTTCATAGCCTTAGGAATGTGGAGCTCCACCTCAATGTTTCCGACGTTCAAGGTTAAGGTACCTTCGCGCACGTCGACAATGACTCCGGCGGTGGCGAGGAATGGGCGCCCAAGTATCAATGAGGTGTCTCCCTCCTCCTTAATGTCCATGATGACGAAGTCACATGGCAAGCATATTCCACCCGGGACTTGAAGTGGGATGTCTTCGGCAATCCCCACCGGCCTTGTTATCCGTCCATCGGCTAATTGAATGCGCATGTCGGTGGGTTTCAACTTTGTCCCGGTGTTAAGCTTTAAGAACATGGAGAGGGGCATGAGACTCACACTAGCCCCAAGATCGACCAACGCCTTTTGAAGAGGCACGCCCCCCAAAGTGCAAGGAATCCGAAAACTCCCCGGATCTTTAAATTTTGCCGGCTCCTTTTCTCTCTTGGTGAACCAAGAGCCCTCCTCGGCTAGCATGATCTTCTCCTTCCTCTTTCTCCCCGAAATCAAGTCCTTCAAGAATTTGGCATATGTGGGGATCTCGATGATGGCGTCAAGGAAGGGAATATTTAGGCTAACTCCTCTTAGATACTCGAGGAATTTCGCTAGCCTTTTCTCCATTTTCGCTTTCGCTAGTCTTTGGGGGAATGGGACCGGTGGCATGAAGCGCCTCTCCTCAATTAATAGCTCCGCCCTAGATTTCTCCTTGTCTTGTGGCTCCTTCTCCTTTTCAATCTCGACTATCGGCTCAACCGGCTCCAAACTTTCCTCCACGGCCTCCTCAATAGGAATCATGGCGGGGGTGGTGTCCTTCCCGCCTCTAGTAGTGACGGCAACTACGGCGTTGATGTGGCCCGTGTTGCCCCGTGGGTTTTGCTCCGGTTGCGCCGGCAATCTTTGAGTGTTCCGGTTGAGCAATGCCAATTGCTCCGATATTTGAGCCACTACGGTATTGAGAGATTCTTGCCCCGCCTTCAAAGTAGCATTCACCTTATTTTGCTCGACCATGAACGCCTCCACTCTAGTTTCGAAATCGGATCGTTGTGGAGCTTGCGGAGGGTTTTGGTTTTGATTCCTCCACCCTTGATTGTATCCGGGAGGCCTATAAGGTGGGACTTGTTGCTTTGGTTGGAAGTTTTGTTGTGTAGGTCCCCTCGGCGGATAGTATTGTTGTTGGGGTGGTGGTGGTCGAGCTTGATTAGGCGGTTGTTGTGGCGGGTTCAAAGCTCCTTCATTGTTGGCGTAGGAGAATCCCGGGTGATTTCTTGCGGCCGGATTGGACCAATAACCTTGGTTCCCCGCAACATATTGCACTTGCTCCAAGGATCCTTCTCCTTGCTCTCCTCCCGAATACATGGCTTGAGATTGGTCTTGCCAATCACTCATTTGGCTTGCCGGTGCGGAGGTGGAAGGGCTTCCTTGGGGCTCCGTGATGAATTTCTCCAATCTCTCCACCACCTTGTGGAGAGAATCAAATTTGCTCGTAAGCTCCGCTACGGCCTTTGCCTCGTAGATGCTAGTCGGCTTTAAGGAGGACGTAGAGTGTCCTCGCTCATCGCCCCATTGTTGGTTATTAGAGGCCATCTCCTCAATTAGGGCCGTAGCTTCCTCGGGAGTCTTTGACAAGATTGCACCATTCGCCGCGGCATCAATAATTTGTTTGGTCCCCGGTTGGAGACCGTTGTAGAAGCTATGCACTAACTCCCAATCTTCTATACTGTGGTGCGGGCACTGGTGCTGCAAATCCTTAAATCGCTCCCAAGCTTCATAGAGCGTCTCATGTGGTCCTTGCTTGAAGGACATGAGAGCGCTCCGGATCTTCACCGTCTTGGATGGTGGATAGAATTTATCAATGAATGCATCCGCCAACCCGTCCCAAGAGGTGAAAACTCCGTCAGCTTGCGTCCTCAGCCAATAGAGTGCTTTGTCCTTTAGCGTGAAGGGGAAGAGGCGCAGTCTGATGGCATCGATCGGGACCCCCGGCATTTGGAAAGTGGCGCACTTCGACAAGAATGATTGGATGTGGTAGTGGGGGTTCTCGTGAGCGTTCCCATGAAATGGGTCTTGTTGCATCAAAACCACCAATCCCGTCTTTAGCTCGAAGTTCTTGTCGGCCGCCAACTCCGGCACGGCGATGGATGACGTAGTAGAAGAGGTTTTAGGCCGAAGCCTATCGCGAATAGAAATTATTCTCGCCATTCTCGCCGCCAATTCTTCGGGAGTTTCCCGGTTGGTCATAAACTGCCCTTCCGGATATTGTCTCCTTTCCGCTCTGAGTCTCCGCGCGGTACGTTCGATCTCGGGATCGAATAATAAGGCTTCGGGGTCCGCCGTAGATCTCGTGTACATGCACAGGGAAAACAGAGTTTCAAAGAGATGATTAGCACCGTGGAAGGGTTAGGTAAGAATAGCAAAGGAAATAATAATGGTAAAAGAGGTAAAATAAAAAGAAAATAAAAGAAAGAAATAGCTAAGGTGAAAAAGAATCAAACGCAATCGCCTCCCCGGCAACGGCGCCAAAAACTTGATCGCGCCCCGGCGTACACGTCCCGAGGCGACGGTTGTAGTTTTACCGCAAGCGCACGGTGTAGCGGCGAGCGGGTATCGAACACAGGGAGGACGAATGACCGTGCTTGCTCCTAATCAACCTGGCTATTTAGAGGGATAATTGCCTTGGCCGATCCTGTCACAATCGTCAGACAAAAGTGCGAAATATCAAATCAAATAGAGAACGCCTAGGGAATGGGGAATCCCCACTACTCACCGTATTTCACAATTGTGGTTCACCGGTATTGAAATCGCTAGGATGAGAATTTGGATGAACTAGTTGCAACTAAATGTGGAACCAAGCTCACGCTCTCGCGCTGTTGCCGGTCTATAGCTTCCCTAGGTTTGGGTCCAATCTCTTGCAAACCCTAGCCTAGGGAAGCTAGCATTAGGGTCAACATCATCGTCCAATTGCGCACCGAGCCCAATCTCTTGCAAACTCGGTCCACAATCTAGGTTAGGATAGTTCCTACCCGTCCAATCTCTTGCAAACGGGTATCGGCACGGAATTGCAACCGGAGATCCTAGCATCGGTCCAATCTCTTGCAAACCGATACTTTGAAAATCCGACCTCAACCCAATTCGGATTTCTAGGGCTTCCCATCGAATTGGGATCCAATCTCTTGCAAATCCCAATTGATGTGAATACCTAGCTATCCGTAGTAATTCGATCCCAATCTAATCCCTAATAACAGTCCTAGCTCAATTTCTACCAATTCAACACAAATACGAAATTGGGCTTGTAGGGTTCATCCCTACGCCCCAAGACGTGGAGACTACTCACTAAACATGGCAATAGCACAATAATTAGCAATGAAATAGACAATGGAATTCATCACAACAACGATATAAACAATAAAAATAGAATTTTTGGGGAAGAAAAGTGCAAACCAATGTAGATCTTCAATCAACCCAACAAAAATCCAAGTTTTTCTCTTCTCCAATCACAATTAATAAAACTAAAAAGTAGACTCCAAAAGCTGCAAAAAATCTGAGAGGTGGCTCCCTAAACTAGGGTAAAAACAGAGCTTAAATAGCCCCAAAAATCGTCTAAAAATCCTGACCAAAATGCCCCTGCACAGCCTGTTTTCCGCAAATTTCGCTACAGGCTGCGCATCGCACTCGGCCGAGTGACAAAAGTCGCTCGGCCGAGTGAAAACCCTGTCAATTTTCCAGTAAGTCGGGGGCTTCAGGGGTCTTCAGTTCGGGGGCGGCTCGGCCGAGTGAGGTGTCGTCACTCGGCCGATGGCTTCACTTCACTCGGGCGGACGGGATTTGCCACTCGGCCGAGTGGGTCTTCTGAAGCTCAGATGGCCGAAAAACAGTAACTTCGATCTTTTTGAGGGCCTTCGTCTGGGCGCCACTCGGGCGGACGTGGTATCGTCACTCGGCCGATGTGGTCTCCGTCGCTCGGCCGAGTACACATGGAAATCGTGTCTGAACGGGTCGGCCGAGCAGTGTCTCGCTGGTCGGCCGAGTGGCTCCTCCACTCGGCCGAGTGGGACACAAAAAATGCCCAAACTGGTCGTTTTGGCCTCCTCGTCGCTCCGGCGACGTCCATTCTTCTTCCGCTCCTCTCCAATAGCAAAATACCCCTCGGGGAGGTCGTCGGTGGCCGTCTATCGTGAGCGCATCTCATGATCACTCCAAATCGCGCCAAATCGCCTGAAATGCGACAAAAACAACAAAGCGTGAAAAGCATCGCAATATCGTCGATATATCGTGAAAAAAACATGATTTGGGCGATCTAAATGGCATGCAATCATGCGGAAAAAAGGTGTAAAATAAGGAGTGATCACACCTTCTCCATGCTCTCCTCCTACATACATGACTTGGGATTGGTCTTGCCAATCACTCATATGGTTTGTCGGTGCGGATGTAGAAGGAGCTCCGTGCGGCTCGGTAATGTATTTCTCCAATCTCTCCACTACCTTGTGGAGAGAGTCAAATTTGCTAGCAAGCTCCGCCACGGCATTGGCCTCATAAATACTCGTGGGCTTCAAGGAGGACGAAGAATGTCCTCGCTCATCACCCCACTGTTGGTTGTTGGAGGCCATCTCCTCTAGCAAGGCCGTAGCTTCATCGGGGGTCTTTGACAAAATGGCTCCGTTGGCGGTAGCATCAATAATCTATTTTGTGCCCGGTTGGAGTCCATTGTAGAAACTGTGGACAAGCTCCCAATCCTCTATGCTGTGATGGGGAGATTGATGCTGCAAGTCCTTGAAGCGCTCCCACGCCTCATAGAGAGTCTCCTGAGGTCCTTGCTTGAAGGACATGAGAGCACTTCTTATCTTCACCGTCTTGGAGGGCGGGTAAAATTTGTCGACGAAAGCACTCGCCAATTCATCCCAAGTGGTGAAGATTCCTTCAGCCTGCGTCCTCAACCAATATAAGGCTTTGCCTTTGAGTGTGAAGGGGAAAAGGCGCAGTCTGATAGCATCTATGGAGACGCCCGGCATTTGGAAGGTGGCACATTTTGATAAAAAGAGCTGGATGTGGTAATGAGGGTTTTCATGGGAATTCCCATGAAAAGGGTCTTGCTGCATCAGAACTACCAATCCAGTCTTCAACTCGAAATTTTTGTCGGCCGCCAACTCCGGCATTGCTATGGACGAGGTCGTGGAGGAAGTCTTAGGCCGAAGCCTATCTCTAATGGAAATGATCCTCGCCATTCGCGCCCCCAATTCTTCGGGTGTCTCAGGATTGGTCATAAAATTCCCTTCCGTATCGAGTCTCCTCTCCGCTCTGATCCTCCTCAATGTACGTTCGATCTCCGGATCGTATAGTATTTCTTCGGGGTCCGCCGTGGATCTCGTGTACATGCAAGGGAAGACAGAGTTTCAAAGAAATAGTTAGCACAAAGGAAGGGTAAAATAAAAATAGATATAATAAAACAAAAAGAGAAATAGCTAGGTAGGTAGAATCAAACACTATCGCCTCCCCGGCAACGGCGCCAAAAACTTGATCGCCCGCCCCGAACACACACCCGGGGCGGGGGACTCGCTAGTCTTACCGCAAGCGCACGGTGTAGCGGCGAGCGGGTATCGAACACGAGGAGGGCAAATGACGGTGTCTTCTTTAATTCACCTGGCTATAAGAACAGTCGAGAAATATTCGCAATAAAGTGGTCACAGTCGTTCAATTGTATAAAGGAAATATCAAATTAATAAAGACGCCTAGGGGTAGGGAATCACCGCTACAAACCGTATCTCGTCATTGTGATTCGTAGGTTTCACAATTGCTAGACTTGAAATTCAGGTGAACTAGTTGCAACTAAATGTAGAACCAAGCTCACGCTCTCGCGCTATTGCCGGTCTATAGCAAACATAGGGTAGGGTCCAATCTCTTGCAAACCCTAACCTAGGCAAGCTAGCGTGAAGAACAACATCATCGTCCAATCGTATCTCGAGCCCACTCTCGTGCAAACTCCAGCTACGACCTAGGTTGGGATAGTTCCTACCCGTCCAATCTCTTGCAAACGGGTATTGGTATAGAATTGCAATCGAAAACCCTAGTTTCGGTCCAATCTCTTGCAAACCGATTCCAGAGAAACCCAATTGTAACCCAATTCGAATTTCTAGGGCTTCCTATCGAGTTGGGATCCAATCTCTTGCAAATCCCAAATCGGTATGAATCCCTAACTATTCGTATTAAATCAATCCCAAACTACCCCTAATCAATTCTAGCAATAATTTCACCAATTCATCACAAATTAGAAATATGGTTCGTAGGGTTCATCTGTTGGGGAATTAGCGGTCCCTTAGGGCACAAAAACTCTAGTCCCGTCCTAAGTCGGACGGAACATAGACAGAAAATAATAGCAGCGGAAGAAAAACCTATGTTAACTAATTAACATGAAGTTAAAAACAATTTTCAACTTAGCCCTAAGGTCCAAGACCCTATGCCAAGATCTATGCCGACTTGGGATGGATCTGACCATCCCAAGAAGGATCTAGCCTACTGCGATTAAACTAAACTAATGCTAAAAATACTTTAACCACATACCCGGAATCTCAGCCCTGGAGCAGGCGAGATGTTCCGCGCCGTCTTCAGAGCTGCTCCCGTCCCACGCCGAGCCGCTCCTTGAACCGCTCCCCGAACCGCTCCTCGAACCGCTCCGCACCCCGAGGCGATCAATCCCCGTGCCGCCGAGCCAACCACGCGCCGAAGAAAGTTTCACGCGAGTGAAACCTCCGCCAAGATTTCAGATCCAGAATCCGAACTCCTTTGTGGCTTTGCTAGAGCCCGCAGGAGTAAGGCAGAAATTTAGGGAGAAGAGAAATATTAATTTAAGCCTAGATCCGAGCGTGCTCCAACATTTACGAGAGCCGCTCAGATCTAGAGCTTGGGACAAGTTTTGAGAAAGGGGGGAGACCCCTATTTATATAGGCGGCGGACTCTCCCCATTTCTCAAAATCCGATGTGGGACTAAAATTATGAGTTAATTAAAATCAAGTTAGTTTGCACTTCACAAAGTGCAAACTTCCGTGAATTTTAACTCACTCACCGTTGAGCTTCAAGATTGATACAACCTATCAATACGACAAGCGTTCAACGGTGAACGCATAGGAAAAAACCGTTCGTCAATCGGAGTCCGTTTGACCCTCCAATTGAGTGTCCAAAGATTGACAAAAATCAGATTTTCGCCAAATTAATCAGCCGCCATGCAAATCTGTGACTATGGTTCGAAACCCTAGGCTTGGGGCCCACCAGTGGGCCCCGCTGCATCAAATCGCGCGCGCAGAACCGCCTGGGCTCGCCCAGGCGCCTGGGCGCGCCCAGGCCCGCGCCTGGGAGAGCCCAGGCGGCC
Organism: Scilla litardierei; assembly: GCA_030789695.1. Lineage (NCBI taxonomy): Eukaryota > Viridiplantae > Streptophyta > Magnoliopsida > Asparagales > Asparagaceae > Scilla > Scilla litardierei. The sequence continues at coordinate 546,777,312 of CM061142.1, forward strand.
TGGGCTCGCCCAGGCCGGCGCCTGGGCAGAGCCCAGGCGGGCCTGGGCTTTGCCCAGGCCGAGCCTGGGCTTTGCCCAGGCCGAGCCTGGGCTAAGCCCAGGCGTGTGCCTGGCTAGCCCAGGCCGAGCCTGGGCTTAGCCCAGGCAGCCTGTTCTGCCTGGGTCTGATATTTTCGGCTTTAACTTGATCATCTGGCGTCCGATTTGGACGCCGTTCGAACCTGGGTCTAGACCGGGACATTCCCGTCTTACCCGTGAACTTTTCCTTGCGTTTATTTTATTAAATATTGTATTAAACAATTTAATACACATTTAATCGCTTTTGCATCAAATGCAAAATAGTCCCTATCTAAGCTTAAATTACCATATTGCATTAAATGCAATTATTTCATCCCTTGCATCAAAATGCAAAATATTCTCCCTAACTAATTTCTACCTATTACTAGACGAAGCGTTACACTCTGTGTGAGACCCTACAGCCTGACCCTTACAACAGGTTGGGCTCGAAGCCCTATACGGCAGTGACCACGAGCAGTGGTTGCCGTCCCTGCTTCAGGAATCATCATTATGTGGTTAACTCATTGACATGAGTATTGTCGGGACCACCTGACTGTTTCCGTGATGAATTCCGCAGTTATAGTCTCTTCGTCTTAAATATGTCGTGTAGATCAAGTCTAGGGTACGGTCAAACTGTCAACCCCAATAACGTGACTCCGGTTAGTTTCTATCGATCTTTAGTCAACTAATGTTGGACTTCTTCCAACATACTCTGCGCAGAGTTTTTACTAAAGACCGTACTAACTCTACGACACTAACTCCCATTGACCGGGAGAGACGAATCCTCTCTTGGTCATTACTTGCCTCGTACGTTTCAAGTGACACCCAATCAAAAGACCTTTCGACAGGCATTGCCTCAAAGCTAGGTCAGTTGATATAAGTGGCACCGTTCACGCACAGGTTTGTCAAAATGACCTCAAGTCAAAAGACCAACTATCCTATCATCACTCAGAGTTATCACTGACAGATTGGTCAATGTAACCATATGATAACTCTAGTGGATCGTTCAGTGAACTCATTCTAATGAGCACCTGTGTCTCGTCTTCGACTTCGCCAAGTCAAGCGATCATGAGATCATCGCCACCGCTAAACGGTGAAGACTAAGACACAATGGTCTGTCCGATGTTTCGATATCCTTGTCTCGAAACATCTACGACCACGAACCATTTCAGACTTATGCTACAGACGGTCAAACGTTTCTCCATGATCGAGATACTCATCTCGATACCCGTTTGACCTTGCATAAAGTCTCAGGACTTTACCTAAGTTGATATCTAATGTTAACTACATTACAATATAACTTAGATAAATTATTACCAAACAGCTTACTGTTATTTCGAACAAGATGTTTGTGCTATTCACACAGGAATAAATGGCCTTGAGGGCATCATATTTCTACATCTCCCACTTGCACTCAGGCCCATTTATCTCGGTATCTTATACCGTTTTTACACATAAGTTTTCCCGACTTCATGTGGTAGAGCCTTCGTGAGTGGATCTGCTAAAACCGTCTACACTATAGACTTAAGGGGTTTCTATGTTTATGTTAGACCAACCATTTGAATCTCATTCAAATAATTCATTTGGTCTGTCGGAATCTATAATATTTTATTTCCCTGGATCTTATCCAGTTTATCGTACTTTACGATAATCATTTCAAATTAGGTATTGGTCATTTTAAATGGCTCATATCTATTCTTGATAAAGTATCAAACCTTTTGATTACTTTGTCAAAATGTATGTTCCATCCCTTTGATGATTCGCATGTAATTTACACGCTCCCACTGACCTTGAAAACTATCTGGCTAATTCATATAAGTTGGTTCGTCTAAATCATATTTAGAAAAACGAACTTATAAGTGAATGCTCTAATTTTCGTGGTCAACTTGAGCGTTTACATCGAGCTTTGGTCCGAGTAGATCTGTACACATCTGTTGGCGAAACCGGTTTCATCATAATCCGTTTTAAAGAAATTAGGATGAAAACCGTTCCCGTCCAACATTATTGTACTTCACTATTTCCTTTTCTGCACCAATCTTTCAACTTAAGGATTTACTTACAGAAAGTGAGGAAACATTTTCCTTGGGCACGTAAACTAAATTCTCAAATTTATTTACGCACACGGACCTTCATCAAGTTTTAAATCGGAGTTACTACTCCGAATTTCATCCTAGAAGTTGACTAAGTCATCATCAGTTATGATGTCTAACTCGACAATCCGTCTCACGAGATTCGAGTAATAATACAACTTCCTTACGATTGATTTATTGAATATATTATTGATAATGTCCTTATAGAACATTATCAAAACCTAGGCATTACTATCTGGGACTTAACCCAGAGGGAGGAGTTAACTCAGAGTCACTTATTTATGGATAGCACCAAGTCTAACTAAGTGTGATTCATACCTTTTAACACACGGATGTGTTAACAGACTTGATCTGAGAGAAAATCACATTTTCTTTTAATTACACAAGATTTTATGTAGTCAAGTATTTGACCATTCGATCTAATCGGATCAGTTTAAATACTTTCGTCATTTCGTTCTTTATTTTATCAGACTTGCGTTTCATCAAGAACACATGTCTTAGTAAAATATACGAAAAAACTTATTTTGTTAAAATTTAGACTCGGGTACATCAGTATGTACTAGACTGAGTTCGACAACTCAGTCTCCCACTGTCTCACAGATGGGTTTCGGCCATTGTATCTCAGAGGCTAAGACTCACAAGTGTCCGTAGACTTCATAATACGAGAGGTCAGGCCCCTCTTTATGTGACTTGTGAAGCTTAATCTCTTGATACAGCCTAGTCTGATTTTACCATATAAGTTTGCTACTATCTTGTGTATTTATATATATTAACATTTAATATATATATATAGTTATTACAAATTACTTAACACAAAACATTGCTTCAGAAGCAAGGTGACGACATTCGTCAAAAAAGTGTTAGACGTTTTTGTATAACAACTTATTCCGAAATGTGACATCAAAATATGTCACGTTTTCATTTCCTCCTACTTATGCCTCTACTAATGATAAATTAAACTAACTTTCTCAATTGACTTTCTGAAGTGCCTTCTTACTTTTCTAAATCACATTTAGATATCAACATAAATAAATAGCTATGCAAGCAACTTATGTATCCAAACGCTTGAGCTTTGCAATCTTGAGTGTAGCTCAAGAAGTTGCTTGTCTCAAGATCCGGTTGGGATACATAGTCTTGCATCGCTCATGCACTCGTATTCGACTCAAACGGTTTGATCGAATTTTCGAACTTTGCGGATCAAAATTGTTTGTCCATACAACCTTGAGGGTAGCTCGACAAGTTGTAGGGAGAAACATACTTTGAATGTCCTATATGTTCAAGCTGCCTCATATAGAGACGAGTGACATGTAGCTTTAATTTATTTGTTGGACCCAGAACTTAATGAAATCATATTTCTTAAGTCTGTTCTTTTAGAAGGTCATTTAATGTCAATGAGAATATAGTTTAATTACATCAATTAGAATTTAACTTGATATTCAATTAATCAACTTTTGACCAATTAACTTATTAAAATATTATATTTTAATTCCTACGGTAAACATAGTCTTGCCCTAATTTTAGCATATGTTCAATATTAAATATAGGTAGATTGGCTTTTATCTATCTATATCCTCCCACTATTTTTACGAACGTTTTAAAGCTTAATAACGAACGATTTAATCGAATTAAAAATTAATGGGTAAGAGTTCCAATCACCTTGAGTCTAAACAACCTTGAGTGTAGCTCAACAAGTTGATTGACTCTGCGATCGGAAGATGACTCTTCATCGATCATATCGGATATGACTCTCTTAATCGGTTTTTGCCCCTAGCCATTCGTGATCATGAGTGTGCTCATCCAAATCACCATGTCTAGTCTAGTCGGACCCTTGTTTTCGTGTCTAGCCTGACTTGCCCCTCAGCTCGGTGTATGCACGACACGTTGGTTAGGGTCAGGTCTTAGACTACATCTGGGCAGACTACATCCTTGACTAAACTTGCGCTGCCGCTCGGTGTATTCACGACAACGTCGGTTTGGGTCAAGTCAAGATGTCATCTTATGTATTTAAGAAGTTGGTTCCTATAAGATTGCCAGGTTACAGCTTGAGTGTATCTCAACAACTATAACGCGGGTCCTATAGTTACTAACTCCTAAAACAAGGAGGGCTACGGCTAATCTTGAAAAAGATCATTAACGTATTTGACTTAGATATAGTCCAGGGTGTCATACAATCATGATTCGCGACATTGCGGTCCAGCGGAACTCAGCCAGGGAATTGACTAAGCCAGGATCACTACCCCTTGGACTAGCAAGGGTTGACCCAGAACTCTTAGCCAAGCACATTGACTGGATCATGGTCCATTGAATGAAGCTTGTCATTTTTGTATGTATGCCATAGACTAAACAGCTTTTATTAACAACTAATTAATCCTATCAACTAGTTGAATCCTTAAATTCAAAATTTTTAGTATTTGTTTAACAACTTTTATTAAGTCCTTATCAACTATAAGGTTCACGTGCTACCCTAATCGTTATTGGGATTTTAATAAATTTTATTAACAACGCTAGAAGCGAAGTCCTTTAATGAAAATTAATAATAACAATTAGAATTGAAAATTCATTTAAAGGACTATCCTAATCAGGAATTAGGTCTTAATATTGTTGTTAATGATTTATTAAAACATAGCATGTCATTAAAATTCAAGTAATAAATTTTAATCATTTTTAATGGCTAACCTAAAGGGTTGTCTTGTGTTATCAAATAAGGGACAAGATTAACAAGCCATTAAAATAAAGCTACACTAATTTATCGCATAAAGATAGTGCACAACTATTTAACATTTAAATATACTAAGTTTATCGCATAAACAATTTTAGATTCTTAAAAACAGTTTTAAAAATATCTTATAAATTTAAAACATTACTTTTTAAAAAAAAATTCATGTTTAAAATTTATCATATACAATTTTTAAACATTTTAAACATTTTAAACTTATCGCATAAATTTAAAGCCTTTAAAATCAATTTTAAAATTTATCACATAAATTTAAAAACATCATTTTAAAATTTCCATGCTTAAAAAATTTATCATATAAAAAATTTAAGGCATCCAAAATAATTTTAAACTTTTAAAGATTTAAAATTATTACATAAATTTTAAAACGTCATTTTAAAAATTTTCATGTTCAAAAAATTTATCACATAGAATTTTGAACTTTAAAAAAAAAATTTTAAAAAATTATCTAATAACTTTAAAAAATTTAAAAGTACTTAAAAGCATTAACAAGTTTAATGAAATCGCAGTACCTAGATCGACTACGCAAACCTAGGCTCTGATACCACTGTTGGGGAATGCGCGGTCCCTTAGGGCACAAAAACTCTAGTCCCGTCCTAAGTCGGACGGAACATAGACAGAAAATAATAGCAGCGGAAGAAAAACCTATGTTAACTAATTAACATGCAGTTAAAAACAATTTTCAACTTAGCCCTAAGGTCCAAGACCCTATGCCAAGATCTATGCCGACTTGGGATGGATCTGACCATCCCAAGAAGGATCTAGCCTACTGCGATTAAACTAAACTAATGCTAAAAATACTTTAACCACATACCCGGAATCTCAGCCCTGGAGCAGGCGAGATGTTCCGCGCCGTCTTCAGAGCTGCTCCCGTCCCACGCCGAGCCGCTCCTTGAACCGCTCCCCGAACCGCTCCTCGAACCGCTCCGCACCCCGAGGCGATCAATCCCCGTGCCGCCGAGCCAACCACGCGCCGAAGAAAGTTTCACGCGAGTGAAACCTCCGCCAAGATTTCAGATCCAGAATCCGAACTCCTTTGTGGCTTTGCTAGAGCCCGCAGGAGTAAGGCAGAAATTTAGGGAGAAGAGAAATATTAATTTAAGCCTAGATCCGAGCGTGCTCCAACATTTACGAGAGCCGCTCAGATCTAGAGCTTGGGACGAGTTTTGAGAAAGGGGGGAGACCCCTATTTATATAGGCGGCGGACTCTCCCCATTTCTCAAAATCCGATGTGGGACTAAAATTATGAGTTAATTAAAATCAAGTTAGTTTGCACTTCACAAAGTGCAAACTTCCGTGAATTTTAACTCACTCACCGTTGAGCTTTAAGATTGATACAACCTATCAATACGACAAGCGTTCAACGGTGAACGCATAGGAAAAAACCGTTCGTCAATCGGAGTCCGTTTGACCCTCCAATTGAGTGTCCAAAGATTGACAAAAATCAGATTTTCGCCAAAGTAATCAGCCGTCATGCAAATCTGTGACTAGGGTTCGAAACCCTAGGCTTGGGGCCCACCAGTGGGCCCCGCTGCATCAAATCGCGCGCGCAGAACCGCCTGGGCTCGCCCAGGCGCCTGGGCGCGCCCAGGCCCGCGCCTGGGAGAGCCCAGGCGGCCTGGGCTCGCCCAGGCCGGCGCCTGGACAGAGCCCAGGCGCGCCTGGGCTTTGCCCAGGCGGGCCTGGGCTTTGCCCAGGCTTGCGCCTGGGCTTGCCCAGGCCGAGCCTGGGCTAAGCCCAGGCGTGTGCCTGGCTAGCCCAGGCCGAGCCTGGGCTTAGCTCAGGCAGCGCCTGGGCTAGCCCAGGCAGCCTGTTCTGCCTGGGTCTGATATTTTCGGCTTTAACTTGATCATCTGGCGTCCGATTTGGACGCCGTTCGAACCTGGGTCTAGACCGGGACATTCCCGTCTTACCCGTGAACTTTTCCTTGCGTTTATTTTATTAAATATTGTATTAAACAATTTAATACACATTTAATCGCTTTTGCATCAAATGCAAAATAGTCCCTATCTAAGCTTAAATTACCATATTGCATTAAATGCAATTATTTCATCCCTTGCATCAAAATGCAAAATATTCTCCCTAACTAATTTCTACCTATTACTAGACGAAGCGTTACACTCTGTGTGAGACCCTACAGCCTGACCCTTACAACAGGTTGGGCTCGAAGCCCTATACGGCAGTGACCACGAGCAGTGGTTGCCGTCCCTGCTTCAGGAATCATCATTATGTGGTTAACTCATTGACATGAGTATTGTCGGGACCACCTGACTGTTTCCGTGATGAATTCCGCAGTTATAGTCTCTTCGTCTTAAATATGTCGTGTAGATCAAGTCTAGGGTACGGTCAAACTGTCAACCCCAATAACTTGACTCCGGTTAGTTTCTATCGATCTTTAGTCAACTAATGTTGGACTTCTTCCAACATACTCTGCGCAGAGTTTTTACTAAAGACCGTACTAACTCTACGACACTAACTCCCATTGACCGGGAGAGACGAATCCTCTCTTGGTCATTACTTGCCTCGTACGTTTCAAGTGACACCCAATCAAAAGACCTTTCGACAGGCATTGCCTCAAAGCTAGGTCAGTTGATATAAGTGGCACCGTTCACGCACAGGTTTGTCAAAATGACCTCAAGTCAAAAGACCAACTATCCTATCATCACTCAGAGTTATCACTGACAGATTGGTCAATGTAACCATATGATAACTCTAGTGGATCGTTCAGTGAACTCATTCTAATGAGCACCTGTGTCTCGTCTTCGACTTCGCCAAGTCAAGCGATCATGAGATCATCGCCACCGCTAAACGGTGAAGACTAAGACACAATGGTCTGTCCGATGTTTCGATATCCTTGTCTCGAAACATCTACGACCACGAACCATTTCAGACTTATGCTACAGACGGTCAAACGTTTCTCCATGATCGAGATACTCATCTCGATACCCGTTTGACCTTGCATAAAGTCTCAGGACTTTACCTAAGTTGATATCTAATGTTAACTACATTACAATATAACTTAGATAAATTATTACCAAACAGCTTACTGTTATTTCGAACAAGATGTTTGTGCTATTCACACATGAATAAATGGCCTTGAGGGCATCATATTCCTACATCATCCCTACGCCCTAAGACGATAAAACTACTCACAATTCATAATGCAATTCATTGGGAATTCAATAGAAATATCAATAGAAATCATTGCAATAGAAAATATATCAATAAAAATGAGGTTTTTGATAGAGAGAGAGAGAGACAAACCAATAAAGATTCAATAGCATCTAACAAAATAACACTTTTGTCTCTCTCCAAAGAACTAAATCTAATCTCCTCAAAAGTAATCTAAAAAGGTTGCCAAAAAAGTCTGAAAAAAACTCTCTAAACTAGGTTAAAAACTGGGGTTAAATACCCCCCAAAATCGCCCAAAAACTGTGACAAAATTGCCCCTGCGCAGCCTGAAAATCGCAATTTACGCTACAGGCAGCGCGGCTCACTCGGCCGAGTGACAAATGTCATTCGACCGAGTGACAAACCCTGACGGATTCCAGTAAGTCTGGAATTTTGGGGGTCGGCTTCTCGGGAGTCACTCGGCCGAGTGACTTTCTTCAATTCGGCCGATGGGGTTTCTTCACTCGGCCGAGTCGGAACTCGGGACCGCACTGACGGATTACAGTAAGTTGGGAATTTTTGGTTGCCGTCGTCTTGATGCCACTCGGGCGAGTGGTGTCTCCGTGGTTCGGCCGAGTGGGCTGGTGATGGTCGGCCGAGTGCACGCTGATACTCAATCTGTTGCGTGTCCGATCTGGCCGGCCGAGCGGGTTGTCGATGGTCGGCCGAGTGACTCATTCATTCGACCGAGTGACATGCTAAAAATTCCCAATCTTTGTATTTTTGCTTCCCCGTCGCTCCTACGATGTTCTTTCTTCTTCCACTCCTCTCCAATCGCAGAATTCCCCTCAAAATAGTCACGGGTGACACTCCGGAGTGGGTGCATCTCAGAATCACTCCAAATCGCTCCAAATCTCCTGAAATACGACAAAAACAAGAAATCGTGAAAAGCATTGCAATATTGTCGAATAATCGTGAAAAACGCGATATGGGCGATCTAAATGGCATGCAAACAAGCAGAAATAAGGTGTAAAATATGGAGTGATCAGTAGGCCAGATGTAATGTTTGACGTATGTGTTTGTGTTAGGTATCAGTCACAACCTAAGGAATCACACTTAATAGCGATTAAACGTATTTTCCGTTATTTAAGTCACACACTAGACTACAGATTATTCTATCCAAAGTCAAGCACATTTGAGTTAATCTCATATAGTGATGCAGATTATGCTGGATGCAAATCTGACAGAAAAAGTACTAGTAGCACTTGCCATTTTATAGGAAATTCCCTTGTCTCTTGGTTTTCCAAGAAGCAGAATGTTGTATCACTTTCAACCACCGAGGCATAATATATCGCCTTCGGTGCTGCATGTGCACAGGTCCTTTAGATGAGACACACACTGAAAGACTTTGGTGTACACTGTGACACTTGCCCTATCATGGTGGACAACCTAAGTGCGATATGTCTCTCTAAGAATCCGGTACACCATTCCCGTACCAAACACATAGATGTCCGTCACCATTTTCTAGATGATTATGTAGCTAAAAAGGACATCATATTAGTGAACGTTGAAACCTAGAAGCAAATCACCGATATTTTCACGAAACCACTTAAGGAAGATTCCTTTGTACGGTTACGTCGAGAATTGGGGATTATGGGTGAATCCAAGATTTATGATTCATATTTTTTATATAGTTTGCATGATAGTGATATTCATAAGCTCATGCATACATTTGTTATGATATTCTCTGTTCATGCTGGATTTATGAGTGGTTTTCGATTTGCGCATCGTATTTATGGTTCTATTTTCTTTTTGTAAATGATATGATGTTGTATTGATATTTGCTCGTGCACTTTATGCTACTATCTGCTGATGTTAGATATTTTTGTTGCCTGGATGTATCTCTTTTTGCTGCTTATATATATATATACACACACACACACACACACACACATACATACATCTTGTTGCAATTCGTATCTTTGTGCATGCTGTGTTGTGTCTATGTTGCTTCTTTTGTCGCTCGTCGACTATGGTGTTCTCTAGCTTTGTTTGTATGACAACATGAATTGTTTTCCATGCACTCCATTCGATAAAATGTTGATATTGGAGAGATTGTTCCTTTAATCAATCATATGATTTGATGTTGTTTTTGATGTTCTCTCTTTCTGTTTTTCGACCATGGTCTAGTTGACAGACTTTGTTTTTCTTCGATGTTTTTCTTGGTGTCATTTGGACCGTCATCATATTCTTCGACTCTCTTGTTTGAACTTTTGTTTAGCCTTTGTTGTTGTCGTTGCCTTCCTCCCGCTCTTTTTGGATAATGCCAAATAGAGAGAGAATTCATAATGACTTAGTGGTACATGATAATTTAAACATTACCGTGAATCTAATTTCATATGCTAGATTCAAGGGGAGTGAAGATATAAAACTCTATGGATTCCGATCCTATATTTCGATAGTTGGATCATGTTATATTCTTTTCTCTGCTGCTTGATGCTCCTGTTCATTATTTAAAATGGAACTAACGTGTCATCAATGCAGGGGGAGTAAGTAAATTTTATTTATTTCATTATTATTGATTTATATTTCTGTTGGTTTGTCATCACCAAAAAGGGGGAGAATGTTGAGTATTGATTCCCCTGATTTGGTTTTGATGATGAACAAATATAAATCGAGTACTAATTCTTTTTGAGCGCAGTTATGGAGATCGTCGCAAATTTACTCTGTAAGTTATGGAGATCGTCGCAAATTTACTCTGTAGATCTCAAGACGTCTCAAGACTTCCTTAGAGCGCATGATCGTTGTGCCTGAAGCTTCGTTGAAGCTCAAGGACATGTTGATAAAGTCAAGAGATTCAGACTCATCATGTTGGAGCTTTGAAGACGGTTTGTCTTGTTTATTTGTGTGTCTTCTAGCTCTATATTATAGAATGTTAAGCCTTGAGTTTTACTTGCTGTGCAACCCTCATATCTATATGATCTACTTCCTAGGAATGCCTTAGAAGCCATTAGAAAGGGTCCCTTGGCTTATCGCTCCTTTACCTGGCTTCGTGTGCATCTTAGCTGGTTCAAGTTGAAGAACTAATCGATTAAACGTCAATCTAATCGATTAAGAATTCTTCTTGAATCGACTAGCCATCCTTTTGAATCTTAGCCTAATCTTTGTTGACCAACTAGTCGGTCCAAGAAGGTTCACCGACCGATTAGTTCTCAAACTAGTCGGTTAGCATTTCTTCTTAGACCGACTAGATGATCCTTCTCATTTCACACATTTCTCTGTTGACCAACTAGTCGGTCCAAGAAGGTTCACCGACCGATTAGTTATCAAACTAGTCGGTTAGTGTTTCTTCTTAGACCGACTAGATTATCGTGATGTTTTTACTAAAATCTCTGTTTCAAAACCAGTCGGTCCAAGAAGGCTCACCGACCGACTAGTTCTCCATCTAATCGGTTAATGATCCTTCTTAGACCGATTAAGCTGCTTTAATTTTCTAGACGTTGGAGATTTTATTTCCACGATTTTCCTGGATCTGTTTTGATTCTTTCCATATCTATTTGATGCGTTTTAAACATGGAAATTCTTCCCTTATGTATAGACATTCAGATCTAGTTTTTCACGTATCGATTATCGATTTGAAAAAGCTTGCTCTCTCTCGAAAAAGTCTCTCTCTCTTTTCGCCCTAATCCTTCCAAGAGATCATTGATTTTGTGCGTTCATTCTCCTGAAGGATCCAAGGATCACGATCATCATCCTAGTTGTCTCCATCTGTTCATCTCAGTGGTGCTAGGGTTTCAATTGCTCTTCGTGATCTTTTCTCTCCATCATCTTTCCTTGCCATAATACTGTAAGTATCTCTCAAGGCATAGGAATTTGTGGTGAGTATTTTATATTAAATTAAACTCTCTATTAAAGTTTTTCTCTCGGTTTGTGAGAGGTTCGTGATCCTGGTTTGTGGGAGTCACGGTTCAATCTTTGTATTGATTTATCTTGTAGTATTTTCTACAAGAGGTTTTTAGTGAAAGCTTGAGTTAGTGGATTCTAACTCAAGTAGCTGGAAGGGATCCGGGTGTCTGGGACATAGGATCACCGGGAACAAGTCGAGGAGACTTGGGTGGATCCGAACCCATTACATCACTTGTTTGCATTGTGATCTTCTTGTTGTTACTTCTATTCCGCATTATTGTTTGTGTTTGCAAAATAATTAGGAATTATCCTCTGAGTTATTTTAAAGTACTATTCACCCTCCCTCTAGTACTTGTGCAGTAGCTTCCAGGGTATTACATTGTGTACAGTTGCTGCTCAGTACTTTACTTTTCACTCTGGTCTGCTTATACGTAGTTACTTTTGTCATACTTGTGCACTGCTTCTTTTCTATATTTAGAATTGTTGTGACTTACCTACAGGTTCCATCTCCGTGGCACCGTAGACGACGTACATGTTGAGGTAGATGTTCTTGAGTTGGAGAGCCAGAGTTCGATCCTGAGACCGCAGCTTTCAGAGTTATTTTCTCTTATATACTTTCATTCTTTCATGTATCTTTGTTGGAACATTTTTGTACAGTATGGATCATAATAATTAGACACTATTTGAGTATTTTTGTACATCTCTGCATCGTGGCTATTTTGTTTTTACTGATTAACTGCAGACCTGCAAATAAATCAAATAAGTAATGGCCCCCGAGAGAGGGGCGTTACAAATTCCCTAGAAGGCACCATTTGCCCCTTGTAAATCCTCATATTTCTCTTATTTTTCCATAATTTTTATTTATTTTGGCCCTAAAGCCCCCCCCCCCCCCCCCCCCCCTCTTTTCATTTTTTTCCCTCATCTTTTCCGGAATGCGTGCCTGAGGCCAGCAGTCAGGGTAGCGGGCTTCAGGCCCGAAAAAAAAACCTTTTTTTATAAAAAAAATTTTGGCCTGAGGCCCGCAGCAAAAGACCCCCTATTTATTTATTTTTTGCAAAAATTTTCCGATCTGCGGACTTGAGGCCCGCAGCTGAAGGTTTTTTTGTTACGTTATGGCCTATAGGCCGGAGCCCACATGTCACTGTGGGCTTCGGCTCACAATGGTTGTTTTTTTGTTTCGTGTTAGGGGAGTGGGCCGAGGCCCCCAGCGTGGCTTTGGTTTTGGCCCTAATTTTTTGTGATTTGGGCCAAAGGCCCAAAACGTATTTGGGGGAGCGGCGGGGTTTGCCGCCACTGCTACCCACCGCGGTGTACGGCCAAGCTAGGGGGTTTGCCAAGAGCAGTGTGGGGTGGTGGCGCCCCACCTTGTAAGGCGGTGACAGGGGCCGTCGGCGGTGCTGGCGGTAGGGTAAATTTTTAAGAATCACACTTCTAGGGTTTTGCTGAAGCGATTGGCAGCAGCGTGCCACCGTCGCTGGGTAGCAGCGGGGCAATATGGGGCAGTGGTCGCCGACGGCGTGGGTGCTGGCGGCGGTGTGGGGTTATATATATATATATGAATATGGATGTGAGCTGATAGCGCATGAAATTTTTCATGCGCTGTCAGCCATTTGGTGGGTAAAAACAATTTTTTATAAAAAAAATTTTGCAGTTGTTAGATATACTTGTTAACTAGCTCCCCACAAATTTTCAGGTCAATCCAACACCGTTTGAGCCCCCGTTCATCGATTTCAAAAACGTTGCGCAAAACGGTGTTGCTAGTTAACAAGTATATCTAACTACTGCAAAACAGTTTGAGCCCCAGAATTCTGGACAGTTTTGCGCAACGTTTTTGAAATCGATGAACGGGGGCTCAAACGGTGTTGGATTGACCTGAAAATTTGTGGGGAGCTAGTTAACAAGTATATATCTAACTACTGCAAAAAAATTTTAAAAATATTGTTTTTACCCCCCCAAATGGCTGACATCGCAGGAAAAATTTCATGCCCTGTCAGCTCATATCCATATTCCTCATATATATATATCTATCTATCTCTGAGAGAGAGAGAGATAGAGAGAGATAGAACCCGCAAGGGTGTGGAGAACAGCGGCATGCCTCCATCGCTAGGGGAAACGGCCGGGGTGGTTGGGGGGTGTTCGGCGGTAGCCGTTCCCTCCAAAGATCGGTGGCAAAACCGTCATCTTAGATCTAGGAAAATAATATTGTTTCATGATAAAAATCGATTTTTTCTAGTTCGATATTGTGAGATCTATATCATAGGCATCATGATCATGATAAAAGAATTGCATCGTTTTCGATATACCTCAAAAATCGAGGAAGACGAACGCGTGGTAGTGGATGAAGTCCGCGCGCGATGGATCGGCCGACACCTCCTAACTTTCGTAACGTATTGGCTTTCAAACTCATTGAGAACGTATTGATAACGTGTTGTGAATGTATGTCCTGGTGGAGAAGGTGGAGAACACATGCTTTTATTTATAGGGGATACTAGAGTTCATTCATGTATATGGATACAATCTTTTCGAATATGTTACAATTTTATCCTCTCACTCGGTAAAAACAAATATCCAATACCAGCTTACATTTGCTAAGAAAATAATTAGCAATTTGTTGTAAACGTGGTGGCTATGGAATCCATAGCCCTGTATTTATAGCAATAGGGTTACATAATGGGTGAATACCCACTAACGGGTTGGGCCTACAAAAGCCCGTTTATAACACTTCCCCTTATCCATCCATTGTTGTAAGCCGTGATGAACGCTTCAGGGTTCATAGAGCTTATCTGATCATGGGTCTATGGATACTTCTGGATCCTAAGTTTAAGAGCGCTTGCCTCGTTAAAACCTTTGCCATGAAAAACCCAGTGGGAAAAACCAGTGGCTAAGGGAAAAGAGTACAAGTCTATGTAACTTCCCCGGATCGATGGATATCATCAGAGGTGGATACTTTTGGATCCAGAGTTAATGTGGTTGCCTCGTTAAAACCTTTGGCTATGGAAAACCCAGTGGGAAAAACCATTAGCCAAGGAAAAAGAGTACAACTTAACATTAACTCTCCCTGAAAAGCACAAGCTTCAGGCTTGTAAATCTCTCAACTGTCTCATCCCAATGCCTAATACAAGTTTTCTAAAGGTACTGCGAGGTAATGCTTTAGTAAATAGATCTGCCAGATTGTTGCAAGACTGGATCTGCTGGATGTCGATCTGGTTGTCTACTTGTTGTTCATGCGTCCAGAAGAGCTTGGGGGAGATGTGCTTCGTCCTGTCACCTTTGATGTAGCCACCTCGTAGTTGGGTGATGTAGGCAGCATTGTCTTCGTACATGGTGGTTGGTCCAAGATATTCCGTCTTCAGGCCGGTAGTCTTGAGGATGTGGTGGATGACTGATTGAAGCCAAAAGCATTCTCTGCTAGCTTCATGGATCACTATGCGCTCAGAGTGTTTGGATGAGGTCGCTGTCGATGTTTGCTTCACGGATCTCCATGAGATGGTCGTCCCACCGTACGTGAACACGAAACCGGTCTGGGACTTTGCGGTGTGTGGGTCGGACCTGTATCCTGCATTTGCCTCACTAAGTCGGAGGATACACCTTTCTTGAAGTATAGTCCCATGTAGGGCTGTTGACGAACAGAACGTTCGACGAACTACTCGTGAACAAGCTCGGTACATGTTCGTTTACGTTCGTTCGGGAAGCTTAATGAACAAGCTTGAACAGGTTTTTAGAGCTCGGTTAGTAAACGAACAGAGCTTGAACATAACTATGTTCGTTCATTTATGTTCATGAACAAGCTCGTTAAGTGTTCGTGAACAAGCTCGCTAAGTGTTCGTGAACAAGCTCGTTAAGTGATGTTCGTGAACAAGCTCGTTAAGTGTTCGTGAACAATCTTGTTAAGTGATGTTCGTGAATAAGCTCGTTAAGTGTTTGTGAACAAGGGCTTGAGTGAATTAAAATTAAAATTAAACACTCACCTCCTCAAATTTAATTAAACACATCCACCTCTTCAACTTCCCACTCCTAAACTCCCAGGCTCCCAGCTCTCTTTTGGTCCATTGCCATTGTTCGTTCGTATGTTTGCAAATCTGTTCATGAACAAGATTGATTGTGTGTTCGTTAACACGTTCCCGAACATGTTCACGAACAAGCTCGATAAGTCTTGTTAATGAACAGAACGTTGGTTCGGTAAGCTCGGTTAACGTTCGTTTATGTTCATTTACGTTCGTTCGGTAAGCTTAACAAACAAGCTTGAATATGTTTTTAGAGCTCGGTTAGTAAACGAACAGAGCTTGAACATGGATTTTGTTCATGAACAAAACCAAGTACACTGTTCAAGCTCGTTCAAGCTCGTTCGTCAACAGCCCTAGTCCCATGTCCACAGACCCTTGGAGGTAGCGCAGAAGTTGCTTCACTCCGTTCCAGTGGCGCTTTGAGGGCGCTGAACTGTATCTGGCTAGTAGGTTAACTGCGAATGCTATATCGGGACGCGTGCAGTTTGTCAGGTATAGGAGTGCTCCAATTGCACTTAGGTAGGGTACTTCAGGACCCAGTGTTTCCTCCCACTCTTCCAGCGGTCGGAAGGGGTCTGTATTAACATCCAATGATCTGACGACCATTGGTGTGCTAAGCGGATGACATTTGTCCATAAGAAAGTTTTTCAGCACTTTCTTTGTGTATGTCGATTGGTGTAACATGATTCCTCCGCTTAAGTGTTCAATTTGTAAGCCTAGGCAGAACTTCGTTTTGCCAAGGTCTTTCATCTCAAAAGTCTGTGTGAGACTTTTGGATATCTCACCTATCTTTTCGAGAGATCTGATGATGTTCATGTTGTCTACGTAGAAGGCAATAATTACGAATCATGTTCCCTTTGCTCTTATAAAGATGCAAGGGCAGACTTCATTTGTTGTGAATCCTTGTTGCACTAGGAATTCACTGAGTCTGTTATACCACATTCTACCCGACTGTTTTAGACCATACAGTGATCTTTGGAGTTTGACAGAATAGACGTCCCGAGGTCTTTCTGTCATTTTTTCGGTAGTTTATATCCGTCTGGGATTTTCATATAGATGTCCTTATCTATGTTTCTATATAGGTATGCAGTCACAACGTCCATGAACTGCATATCAAGGCCTTCCTTTGTAGATAGGCCAATGATGAAACGGAAGGTGATCGCATCCATAACCGGGGAATAAGTATCGTCATAGTCTATTCCTGGCTGTTGGAAAAAACCTTGTGCAACAAGGCGCGCTTTGTAGCACACGATCTCATTATTCTCGTTTCTTTTTCTCACGAATACCCATTTATATCCCACAGGTTTAACACCCTTTGGTGTTAGGACTACAGGTCCAAAAACTTTGCGCTTCGAGAATGAGTCCAGCTCTACTCCTATTGCCTCGTTCCACTTTGGCCAATCCTCTCTGTGTTTACATTCTGCTAGAGAGCGTGGATCGGTCTCATCGTCGTATTCAGTGACGTGAGTGGCAATAATGAGCGCGAAGTTATCATCGATGATTGTGCTTTTTCTGTCCAGTACCTCCCCAGTACGTACATAATTTAATGATATTTCTCCTACATTTTCCTCTTCAGGGGTTGTTAGGAGGGGAGAGGTAGCTGGGCTGAGCTCAGCATCCGGTGGTGGTATCGTTATTATTGCTCCAGGATTTTTCCTCTTGCGAGGGTTCTTATCTTTGGAGCCTGGGGGTCGTCCTCTCTTTTGTTGAGGTACGGGCCGTACGGCCGCTTCTGCTGCAGGTGGATTGCATCCATCTTTGGGTATGTCAATCCTAGCTGGCGTATTTGCAGCAGGGACGTGTGATCTGACAATCTTCTGGTTGTCAGTGAATTTGTCCGGTAAAATGTGAACTGTGTTTTGAATTTGAAGGATCTTCAGGATCTCATCTTCACATTGGTTTGTACGCGAATCAAAATGGGATAAAGTTTTTGTATCCCATGAAATGGTCTTTGAAGCTTCTGGCTTCTGTGTGTTAATGCCTAGTTTGGAAAAAGTGCTTTCATCAAACTCACAATATGCTAGATGTTCCTTGAAGGCGTCCCCCGTAAGGGGTTCTATGTATCTAATGATCGATGGTGAGTCGAATCCAATGTAGATACCTAGTCGCCGTTGAGGGCCCATATTGGTCCTCTGCGGTGGTGCTATGGGGACATAGACGGCGCATCCGAATATCCTCAGGTGAGAGATATCCGACGGGTTCCCATATGCAAGTTGCATCGGAGAATAAGATTGACTCCCTGACGGTCGTAATCTTATTAGCGATGCAGCGTGCAAGATGGCATGTCCCCATGCATTTACTGGCAACTGGCATTGCATCAACAATGGACGCGCAATCCATTGTAGTCTCTTTATAAGAGATTCGGCTAACCCGTTCTGGGTGTGAACATGAGCTACAAGATGTTCAACTTCTATGCCGGTTGCTTGGCAGTAGTCTAGGAAGACTTGTGATGTGAATTTCCCAGCGTTGTCCAGACGCAATTTCTTGATCTGGTTATCTGGAAAATGTGCCCGTAACTTTATGATTTGTGCCAGTAGCTTTGCAAAGGCTACGTTGCGGGTGGACAGGAGGCACACATACGACCATTTGGAAGATGCGTCAATCAGTACCATGTAGTACCGAAATGGTCCACTTGCGGGGTGAATAGGCCCACAAATGTCACCATGTATTCTCTCTAGGAAGCTCGGAGACTCAGAGTCCACCTTCACGGGGATGGTCTCATAATCAATTTCCCTTTGTGACAAGGGGGACAAGGGGATGCACCCCTTTCGAAGTAGCTTCAGGCTTTTCGAGTTTATTCCACGGGATTGGGATATGATGCGACACATCATATTCCTTCCAGGGTGTCCTAGTCAACTATGCCAGAGTTGGAATTCTGGTTGATTATTGCACTTCTGGTGCTCGAGTGTGTTTACTTCCATTGCTCTTATCCTTGTATGGTAGAGACCCGATGGGAGTCCCTCAAAACGCTCGACGGTGGTTTTAGCACCGTCTTTATGAGACGTTATATACAGGAATTCTTTGTTTTGTTTACTCACCGTATCAAGGTGGTATCCGTTTAAACAGATATCTTTAAAGCCTAACAGATTTCTATGTGAGCTAGGAGAGAAAAGCACATCTTTTATTAGTAGTTGTGTTTTGTTGGGGAGTATAAAATGTGCTTCCCCTGATCCTTCAATAATTCCTGATGGACCGGATATTGTATTCACGGTTCCATCGTATTTATCAATGCTTTGGAAAAAGCAGATGTCTTGGAGGATCGTGTGCGTAGAGGCACTGTTAACTAGGCATTTATAGTCCATCTAGTTTTAAGAGAAAAACATCGCAATATAAGGCACAAGAGAAGATATACTACTAATAATTATTCAATGTCTGAAAAGTTTAAGGAACATGCTAGAAATTAAAACAAGCAGATAGTAAATTGTTTTTCAAACAAAAGTTACAATGCATGGAAAATAGGTAATGCCTCAGTCGAGCAGGTAATCGTTTGAGAAGTCCTCAGCGATGAACCTGATTGGTGACAGGTCCTCTTGTTCCACCAGGTTTGTCTCAGCTTGCTTCTGGCTCACTTTGTACAAGTCCTGTAGGTGGCGTGGAGTCCGACAATTCCTGGACCAGTGTCCAGTCATGCCACACCTGTGGCACTTATCTTCCCAGTCCTTTCTGGGGGCAGATGTCTGGCCGTCGTCCTTTCTCTTCCACACATTTTTCTTCTTTCCCTCATGGTTGGTTCTTGGAGTGGGTCCTCTAGCCTGCTTCTTCATTGCCTTACCCTTCTGGGGTTTGCCTTTGAAGTTGCTCCTCGTCTTCTGGGAGGAGCTGTGATGCGCTTCGGGCGCAGGAGCAGTACCGGTAGGGCGTGAGTTATGGGTGGCCAGAAGGAGATCTCTATTCTGCTCTGCCATCAGAAGGCATGAGAGAAGCTCTGAGTATTTCGTGAACTTTCGTTCACGATACTGCTGCATTAGTATAACATCATTCTCGTGGAAGGATGTATACGTCTTCTCTAACATGCGCTCCTCCGTCACCTTTTCACCACACAACTTCAGGCGTGAGGTGATGCTGAAGAGTGCCGAGTTGTACTCGGCAATAGACTTAAAGTCTTGGAGACGGAGGTTCTCCCATTCATATCGCGCTCGGGGAAGTATAACATCTCTTTGATGTTTATACCTATCCTCGAGGGCGGTCCATAACTCATAAGAGTCTTCCACCGTGAGGTACTCGGCCTTCCGGGTCCGATCGATATGGCGTCTGATATAGATAATTGCTTTCGCTTTATCTATATCAGAAACCTTATCGCCTACAGCCATGGCATGGCTAAGTCCCTGTGCTCGCAGATGGAATTTTATGTCCAACTGCCAGCTTAAATAGTTCTTACTGTAGCATCCAATACGTCGAAATCGACGCTCGCAATTTTGGCCATTTATTTCTCTAGCATGTTTAAAAATAGGCAATAATCAGATATTTTTCCAGAAAAATAAATAATTAAGCATTTCAGACACAAATATTTGATGCGTGGATCGGCTAATTACCATATTAATTACAGTCCATACAGTCCCAAAAAGAATGAAAGTACAACTCGGGAACCCCCGTGTGGACCCTATTCTTCTGGAATGGTCCTTCATTTTCCTGAGGCGTCCGCCGGTCTTGTAATTTTACAAAAATATCCTCACTACATTTTTCTCTCTAAAAAGGAAAATAATGCAAGGGAAATAATGGTGATAACTAGTCGATCCAAAACCACAGCAAATATAAACATTCGTCGCAGGCAGAAAAAATGCAGCAGGCATTTAATCATCACATGCAGTTTATTCATTACAGGCAATTAATCATCACATGCAGTTTATTATGGAAATGAAAATTTTTCGTTTAAAAAATTATTGGACCACTGGACAACGTCATACACCGTTAGGTTAGTTGACTAACGGCAGAGCGGTTGCATGATCTTCCTAATTTTTAAACGTATAATAATCAGATAATCCGAATAAAAATGCGATGAATTAGAAGCTTGTAATATGTCCAGATTTTAACGAAAGAGAAATCGTAATTAAATCTGAAAATAATTTTGAAAAATAGAATATTTTTGGGGTAAAACCCTAGTTAGGGTTTTTGGTCACGTGAGCTGCCGCTTCTGGCGGCTAGGGTTTCTGGACACGCGCGCGCAAAAAGGGGGGGCGCCGCTGCGGGCGGCGATAGGGCTGCCGCAGCAGGCGGCGGGCGGGGCCCGCCGCAGCAGGCGGCGGCCCCCCTCCCCCGCCGCCTCCGGCGACGGCGTCGCCCGCCGCCTCCGACGACGGCGTCGCCCGCCGCCTCCGGCGGCGGGGACGACCCGCCGCTCCAGCGGCGGGATCTGCCCGCCGTTTCTAGCGGCGGGGTCGCCCGCCGCTGCGAGCGGCGGGGTGCTGCCCCTGCGAGCGGCGGCGATAGCCGTACGCCGCTACGAGCGGCGGCGGCTGTGCGGGATTAGGGGGGTTGTCGCGAGACGGCGAAAAAATCCCCCTAGGGTTTAATGATTTTCGGGAAAAAGATGATAAAAAACCAATTTTTGTTGGAAAAAATTCATTTTTAATCTCCAAATAAGCATTTTTATTGTAAAAAGTTGATTTTTAACAATAAAAACGATGGTATTTCATTAAACAATCGATCCGAGTAATTGGATCTAAACATATGCGCACATGAATTTAGATCTAGGGAAAATAGTTATCTCTATATCCTACCCATCGGATCTAGCGACGTTCGGTGAAGGAAGCCCGTTCGCGTCGCGTTCGTCCGTCGGCAAAGGTTTGGCTCAGCCTTGAGCGTGCTGATAACGTGTTATAAACGTGGTGGCTATGGAATCCATAGCCATGTATTTATAGAAATAGGGTTACATAATAGGTGAATACCCACTAACGGTTTGGGCCTACAAAAGCCCGTTTATAACACAATTCAAATTAAAATATTGCAATGCAATATCATTTTACTGATGACGCTATGTGCAAAATGTTCTCCTCTTGTTTACGGTCGAGACATCACGACCCGAACCGCTCTAATTGTGCAAAACCCTAGCGCGAAAACCCTAACGCCCAAAACCTTAACGCCCACTCTCGAAGAAGAAACCCTAGCGCGATGAGAAACCCGAAGGACAACGCGATGGAGAAGAAAAGTACAATATCAAAGGATTCCGATGTCGGAATTTTTGCTTCATGCTCCTTCGCCGATGTCGGCCTTCACCCGACTCTTTGCCAACATCTTCAAGGTCAATCTCTTTCTCTCAACTCTTTATTGCATATTATTTCATGAATTTCTCCTAAATTTATGTCCGTTACTGTATAAAAATTTGTTCTTGGTAGATAAGATGGGATTCCAGGTCCCCACTCAGATACAGGCTCAAGCAATTCCGGTCGTAATGTCAGGGCAGGATGTGTATCCTCTATTCTCTCTAATTTGGATGAATTTTATAAATTTTGAAATAAAATCAGCCGTTTTTTTTCCTTGACTGGACATTGCCTTAGACTTGTTAATGCAGCTACAGGAACGGGCAAGACTATCGTTTATCTTGCTCCGATAGTGCACTTATTGCAGGCTTACAATCCGCGGATTCAACGGTCTGATGGAACTCTTGGTATGCCCATATAGATGTTAACAGTTTGGTGCATTGGACTTTTTTCATGAAGTAATCAATCTACAATACTGATGTCTAGCAAGTAGTATTAGTTGGAAGCTATGGAATATCATAATAGTATTACATTTTGATTTTTAATCGGGATCATATTCAACTTGCATACTCCATCCGCAAATGGGGTTGAATGCAATTCTTTACGGAAAATCTAAGGTGTCCCCTTTTGAAGGCTGATCATTGGGTTGTATTTGTTTTAAACAGTTGTCTGAGAAGGTATAATTGCACATCTGAAACTTAGGAAGGCTTACGTAGAGCCACCCTCTTGCCTGTAGCTTTAATGGCGGATACTAGCTGAGATTCAGCCTTAGATTTTGCAGAATGTTTGATGTAAGTTTGGTTAAATTGCTAATCCCATTTGGACGCAGAACATCTATAGATGGCGGTTGATCATGTTGAGTTTAACTGGATTATGAACCTCCTTAATGGTTTTAATATTTTGTATGAATCTATTATCATTTCTTTTTTTATATCTTTCTTTAGTTTTAATATGAAGAGAGCTAGTCAGCTATTAGAATAGTTCAGAAGATTGGCAATGGATAGGTTTCTTGTTAGGGACTTGTACCACATAAAACCCATCTTAATATGAAGCCCCTTTTAACTGGAAGTACAGCCACCGGTAAGATTTTGCTTTTCATTCACTGTACGATTTATCCTGCAAGTAGCATGAATTGCACGATTTATTAATAAAACGTTGTCAGTTAGTTATCCCTTAGTATCTCTTGTTTGGTCCCAAATCTTGTTAATTTGGGAATATTATAAAGTAGCTTGTTAACACATGTATGCTATGTTGTTTCTGATTGTCCTTGTATTGCTTGTTAACCCAAAAGATTGGGAAAATTCTCGTGTTGCATGATCTTCCTTATATTGCTGCTTTATTTATATTCAGTGGTTTTGCTAGAAAGTGCATTAAGTAACCATGTTCAGTATATTTTTCCTTGATTCTCAGTATTGGTATTTAAGCTTCTCTTTTTTGTATTTTCCAGCCTGTGCAATGTCAAAATTTATGGGTATCATATCTTTGAGCTGACAATTTGTATTAGCGTTGGTGCTTGTGCCAACGCGAGAATTATGTTTGCAGGTTTATGAAATTCTACAGAAGTTATTACATCGTTTTCACTGGATAGTACCCGGTTTTATCATGGGCGGTGAAAACAGAGGAAAAGAGAAGGCTAGGCTACGAAAAGGTTTCAACTTGTACACCTCTAATTTGCTAATTTTTCATGTTATGCAAGTTGTTAACTTTTGTTGTATGTTTGATTGTAATATCTGCTCTTCTTCCTTTATGGGTAATCGGTGCATGTGTGCACACTTGGTCAACATATGTTGTAATTGTTTCTGGGCTTGAAATTTTAAACATAAGCAACTTGTTTTCAATTTTTTCCACTTATTGTAGCTTTGCAGACATGAATTGAAGTAGTGGATGCTCCAAAATAGCACCTTTGTCTGTTTTTCATCCTTGTTGATTACCAGTCTCTGGATACCCTAAAACTTACTTGAGCCTTTTTCCTGCATTTGCCTTAAATACACCCTAAAAGAAATCTGACTTTGGATACATACGATATATTATTTGGTAGTCTGGGGAGTTGCATGATCCAGTTGGCACATGTGAATCGAAGTACATCTGCATCCAAGCCAGATCATTTATTTTTTAATTCCTCATTATCCCAAACCCGAAATTTTTTGATTATTTGTCACTCAAATTGAACCGCAAAATCCTTATCACTGGCTTGCACAGTGAAGCATTGGTCATCAATAGCAGGTTAGGAAACAAACGGTGGCCACATGGCTTCAAGGTCTTCTAAATCTAGCCTTCATCTACCTTATCTCTTGTTCTTAATTGTTATACATACTTATAGATCATATTAATTTTGTCTCTGCTGTCAACTTCCTATCATATATACTGACATATATAATATATTCAGTATCGTTCCTTTTCCCTAAAGTAGAAAGGATGAGCGAAACCTTAGAATTTTCAAGAGGTAGAATTAGCAGAATGAATACAGGGTAAATGAACTTCAACTTTGGAATTTGTTAGAAGCAATGTGTTAGTGTCTTTGTTGCATCATTTCTTCTGAATGGTTCACATATCCGTATTAGAAACAAGCTCAATACCCATATCAGATACGTGAACGATTCTTACATAAGGATCGCATTCCTAGGATTTCTCGATTGTTGCATGCATCCACTTATCCATATTGTAGAGTATCTGATACTTGTAACTGTTACCATGGAACATAGGTTACCACAGATTGATGGCCATTGAATACCTAGGAGTAGTCACGTTCTAAACAGACGATCACTCATCCATAATGATGGACCAAAGGGGATGTAGTTCATGGAACCAAATTGGGATGGTTAAACTGGTCAAATATTTCTGTAGTATTCTGGAGTTGTAGAATACCATGAAATTCAAGGGAAAAATTCTATAATACAGCAATAAGACGAACACTGCTTTATCGGTGAGAATGTTGGGCAACTGAGAAACATCATGTGCAAAAAATTCTTTAGATGCAATACGAAAGTTGAGGTTGATCCGTGGTAATTTGCTAATAGATATGGCAAGAGACCATTGCATCAATATGAGCTTGGTTATAGCTATCACAGAGGATAACTGAGGGGGTAATAGAGTGAGATGGTTTAGGCATATGCAATGGTGGCAACTAAGTGTGTTTAAAGAAGTGATGAATTTTAATTAATGGAACACTGAGGCCGATAGATTTGCCTATATCAGCATGAATGGAGGCAATGTAGGCAATTAGAAATATAAACTAGTTGATTATTTAACCAAGGAGATGGCTAAAAATCTAAATGGAAGAAACGGTTAAATTTAGCTGACTTCAAAAGCTTTGAAATCATGACTTTGTTATTGTTATATATATGAGATATATGTAAATATGCTATCAACACGAAATTCATGTGCTGACAGCGGGATTTTTGCACAACACCCCGCGCGTCTGAGAGCCGCTGGCAATAGCTGACGTCAAAGGTTTTGCAGAAACACCCCCGAGTGAGACTTTTGCAAACACCTCCCGTGCTCCGTTGGGCGAGGGTTTCGACAAAATTTAAAGAAATCCCCCTTCCCATCACTTTTGCACCTCCTCTCTTCCTTTCTCTTCTCTTCTCATCCGCACTTAACCTTTCACATCACCTCTCTTCTCCTCTCTTCTCATCAGCTCTCAAATTTCTCCTCTAGCCCTCTATTTCACCCCTCCTTTTTTCTCCTCTCTTCTCCTCAGGTCTCAAATTTCTCCTCAAAACTAATGGTAAAATTTTTGCCTCAGATTACAAATCCCCCTGTGATATCTGTTGGGTTACCAATGTTGTGGTCCCCATTAATAAGAAGTAATTTATGGTAAAAATTCATTTATTCTTTTGACTTAAAAAATTTAGTATGCTTCATGACTTGTCTCATGGTTTCTTCTTCACTTGTGAACATTGCGATAAAAAGTAGAAAATCCTCGACCTAGATGAAAATGGTGGCTAACATGTTTGTAATGAGAATAACCCAAAAAAATTTAGGGAACATGTTTTCATTTAAATTAAATCTGTTTGGAAAATGCCCCTAAATTTGCATCACATTTCACTTTTTTGCATTTTTTATTTGATAGCTCGTCTATAGCTATATACATACATATGCAACCCCTGTGTAAACACGTAAGATGAATGAACGTCTGTGGGACTCAAGTTTAAGTTTCTGATTGCAGAATGGATGTAGTAACTATTGATTCCCTTAGTAGTAGCTATGCTGATGCTGCTATCATGACATTTGAATTGAAGATAGATCTATTACATTAGGACGATAGTTCTACAAAGATTAGAAATGACATCAACATGGACAGTGCGTCAAAGTCTTATATTAGAAGTAAATTTGGCAACCACCAATATTCTTATAACTTATATAATGCGTATGTATTATTGGTTGGATTCTGAATTAGTAGAAGCTCTACTAATTTAGAGTCGGAATATGGAAGTTCATGAGAAGAAATTTGTTTACAATACAGAGGGTCAAAAATCCGTTAATAATAAAGAGACTGGGTGAGATGATATAGGACGTGGTGGGATTTAGGTATTTTAATGGAGGATTTGGGGAAGAATTGGGAGATTTGGGAAAAAAATAGATAACTAGGGTTTCTTGGCTTCGCACCAAGGGAACCTTTCACAGGTTTTTGAGAAAATTTCTCATTGATTTCTTTTCATTGTTTCATCGATTCAAAATAGAACAACTCTAGTCTTTATATAGGCTTATAAAACCTATTGCACCCGATATGGTACTAAATTCATCCAAATGACTAAAAGTCTTTAAAAGACTTCAAAATAACTAAAATTCTAAAAATCAAAATAAAAATAAAAAATATAAATTCTTGATCCCTATAATTCTTCCTGAATTGAGAACTTCACCTCTTGGTGAAGGACGACAAAAGTAGCACAATTGGACAAAAAAGTAGTAGTCCTTTGCAATTGAAAAAGACACGTTCACGAACTCTGAATTATAGTAGGATAGAGACTTGTTGATGGACGTCTTTTGAAAATTTCTCCTAATTGATGAAAGATAGAAAAGCATTCAGCACATGTTTGTTGGTTATGAGAGGATGATCTGAGGTCACAAACTCAATGTGCTTAATCGGATCCAATGTCGCTTCTTTTGGCAGTTCTAGAGCATGCTCAACTAATTACTCGGGATAGGGCTTTGGCTCAGGTTCGACATGCGACACAAGATCAAACTCTGCTTCTGATTTTGACTGTGGTAAATGATCAATCTCTGGTTTAGGTTCTAACTCTGGCTCGGGCTCGGGCTCTTGTTGTGGCACTAATACTATCTCAGGCTTTGGGTTAAACGTAGGCTCCAACTCAGGTTCAGGCGCAAGCTTTGACTCGTTCTCCTGGTCAGGATTTGGCTTCATCTCATGTTCAAACTCACACTTCGCCTTAAGTGTTGGATCAACCTCTGTCGTAGGCTATGGATTGAGCTTACTATGTTGTTCTCTTCCCATTATTCGATTTACTTGAAGAATTCTTTTGTTGCTATCACTTAACTCCTCTTCTGACCACATCTCTACCTTTGGGCTTGAAGTTTGCTGAGGTGCTTGTGGAGTATAGTGATGCTGGGAAGAATAGCGATCTTGAAGACGAAATTTGAATACTAACCATCGACGACTATGACGTGTAAGTCTCAGATGCTTATACCAAGATTCTGCTTCTCCTTTGAATGTGTGATGTGCATATATATATATATATATATATATATATATATATATATATATATATTCTGAAAAATCAAAATGGGAAGAAATATTCTAGATTTGATTCCTAATCGTCATATCCATACCTGTCAGCGAAGCCATAATAGTATGGGACCCGATTGTACATTGGCTTAGGAGAATAGCCCATGTAGTTTTCATCGTAGTAATCAGTGTAGTCTCACATAATCTAGAGCTGACCTTGTACGAATGATACTGATGCATAGTTCATTGAGTGAGCTATTCACTGACGGGAACGACAATGAATTTAGAGTCCAAATATGTCTTGAATTGTCAAAATATAGGAAGAGGAGGTGCCCTCTGATGACGCCGAGAAAAGCCAAAATCAGATGAACTGTAGGATCCGCCGTAGATCGAAGTTGGACGGCGAAGATCAGGACTTTGACGGCCAAAAAGCGACAAATCTGGGGCGGTGTCGGGTTTTGGATTAGGGCTTTGGATTGATTTTTTGGTTGAAAGAAGGTGGCGGTTGGGAAATTGATTTAGGGTTTTTTGGATTTTGGTATTCGGAAAGAGCAAAGATTGGATCTTTTTGCTCTGATACCAAATTTGATGTAACATGGTTGGATTTAGGTATTTTAGTATAGGATTTAGAGAAGAATTGGGAGATTTCGAAAAAAAAACCAGATAACTAAAGTTTCTTGGCTTCACACCAAGGATTTCAAGGCTTCGAACCAAGGAAGAGGAACCATTCACATGTTTTTGAGAAAATTTCTCATTGATTTCTTTTTATTGATTCATCGATTCAAAATAAAACAAGTCGGCCTTTAATTGGGCTTACAAACTCTGACCTTTTCCTATTCCACCCCTTGTGGTACTAAACTCAACCAAAAAAGACAATCTTAAAAAGACTCCAAAATAAGTAAAATTCTAAAACTCAAAGTAAAATAAAAATTCTTATTCCATATCGTTCTCCCCAGCTTGATACCAAATTTGATGTAGGATGTGGTGGGATTTATTCATTTTGTGGAGGATTTAGAGAAGAATTGGGAGATTTGGGGAAAAAACTTGATAACAAGGGTTATCAAGGATTCCTTGTTATCAAGGATTCACAAGGATTCCTTGGCTTTTTACCAAGGATTTCAAGGCTTCGCATCAAGGAAGGGGACATTTTCACAGTTTTTGAGAAAATTTCACATTGATTTCTTTTCATTGATTCATCGATTCAAAATAAAACAAGTCTAACCTTTATATAGGCTTACAAACTCTGACTTTTTTATTCTGCCCGATGTGGTACTAAATTCACTCAAAAATCCAAAATCTTAGAAAGACTACGAAATAACTAAAAGTCTAAAACTCAAAATAAAATAAAAATAAAAATTAAGATTCAAATGCATGGCTATGATGAGGATAAAAAATGTGTAAAGACAACACATGCGTTGTTAGTTTTTGTTGAAGAACATACAAATTATGAGATGACTAGTCCAAATAAAGCAAATATATATAAATTGCAACATCAATTTCATATAACAAAAAGAGTTAAAAATCTTTTCGATATTATGACTAGAGACTGTATTTCTCTTTTGGTTATTTCTTATATCCTTACTGCAATAAGTCCAAAAATAATGGAGTAATTACACCGCAATAATGCATTGAACACATCAGAACTAATAAAAATAATGACATTGGCCATAAGTGTGTATCTATCATTCAACACTTTATGTGAAGGAGCTAGTGATCTACATTTTTATTTTGCAGTAAAGGTAGATAACAAGGTAAAAATTAAGAAGTGTATTTTGGGTTGATGGAAGATCCAGAACATCTTACCTGAAATTCAGCGATGTGCTTGTTTTTGATGTGACATAGAACTAATAAGCTCAATTACTCATTTGCTCCATTTATTGGTGTCAACCATCATATGCTATTTACTTTGTTTGTCCGTACATTATCGGCCGATGAGCAGAAAAACACCTTCGTTTGGTTGTTCCAAGCTTGGTTAAAGTGTATGAATGGAATGGAGCCCGGAACCATCATCACTGATCAAGCTCGTGCAATGCAATACCATTCATTTTGTTATTCAAAACACTCAACATCGATCGCATCTATAGAAGCATATACCTGATCACTTAGCTAGCTTATGTTCTCTGTATGGAGAGAAATTTTGGCAATTTTACACCATATGATATTGTAGTGATACCATAGAGCAAAGCAATATAAACTGTGTTGAGTTGAAAGAAAAATTTATGATAAATGTGAATGATGGGAGCTGATTGCAAATGATGTACAAATATCGAGATCATTGGATCCCTTGTTATTAACGAGTATATTTTTTATGGGATGCGTTTCAGTCAAAGAAATGAATCCATTAATGCCTTCTTTGATTCCTTTGTTTATACAAATAATTAATTGTCGGAGTTTGTTACACAATATGAGAAAGATATAGACCATCGTCGGGCAAGTGAGGCATGTGAAGACTTTATGAAGTTTAATTCAAAACCCTTTATGTACCTATCCCACCCGATTGATGCACAAGCCGGAAAGTGCTATACAGGAAGTATATTTAAAATGTTTCAAACTCAATTGAAAAAGTGTGGAAGTCTTTTTCACAAAGAGATAAGAAATAATGTCTTGTATAAAGTTGGCAAGCTTTCAACTAAGAGAAACAAATGAAATTCAGTCGCATATGAACCCAATGTTCAATCACAATTTACTTATAGTTGTATATTGTTTGAGTCAAGTGGAATTTTATGTAAGCATATCTTACATATCATGCTCCTTTAACAGTGGATATCATTCTTAGTTATTACATTTTACATTGATGGATCATTCATGCTCGACATCGTAATATAGGAGTTTGATTATATTGTGATGGGAAGAAATAATGAAAGTAGTGAAGATCAAGTTACTTTGTTACAATTGTAGGCCTTAAGAGCAAAGTTTAATAATGCGTTTAAAATGCATTAAGAGTGATACAAAGGTGTCTTTCTGTTCTTCAGCCAATAATGCACAATTAAACAAAGTGGATTGCTTATGATGGTTAATACCAATAACCGGAGAACATTGGAGATCGAACTTATTAGTTCCATATGTGACGTGCCCAGAACTTACACCTAAAAGCCACCTGGCGGTGTCACGGTCGCCAGGCGCTGTATGGTTACTAAGTGTCGATTCTGGGTTCTATCCGTAAGCGGACGGTGTAAAATTATAGTATAAAAGATTGTCGAATCACACAGAGACAGTGACGATGTATTGGGTCTCAGAATATTTCTAAATCTCGGAAAGAATTAGCAGTCGGTTGGAAGATTGTTTGTTGATGCTGTTGGTTCAATATAAGGAAGCTAGGGTCTTAGGGATCACCGCTGGGAGCGTCAGAGGTCGATGTTAGGCTAGGGTTCTTACGTTGCAGTGGTTTTATGGGGTTGGTCTCTCAGCTCGTATCACTCTCGTGGATTAGAGATTCGAGGTAATTTGGTGGCTCTCATTGACGCAATGACGGTAGCCGTCAATTTAGTGATATAGTTCGTCGGTGGATCCCCTTAAGGCACGAGCCGGGCATGGTCACGAGCCTTGGTTTGATCCACTAACTCCCTAATTAAATCCTTAGGATAATCCTTAAGCGAATCAATTCCACAGACCGTGTGCATGATCTCAGTACGAGTTCTCCTAGGGATTTGGCTCGATCAACCAAAGTACCCCCTTTGATTCTCAACACAACCTAAAAATTCCAGCTTTACATTTTTTTTTCCAAGATCCTAGGGCTAACCCATTTGCCCTAGATAAGACTACCCAGACATAGCAGATAGGACAAAGAAAGATGCGATTTTTAAATATGAATTCATAATAGCAAATAGAGAAAATAAGAAAGTTGAGATTTTTACGTACCAAAAGCAAGTAGCGCAATAGACAACAATGAGAAAGTTACGATCCAGAGATTCCATACAATAACAAGCAATAAAAATGTCGTCTTTACTTCGTCGACACGATATCTCCAAAAGCTAGATCTAAAACTCGCAATAAAAATAAAACTAAAACTAAAACTTAACCTAAAACTCGACGTCCGGAAAATGTCTGGAAAAACGACTTAAATACATGGGGGATGGACCCCACAAGAAAAACTCAAAATCTGGAAGTTTGGGGCCCACTTGTCCCTGGCCGAGGCATCTGCTCGATCGAGTAGACACCTTGGCGTGGACTTTGCTGCTGCTCTACTTGGAATGGATACGAGCTACTCGGTCGAGTAGCCCGCCTGCTCGACCGAGTCGTCAGTGGATCAGAGCTTCTCCTCAAATTGTTGTTCTGTCTGCTCAGGTCGAGTAGGTCCTGCTCGATCGAGTCGTCAGGAAGTTTGGATTCTTCATCCAAAACCTCGCTTTGCCTGCTCGGGTCGAGTAGGTCCTGCTCGGTCGAGTCGGATGTCTGATGGAGGAAGCTTGAAGTTGGGTTGACTCCGGTCGAGTCACCTCTCTGCTCGAAATA
The DNA here is from genome assembly GCA_030789695.1 of Scilla litardierei. NCBI lineage: Eukaryota > Viridiplantae > Streptophyta > Magnoliopsida > Asparagales > Asparagaceae > Scilla > Scilla litardierei. Next base: position 546,809,549 of record CM061142.1, read on the forward strand.
GTGGCTCGTGCACATCTCCTGGCTGAATCCGCGTGTCAGCTCGACCGAGCAGCAGAATGCTGCTCGGGCCGAGTTGCCTGGGAAAGTGGCTTGGGCCTTGGCTGTTGCTCATTTCTCTCGCTCGCTCCTCCTTTCCTCCTACCTGCTTCTAAACCTCAGCGAACTCCTGTGGAGCCTTGCCTATGACGTCCTGGACGTGCTGCATGTGTCCGCATCCCAAATCAGCTCCAAATCACTCCAAAATCCGTGCAAGTACAAAAAGCTACATGAGACTCGAATATGGCGTTAGAAGCGCGTATACGTATGAAAATAAGGGATGAGATAGAATGATGCTATAAAAAGATGGAAAATATTGACACATCAAAATCCCACAACTTAACTCTTACTCGTCTTCGAGGAAGACGAATACTAGACTCGCCGGGCGATAAAAATAATAAAGAAAAATGGAAGAGATAGGAGATGGAAGGGAGCGCTAGAATAGTCAGTCAGATCTTAAGCCCAAACAACATATTATGATACTTGGAATAATAAACTACATGCTAAAAGGAATTTCAAGTCTTAGCTAATCATATGGTTTGCAAGCATTAAAGACAAAGATATGGATTTCCTAAAATCATGTCGTCAACTCATATCAACATCGTGCAATTCATAGAGTCTAGTATAAAAAGAGTTGGCAACACACTTTTCAATCAAGAGATATAAATGAAGCACATAGAGATCACACCAAACTCATGGCATTCAAATATTCATTTCGAATCCTGAAAAATCTCCAAAGCTAAAATGTTTCGTAAAGTTTAAGAATTATCAAATCTCCCCATCTGTGCACAGTCTCCACTCTAATGTCATACTCACTCGTATAATCAAATGGGTTCACCCCCCAAGCTTAGCTTGAGACGTCGCATCCAAGAATGGGATATGGTAATTTTGCTTTTCCCAAGTAATTTTGTAGCTTCTAATACTAGGATACAAAGAGATATTCTTTTCTTTCCTTTTTCTTTTTTTTTGAATGGGAGCGAAGGTTATACAACTGCTTTTTGGCTCCTTTTTGGTATTATTGGATTTTTGGAAGTTAGCTTTTTCTTTTGGGAATTTTGGGAGATATGTGCGGTATAAGTAGCTCTGGGAGGGAAACCAAATAACATGTAGAGAATTTATAAGATATGTGGAGAAGGAATATAATATCACTCGGTTCACTCATAATATGTGGACAACGGTTCAATAAGATAATATCCTAACTAAACTCATAGATAGCATAGATATTCTCTTTCATTTCAATAAATAGTGAAGTCATGTGGTAAAAGTACAATCATATCATGCATGCAATCAGAAGTGGATACGATGAAAAGCAGGTGCTTCCAATATTCTAATGATGCGTGAATCTTGGTGCATTACCCAAAAAAGGACATATTAGATACTACTGCATACATTCAGTTTTAATTTATATCAGGCATTCATTTAGAAAGATCATCAACAGAATATGCAAGCATATAATAGCAAGACTGAAATACTCTATATAGCACGTCAAACGAGATAAGTATCGTAATAAGCTACTGAGGGCTATAAGAGACGTCATCATGCGGAATAATTCTAGTAAAAGGGGAAATAAGGCGGAGAAAGAAGGAAAATGAAAGAAGCATGCATGCATGGCAAAAAGTGGAAAACGTGATGCTAAATGTGAAAAAAATAAAGGTGGAAAAATGGGTAGAAAATGAAAATAAAGAGGTAAATTGAAAGAAAATAAAAAAAAGAAAAAAGAAAATAAAAGCGATAGCGCTCATTCCCCAAGCTAAACACAGCAGTGTCCTTACTGCTGAGAACACGCTGGCAAGTGGGAAATGAGGCTAGGGTGGGTGTGGAAGAATGCAAAGATGCAAGAGGATGTAAAAAATATGATGCATATGCATGGACTAATGTTAGAGATGCAAGAACGTGGGTGGTCGTGCAAAATAAGACGAAATGTGGCATGATGCGAATGGAAGAATGATAGACATAATCAAAAGGAAAAAAAATGCAGGATGGTGAAATCATGCAAGTTTCCAAATGAGAAGATGATAGACATACAAAATGAAAATGCGTGATGATGAAAAAATGCAAAATGCAAAATGCAAAAATGATAGACATACAAAAGAAAGAAGGCCCTCCCAAGCTAAATAATAGCAGGGCCCCGAAAGGACAGATGTGCGATAAGGGTGTGGGGGTAGGGTAGGAGTGAAAATATGGCGTCAAGCAGCGGCACCACCCCCTGGGAGTGGTGATGGGTCCGCTGCAAGGGACCTTAAAGTATGATCGGTAATCGGCAAAGGTACGACTAGGGGGTCGGTCCGGGTTCAGCATGCCCGGGTGAAAATGGCGTGTCTGTTGTGTCAGACCGCCAGTGCCTAACCAGGTCGTGAAAGACAGGGAGGTCCTGCTCAACGGACTGCTGAGTAGTGCCGCCTCCCTGACCTATGAGTAGGAGCATAGCGACGAACTGGTCGCTCTGGTCAGTGTCCCTGAAGGTGACGTCATATTCTACATCGTGGAGATATAGACATTCTACAGGTTCTGTGGTGGGGAAGGGGTGAAGGGACGAGCTTGACGAGTCGTCCAAGCTCGGCTCGTGTGTGGGCGAGCGAGCGTGGCGATTGCGGCGTGTCAGCCTAGAGGAGGACGCGCCAGTGTCGGCGCTCCTTTGCTTAACTCGCCATGGAGGCATCAGACAAACAATCAAGCGACGTGCAACAGTATGTAAAGTATATAGTGGAAGGAGTGTACCGACTTGAGCGTCGCTGCGAGAGAAAAAAATGACAGTGAACGAGCCTGGCCGCGAGTCCGATGGGTCCCCTAAGTTGATCCTATCCGTGTCCTCGCGATGATCGCAATGCACCTGTAATAAAAATAGAAAATAATATCCGCGGGGCAAAAATAACTGAGGGGACGTGGAATAGAGCTGGTGAAAGGGGGTGGGGGCTCGCCCGAGCAAGGGGTGCTCGGGGTGAGTGCGCAGTGGGTGGGGGTACTCGGCCCGAGCACTAAAGGTGCTCGTCCGAGTAGGTCAGGCTGTCCTAGGGCAGCTGTAGGGGCTGCTGGGGGGCGGGGGGCGGGGGCGGTTGGGGTATTGAAAGAGGGAGAGAGTGGGGGGGGGTAAGTTGGGGCGGGGAGATGGGTGCGTCGTCAACGCTAGGTGGCGCCGACGGTGCAGCTCCGGCGGTCGTCGGAGCTGGTGGTGGTGGGTGCGAAAGAGAGAGAGAGGTATAGTTAGAGTGGGAGGGCTGGAGGTGATGGGATCGTCATGGCTGGGTGTTGCCGTCGGTTAATGGGGCTGAAGGAGAGAGGGATAGAGAGTGATAAACAGAGGGATAGAGAGAGATGAAGAGAGGGCGGACCCGTGGGGTGGAGCTCGGGTGGCGGTGGGCGTCGATGAAGTCGTCGAAGCCGGCGAATTGGGGAATGGGGTGGAATTTTTGGGGGAGTCGATGGATCGAGCTGGGTGGGTAAAGATTACGGTTTGGGGGAGCTCGGCCAGCAGGTAGCTTTTAAATCAGCTGCTACTCGGTTTTCGCGCCCCCTACTCAGGTCGAGCGGCTTTAGCTGCTCGGTCGAGTCGAACAAATTAAAAAACATATATGAAAATATGGGTTCAGAATACTCCCTCAGTTGACTCGATCGAGTAGTGTGCTACTCGGGCCGTATAGACAGAGCACCGATTTTCTCTATTTTACTGCGCTTTTCTTAGCTCGATTGAGCAGGTGACTACTCGTTCGAGTAGATGGCTACTCGACCGAGTAGTGTGCTACTCGGTCAGTGTAGACAGAACGCTGTTTTTGACACTTTTCCTGCGCTCTTTGCTACTCAACCGAGTAGGGGTCTACTTGGTCGAGTCACCTGTAGCTCTTTTCTCCCCAAGGTTGTTTTTCTCTTGGCTGCTCTTCCCTTTGCTTCCTTGCCTTCGATTCGTCGTTTAGCGTATTCCCCTCAACGTTCGACCTGTAGGAAGGAAGAACTTGTCAGATTTTTACAATTTTTGTATTTTTATGGAATAGAAAAGCGTTTTTATTTTATTTTTGAATAAGAAAATAAAATAAAAAGTGAAAAGCAAGATCTAAGAGATAGAAGGTCGGGTTGCCTCCCGATAAGCTCTCGTTTTGAGTCATGAGCTCTACTTCCTCCAGATCTTCAACGAATAGTTGGGCATTTCTCGAGGAAGTATGTCTCCTTTCGCCCAGTTGGCTCTCCCGCTATGTATGGCTTTATCCTCTGGCCGTTCATCTTGAACATGCCGTTCTTCCCTTCAAGTTCTATGGCACCTCCCAGAGATAAACTCACTATCTTGTAGGGGCCGGACCACCTCGATTTTAGTTTCCCGGGAAAGAGGTGTAGTCTTGAATTGTAGAGGAGTAACTGGTCGTCGACATCGTGGCGAACCACCGTGATGTTCTTGTCATGATAGGCTTTGGTCCTCTCCTTATATATCTTTGCGTTCTCATAAGCGTGTCGCGGAATTTCGTCAAGCTCGTTGTGCAAGGCTCGTCTCGTGGCGGCGCTCTTGTAGTCAAAGTTCATCTTCTTTACCGCCCAATATGCTCTGTGTTCCAATTCTACCTGTAGGTGGCAAGCTTTCCCATACACTAGCCTGTAGGGGGTTGTTCCGATGGGGGTCTTGAATGCGGTGCGGTATGCCCAAAGAGCGTTGCTCAACTTTTGGGACCAATCTTTCCTGGAAGCACTCACTGTCTTCTCTAGGATGCTCTTGATTTCTCTGTTGGACACTTCCACGTGGCCACTTGTTTGAGGGTGATAAGCAAGGCCGACCTTGTCATGAACTCCGTATTTCTTGAGCATCGACTCAAACTCCTTCTCGATAAAATGGCTCCCTCCATCACTTATAACTGTCCTTGGGACTCCAAAACGGGGAAAGATTGTATTTTTGAAGAATTTGGCTACTACCCTTGCGTCGTTTGTCGGGGTGGCTATGGCTTCCACCCACTTTGAGACGTAATCAACGGCAACCAAGATGTACTTGTTGCCGTTACTCGACGGAAAGCGTCCCATGAAGTCAATGCCCCAACGGTCGAATAGTTCTATCTCCAAGATGCCTTGAAGGGGCGTTGCATTCTTTTTCGTGATGTTTCCCGTCCTTTGGCACCTGTCGCATTTTCTGATGTACTCATTCACATCTCGAAAGATGGTGGGCCAATAGAAGCCGCTTTGGAGGATTTTTGCTGTGGTTTTGGTGACCGCTGCATGTCCTCCGCATGGTTGATCGTGACAATGTGATATGATGGAGGTCGCCTCTTCTTTTAGAATACATCGTCTGATGATCCCATCAGCGCATGTTTTGAACAAGTATGGGTCATCCCAAAAGTAGCTCTTGGCGTTATGTAAGAATTTTCTCCTCGAATAGGTTGCCAACCTATGCGGGATTATATCGCTTAGCAAGTAGTTGACTATATCAGCGTACCAAGGGGCTTCAGAGGAGGTCGTTGCAAATAGCTGCTTACCAGTGAAGTAGTCATCGATCGGCAAACTGTCAACCCCATGCCTTTGAATCAACCGCGAAAGGTGGTCCGCCACTACATTCTCAGCTCCTTTCTTGTCCTTGATATCTATATCAAATTCTTGGAGGAGGAGGATCCATCGTATCAAGCGCGGTTTTGCATCCTTCTTGCTCAATAGGTATTTCAGTGCTGCGTGGTCCGTGTGAATAATTACCTTGGACCCTAAGAGATACGATCTGAACTTCTCGATGGAGTATACCACGGCCAGTAGCTCCTTTTCCGTAGTAGTGTAATTCTTTTAAGCATCATCCAGAGTCTTGCTAGTGTAGTATATCGCATGAAGCTTTCCTTCTTTTCTTTGGCCAAGAACGACTCCCACCGCTTGGTCACTAGCGTCGCACATCAGCTCAAATGGTAGATTCCAATCTGGCGGTTGTGTAATTGGTGCTGAGATGATGGCTTCTTTTAACATGTTAAAAGCTAGCAAGCAGGCATCAGAAAACACAAAAGGAGCGTCCTTGGCAAGGAGCTCCGTGAGAGGGCAACCAATGCTAGAGAAATCCTTTATGAAGTGACGGTTAAAACCCGCATGCCCTAGAAAACCACAGATACCCTTAAGGTTAGTGGGAGGCGGTAGGTCCTTGATGACTTCGACTTTGTTTTATCAACGTCGATTCCCTTAGAGGTGATGACATGGCGCAGCACAACTCCTTTCGTCACCATGAAATGACATTTTTCCCAATTTAAGGTGAAGTTATTGTCATGGCACCGTTCTAAAATTTTAGACAAATTGGCTAGACAAGCATCAAATTCGGTGCCATAGACAGAAAAGTCGTATATGAAAACTTCCATTATATTTTCGATGAAATCCGAGAAAATAGACGTCATGCATCTTTGAAATGTCGTGGGTGCATTACATAATCCATATGGCATTCTTTGGTAAGCGAATGTGCCATATGGACATGTAAACGTTGTCTTTTCTTGGTCCTCTCGATGCAATGAGATTTGGAAGAATCCAGAGTAACCATCGAGGTAACAAAAGTATTTGTGCTTGGCTAGTCGCTCAAGCATTTGATCAATAAAGGGTAGTGGAAAATGGTCTTTTCTGGTGGCTTTATTGAGTTTCCTATAGTCAATACACATGCGCCAACCAGTGACAGTTCTAGTGGATATTAATTCATTCTTGTCGTTCCTTACAACGGTCATGTCCCCTTTCTTGGGGACAATCTGAACATGGCTAACCCATTTACTGTCGGAAATGGGATAAGATAATGTCGGCCTTTAATAGTTTCAATACCTCTTTTTTCATTACCTCCTTCTTGTTGGGATTTAATCGCCTTTGCGGCTCAATAGAGGTAGCTTCATTATCCTCAAGATGGATTCTATTGGTGCATATGGTTTCGCTAATGCCTTTTAGGTCGGCAATGCTATACCCTTTCACCTTCCTATGGGCTCTAAGTATTTTGGGGGGGCTTTCTAGTTGTGGCTCAGTAAGGGCCGCGTTAACGATGACGGGGTAAGTGGAGTTCTCCCCTAAGAATGCATATTTTAAATTGGCAGGAAGAGGTTTTAGTTTTACCTGAGGGGGCGCTGCACCCCCATCATCGCTTGCTTGTGAGAAGGATGTGTCCTCAACTGTCGGTTCATACGCTGGAAATTCTTTGTTGGCAGATTCATAGGATGAATAGGGTGACGATGGTGCGTCGTGGTAGACGTCTGCGGAATTTGTTTCCATATGGATTTGTTCTGTAGTGCACCTGTCAGTAGAGGTAAAGTATTCAGGTGTGCACACACTATCAAGTGTAGAGTTAAGAAAACTTCCCTGATCGATGTCGCTCTGGAAAGGTCCGGGGTCTGTGTCTTCCTCGCAGACGTGGTCTTCATATGTCGCAGTCTGTGGGATAGTATCATTGTAGAAGCATCGAGTGTCTCCCTCGTACTGCACATAGACTCTGTCAGCGATGGGTACGCCATCCAAGGCATCTGCATTGTGGAAGGCATTCGCGATAGACTGAAAGTTCTTGAACGACTGGGTCCTCTGCTGGGAACTCTACCAGATCGTTGGTCCATACATCGGTCACCACGCTTTCTACTATGCTTAGCAACTAGGATTCATCTAATGGTTCAAACTGGCGAGTCTCCCTCCAATAAGCATCAGCTGGTAGAGCTTCGACAGCCTGGAGGGACAACACGTACCCTTCTAAGCTTATGTGGATGTCGTCCTCGATGATATCTGCATCCGAAACATTATTCGTTATATATTCTATAATCATTTGTTGATTTTCGTTACCTGCCACGTAGGTTCCTGCTCCGATGAATCGGACTGCATCAAGCAATTCTCTTGCTGCGCTTTCGACCATGTCACCATCCATACACGGGTATTGAAGTCCATATGTATGATATGGAGAGAAACAAATCTCATCCAAGTCACTATCATATTCTTCGCTCTATTGTACTTGCATCACCATCTCCATCATGTTTGATTTCTTATGAATAATAATTGACTGTAGAGGAGAGTTAGTAGCAAAATAATAAAAGAGAATAAAAAGGATGGACAGATAGGAAATAATAAGAGTTGCTAGCAAATTCTTCAAAATAAAAATAAACTGAGTAACACTGTAACTGTCCCCGGGGCGCCAAAAACTTGACGCGCCCAGAACTTACACCTAAAAGCCACCTGGCGGTGTCACGGTCGCCAGGCTCTGTATGGTTCCTAAGTGTCGATTCTGGGTTCTATCCGCAAGCGGACAGTGTCAAATTATAGTATAAAAGATTGTCGAATCCCACAGAGACAGTGACAGTGTATTGGGTCTCAGAATATTTCTAAATCTCGGAAAGAATTAGCAGTCGGTTGGAAGATTGTTGGTTGATGTTGTTGGTTCAATATAAGGAAGCTAGAGCCTTAGGGATCACCGCTAAGACCGTCAGAGGTCGATGTTAGGCAAGGGTTCCTACGTTGCATTGGTCTTATGTGATTGGTCTCTCAGCTCGTACCGTTCTCGTGTATTAGAGCTTCGAGGTAATTTGGTGGCTCTCATTGACGCAATGACGGTAGCCGTCAATTTAGTGATATAGTTTGTCGGTGGATCCCCTCAAGGCACGAGCTGGGCATGGTCACGAGCCTTGGTTGGATCCACTAATTCCCTAATTAAATCCTTAGGATAATCCTTAAGCGAATCAATTCCACAGACCGTGGGCATGATCTCAGTACGAGTTCTCCTAGGGATTTGGTTGGATCAACCAAAGTACTCCCCTTTATTCCTAACACAACCTAAAAATCCCAGCTTTACATCTTTTTCCCAAGATCCTAGGGCTAACCCATTAGCCCGAGATAAGACTACACAGACATAGCAGATATGGCAAAGAAAGATGTGATTTTTAGATATGAATTCATAATAGCAAATAGAGAAAATAAGAAAGTTGAGTTTTTTACGTACCGAAAGCAAGTAGCGCAATAGACAACAATGAGAAAGTTAAGATCCAGAGATTTCATGCAATAACAAGTAATAAAAATGTCGTCTTTACTTTGTCGGCACAATATCTCCAAATGCTAGATCTAAAACTCTCAATAAAAATAAAACTAAAAACCTGGAAGTTTGGGGCCCACTTGTCGCTGGCCGCGTCGGCTGCTCGACCGAGTAGGCATCTGCTCGGTCGAGCACACCTTGGCGTGGACTTTGCTGCTACGCTGCTTGGAATGGATACAGGCTACTCGGTCGAGTAGCCTGCCTGCTCGATCGAGTCGTCAGTGGATTTGAGCTTCTTCTCAAATTGTTGTTCTGTCTGCTCAGTTCGAGTAGGTCCTGCTCGGTCAGTCGTTAGGAAGTCTGGATTCTTCGTCCAAAACCTCGCTTTGCCTGCTCGAGTCGAGTCGGATGTCTGATGGAGTAAGCTCGAAGTTGGGTTGACTCGGGTCGAGTCACCTCTCTGCTCGATCGCGTGGCTCATGCACATCTCCTGGCTGAATCCACGTGTCAGCTTGACTGAGCAGCAGAATGCTGCTCGGGCCGATCGACTGGGAAAGTGGCTTGGGCCTTGGCTATTGCTCCTTTTTCTCGTTCGCTCCTCCTCTCCTCCTACCTGCTTCCAAACCTTGGCGAACTCCTGCGGAGCCTTGCCTATGCGTCCTGGACGTGCTGGATGTGTCCCCATCCTAAATCAGCTTCAAATCGCTCCCAAATCCTTGCAAGTATAAAAAGCTATATGAGACTCGAATATGGCGTTAGAAGCGCGTATACGTATGAAAATAAAGGGATTTGGATGCGAATATGACATGGAATGAGATGAAATGATGCTATAAAAAGATGGAAAATATGGACACATCAATATGTCACATAAAAAACAATCACATCACTCAATTTTAGGTGAGTTGTTCTAAATTTTCTATTATCCCAAAATACACTTCTTAATTTTCCGGTGCTATCGACCTTCATTGCAAAATAAAACTCTAGATCATTAGTTCCCTTTACTTATTAGTTCCCTTTACTTAGAAAGTGTTGAATGATATATACACATTTATGGCCAATGTTGTTTTTATTAGTTTTTATGTGAGTAATACAGTGTTATGGTGTAATGACTTCATCATTCTTTCCACTTGTTATTGTAAGGATACAAGTAATGACTGAAAGGGAGACACCTTCTCCATTCATACTATCAATAAGATTCTTAACTCCTTTTGTTTTATAAAATTGCTATTGCGATCTATGCATATTTGCCTTATGTACTAGTCAGCTTATGATACAGTAACAACACATGTTGTCCTTACAAATTTTGATCATCATCGTAACCATTCATTCGACTCTTGTATCTTGCATGTGATTAACCAGCTTACCTAGTTTACTCTAATCATTAATGGATTTTTGACCCTTCTTATTGCAAACAAATTTATTATCATGAACTTTCCTATTCTGACCTTAATTTGTAGAGCCTTTTCTTATTCTAATCCCAACCAATAATCCAAACGCATTATAGAAGTTATAAGCATCTTAGTGGCTACTAAATTTCATTCCAACACACGAGGCTTTGACGCACTACCACTGTTGATGTCATTTCTAATACTTGTACTACTATCGTCTTGATGTAATGCCTCTATCTCTAATTTAACTGCAATTTCAGCAATATTGGCATAACAATTACGAGGAGAATCAATTGTTGCTACATCATTAGAAACTTGAACTTTAGTCTTAAAAGCATTCAATCATCCTATGCATTTACACATGAAATTGCATATGTATATGTCTATAACTATAGATGTGCTATCAAATAAAAATACCTAGCGAAATGTAATACAAATTTGAGGGCATTTTCAATAGGGTTCAATTTAAATAAAAATATGTTCCCCAAAATTTCGGGATTTTTGCTCATTACAACCATGTTAGCCACCATTTTCATCTAGGTCAAGTATTTTCTATATTCTATCTCAATGTGCGCAAATGAACAAATCATGAAACAAGCCATGAAGCATACTAAATTTTTTTAAATCATAGAAATGTGAATTTTTACCATCAAAATAGCTTTGGCTGAAGGGGATTGCAGGATTAAGCACAGAAGGTTTGAGATCTGCGGCGAAATTTTTAGAGATATGAGGAAAAGATAGGAGGGGTGAAAGGTTGAGAGTTGATGAGAATAGATGAGGGGTGAAAGGGATGGGAGGGGAATTACTATAAATTTTACCAAAAACTCCACCCAACAGAGAGCACAGCTGGGAGCAGGGGGGTTTTGTAAAACATTTGACGTCAGCTGTTGCTAGCTGCTTTCTAATGTGCGGGGTGTTTTGTGTAAAAATCTCGATGTGTGCTAGCAATATATTTCCATATATCGATATATATATCATCATCTTAACATTCATCCGAAAAAAATTAGGGTCAACTTTATAGATTTAATAGAAAGAATGTCGGATCGTGATGTGATACTAATTTTTCACACATTACGATCTAAAACTTCCTTTCTATCAAATCAGTATCTTTCATATCCATATTATCACTTCAATCCATATCTTCTTCTTCGATCTATCTCTTTTTCTCTTGATCTCAATATTTATGTGTTTTCTTTCTGACAATCGTATCAATAGGTCTTTGGTGTATATGGCCCATCATCTTAAGCGATGTTCTCTCATCTTATCCTTTATAGAGATCTCACCTATCTTCGCTCAGATTTCGTGTTTCTTATATTATTGTTTCTAGTTTTTCCATACATCTACTGTAACATTTACATCTATACCATACCTAAATTCTATTCATGATTCTTAATGATTGCCTAATATTGTATACTATATAACAAAGCTAGTTTAATCACTGCCTTATAAAATTTATCCGTCTAATTGTACATTTTAATCGTACAACACTACTGTTACGGTTTTCCATTTCAAGCGTAGTGTTTTAATTCTATGACCAACATCTTTCTTTATCCATGCATACTTTTAGATAACCAAACTTGAAATAATGAAAGTACATATTCATTGATATATTTTCTCCATCCAGATTCACTACGTAGTGATCTTCGTATCTCACGATACTAAACTTGCATTTGATATATTCGGTTTTGTTCTTATTCAGTTTGAAATCTCGATTAAACGTATGTCTCTACAAATATAACTTTGTATTTACATTACTTTTGATCTTATCAATTAATATAATATCATTTGCAAATAATGTACATCAAAATACCTCATCCCGAATGTGCTTAATGAGTAGATTCATCATTATAGCAAAGAGGATAAGATTTTGAGCCGAGCCTTGTTGTAATACAATGATGAGAAGAAAGTTATCAGTTACTCCTTCTTAAGTCTTTACAGTAATGACTGTTTCTTGGTGGAGTAACTTAAGTCTTTACAGTAATGACTGTTTCTTGGTACATAACTTGAATTAGAATAATATATTTTAGAGGGACTTATTTCTTTAGTAAGGCATGTTAGATATATATGACAAAACTGGAAATATGGTATCGTAGGAGGGAATACTCTCCTATGCTGATTAAAAATTCTACTCTTTACATATTTTTTAAATGATCAACACCGTTCAAGTGATTTTTTATGCCTCAACACACCAACGATATGGTGAACCTTAGGTTTTTTACTTTCTAATTTAATATGTGATAAAAGTTCTATTATCACAAAATTGTTAAACTTTTAATATCTGATGGATGTGTAAACAACGTGAGAATTGTAAGAATTTTAATCTATTGATATTTAATGACTTATAGATCAACTTCAATAGTGTTGATCATACAAAATATATGAAGGGTAGATTTTTTTATTGTCATAAGAGAGTCTATGTTGTGACAACATATTTCTTATTTTGTCTATATATACGGGAAAAGTGTTCCCAGGGTGCCTTTTAGAAATATTATTTAAAGAGGCGCCTTAAACACACTGTGGGTGAACGATCCGTTTTATTCATTGTGATCTAAATATATCTAAATACTTATTTACAAAAAATTGTGTATTTTCGACGACTATTAACCGTGTGATATGCATTTACAAAACGAACGATTTTGTAACAAAAGAATAAATTAGTTCATTTGACCAATGGTAAAATAACATCCAAATCACATGTTTTTTCATACGCAACCATTTTAGGGCATGGCAGCAGATTATGCATAAGGTTGCTCAATGTTGTGATGCCTACTTCATATTATTTACGTCATAACACTAGTATAATAGGAAGGTTTGACACATGACTCCTAATAGCTGCAAGCTGAAGCTGAAGTACAATTAGTGATCTGGGGTGTTAGAAATTAAGGACAAGTTATATGATGGAAACGCCAGGTGTTATATTAACTAAATAATGTAGCTCTCTTGATTCTTAATGAATGTAATACCTATTAGTGTAGATGCTATGTTTTGCTTAAGGTTACATCATTGTTTGTAATGATTCATCAACTGGTTGCTTTATCATATGAACTGACCATTAAGTTTAAGTTAAACCAAGGTTTGTATTCATACAAACCTCAGTTTCTCACAAGTTGGGAAAATCCAATTTGATTGGATTTTTCCAAACCCAATTTCATAAGGTTTGGGAGCCTCCAAAGCTCAATTTCATAAACTATATTTTGGTTTTCATGAAGCCCCTCAAGCTCCACTAAATCTCAGTTTTAGTAACTAAACCATGTTGCCAAACAAAACCTAAAAAGATCAACGATGTAGTAAGTTTGAGTTTAAATTCTTGTCATTGCCCCCATTAATTGACTTTACGTGGCCCTGTTTTATTCCCGGACTTTAATTGAACATGTATCTGCTGCAATACTTTCAGGAATATCCATCCTTATTGCAACTCCTGGGCGGTTGTTGGATCACTTAAAGAATACTTCATCATTCACATATAGTAATTTGCGTTGGATAGTCTTCGATGAAGCTGACAGGTCTGGCATGTTTCTTCAACATTATCCTTTTTGAATTGATATCATTAATTACATTCGTCTGAAACTGCAATGCATGCTACATCTGCATAAACTGTACAAATGCATGCTTTATCTCATATAGGGTGCATCCCCATCCATGTTTGTTGAACTTTCTGTGAGTTCATCTCTTTATGTTGTTTTCGTGATCTATTTTTAATGTAAACAGGATCCTTGAGCTGGGTTTTGGAAAAGCTATAGAGGAAATACTGGATTTTCTGGGTTCTAGGCAAAATGATTCTGTTAACAAAGAGAAAGAAAAGAAACCATGCAAAATTTTAAGGCAGAACTTACTTCTCTCAGCAACTTTGAACGAAAAGGTGAATCATTTAGCTAATATTAGCTTAGTCAATCCTGTTACAATTGGTTTGGATGACAAGAAGCTTTCTTCCGACCAACCAAATCCATCAATCAGAAGATTTTCAGCTACAGAATCTGATGGAGATAAAGAACCAGAGGGTATCAATGCCTTACCAAGCCATTCAACTGAAAACTATAACCTTCCAACTCAGTTAGTCCAGAGATATGCTAAAGGTAGACCATTTATCCTGGTAACACTTTGGATTTCTTGTGCGGTTATTGTAGAATGTTGTTTGTTTCTTTTTACTGCTTTGTGATGACCCCATATGTCTGCTGTTCTAATTTGCAGTACCATGTGGTTCTCGGCTAGTGGTGCTTTTCTCAATTCTTAAAAATTTATTTGAAAAGGAAGTTTCTCAGAAGGTACTGCTAATCTCTTGTGTGTTCCATGCTTAGTTGATATCTGTTCTACTTGATTTTGTGATCTGACTAATGCCAAATTCAAGCACCAACTTTTAGCAGTCTTGAGACGAAAGTACTGGCAAATTTTTTGTACCAAATTGTTGCAAAATCCATATTATTGTATATAAATGTGGTATCTGCTTTGCTTAATTAGATTGGTTTGTACTTTGTACGTAATGTGTATCATATTTGAGATCATTCTGATGAAAAAAAAGAGTATTGCTATGAGAATAGTACATATAACATTAGTGATTAGTCTCCAATTTCTTTGCATGAAAAACTTGCCATTTAATGAAAAGTTCATATTTTATTGGAGCCAGTCACTAATCCATGCTTAGGTTGTGAGGTTATGGGCTTGCAATGTATATCAATCAAACTTCACACTTAGAAGTCCTCTCACATCGGCCTTTGTGATATTGTTATGAGAATAATACAGATGACATTAGTGATCCATATTATAAAATTTCATGGTGTTCTATATTGGTGTCAATCACTAACCCAAGCTTTGGCTGATATATTATGGGCTAGCTATGGATATCAAGCAAATTTCACACTTAACAGTCCTCTCACATGGGACCTTGGGATATGTGGAATGGCCTTCACAGACTCACTTGGAAAGTTCAGAATACAACATAACCAATGACTCGGGTTGAACTTTGACGCCAAAAACTTCTAAATACTGGTGCATTGGTAAAATGTTACGATTCATTTTACTAAAAAGATGATTGGTTGTGGCCTAGAAATATATAATAAGCAAACTTCACACTTAAAACATTTGGTTAACTTGTTAAATTTCATTAAAAATTGTCCTGTATTTGATGAGTTTAATCAAGAAATCCATCATAACAATGAATGACATAATCTTGTAAAAGTGAATATGATGGCTTGATTATTTGTAGAGGCTGATGGAAACCTACTATGGGAGATCTATTAGGTGGAAAAGGGTTCAGTGGCTCCCAAGAAGTTAAAAATCCAGCAAGATAAGTTACAATGGTTTGCGCAAGTTGAACATGCTGGATGATATGGTGTTAATAAGAAAGAAATGTGTTTGGACACTAAAATTGATGATAAATGTGTTACTGAATATGAAAAAAGATGCTTAGGATAGGTTGTCGTGGTCATAATTATTAGGTTGATATGTTCTTAAGCTATTTAAAAATCCCTTCACTTGAAATCCATATACCAAATGACATTGGGTAAATTCAGTTTGCATCGCCAACATAATTTCATAGCCTGTTTTCCATTGTTTTTTTGCAACGCTGAAGAATTTAGGACATGTTCCCGGTTTCTGTTGGGTTCTACTTTCATTGTCATCTTTGTTTTCTTTTTCCCCCTTCATAATCTATCTGCCCCTCCAATACATTTGGCATTTGTTGTATGTTTGCTTTCAGAAGTTTCTTGTACTTTCCATTTTAACACCTCTTAAATTAGAATCCTGTTTGGTTTGTTTGTACAAAACTTGTATCTTTTTGTGTTCTTCTGCATATCCAAGATATAAAATGGTGGAAATAAACATGTCCAATATATATATTTTGTCATGTTCCATTTTTTATAGTAATTAGTAATGAAATACTAATTTGTCATGACCAAAAATCATCTGCTGCTCATTTTCTATTATCCATATCCCGGAGCCTTTTTTCTCATGTTTTGTTTCTTTGATTCAAGTATTCAAGTTTGCTTACAGGTTCATTCTACAGATTGTGGTTTTTCTTTCTACATGCGATGCAGTGGATTTCCACTATTATCTTTTAAGTGAATTTCAATGGTCTCCCACTCCTCAAATGGCAGAAAAGCAGAAGCAAAAATTCATTAAATGTAGAGCACTCCGCTTACATGGGAACATGGAACATGATGACAGAAGGGCAGCATTTCAGGGCTTCAAAAGTGAAAAATCCGCACTTCTCTTATGCACAGATGTTGCAGCAAGAGGGTTGGACTTCCCAAAAGTTAGATGTATCATTCAATATGATTCTCCAGGCGAGGCTTCTGAATATGTACACAGGTACAATAATCGATATCTTTATTATTCTGCTTTTCGTGTACAATATCCAGTTTTTCCTCCTGCATTCTGGTGAGACTTCATTAAGTTTCTTCCATCCTACTTTCTAGCCTTTCTTGTCAGTAATAGCGGTCACATCATCTTTTTGACTTGTAAAGATGTTCACTGGCATTAAAGCATGCACCTTCTGCAACTGGGGTGGTTTTCCCCCATATTTTTTTTGGGGCTAGGGTAATTAATCTCCAGAAATTCGGGACTGATGCCAGTTCCAAATACTCATTGTAGTGGTTGTCTGTTAGGCATTCATGTATATTAGCTCTTCGTTCTCCTTTCGTTTCTCTAATACCTAGCAGCAGGCGTGTTGCCAAATACTCATTGTACTAGTTGGTCTGTTGCTGAAGCCTCCCTTGTTTCTTGCTTTCCACCAAAGACATATTTTATAGCCCAGGGCCAGCTGCAGCATGTGTTTCCCAGGCCGTTTATGTTGTTTATTGTCAAGGAATTCAACCAAAGCAATTGTGTTACATTTATGAATAATATTGAAGAACAATGTAGACAGAAATCCGAGGGAAGCATTGGTGTTAAGATTTCTAGCTAATGGCACAAAAGGTGGGGCTCATTTTCATCTATTTGATTTGTATTTGCTAAATTCTGAGAACCCCCTCCCCAGAACTTTGAGCGTTTTGAAAAAACACCCAAAATCTTTTTTAGCTCAAAGCCACCTGCTCCTTTGTTTTATGAGGAAAGTCCATAATGGCAGCTAACATTGTTAGATTATTTTTTTTAAAATTTTTTTTAAAAAAGTTTCATCATGAACTACATCTCCCTTCAATGTTAGATAATATTTTACATATTAAATATATTTTTTAAAAAATATAGTTTAATATCCAATTTTATTTTTTATTATTTTTAGAATTTTTTGATACCTTACACATGCACAGTTGGGGATTTTCTAGATTAAAAAAGTTTGGAGGGGGGTTTAAGCCCTTCCGAAAAAACAACTGAAATATGTGAACTTTGAGCCATTTTGAAAAACATCCAAAATCTTTTTTTTGCTCAAAATCCCCCTAAGCTTTTGTTTTGTGAGGAAAGTTCCTAACAGTGGCTAACAGTTTTAGAATATTATTTAAACAAAAATATTTTTAAAATTTTTTCTTCATGAATTACATCTCCCATCAATGCTGAATAATGTTTTAAATATTAAATTTTTCAAAAAAGTTTTCAATATCTAGACCTATTTATTAATTTTTGAAATAATTTTTAGATCCCTAACATCGTTAGGCACCATTAGGGACTTTCATATATAAACAAAAGTTGGGGGTTGCGACAAAAAGTTTTTGAGGGATTTTTCAAAATAGATCAAAGTTCAGAGGGGTTTCTTGAAATTTAGCCATTTGTTTTTGAGAGAAGGATGATCAAAGTTCAGAGGGGTTTCTTGAAATTTAGCCATTTGTTTTTGAGAGAAGGATGAATGAAGTTTAACCTGTTGAAATCTTCTGGCCTCTTTTTATTTGTGCATGGTTCAATACTATTGGCTAAAATTGCTTTGTCTTCCTAACTGCTCCCTCCTCCTATATGCACTAATAGAACTTAAACTACAATTGCTCTATTTATATGCTTACCATATAAAAGTTGACAAGGCAAATAGAAATGCAAAGCCTTTTATCCATGCACCTTGACATGTGGTTAAACTTTTCAAATTTGTAATACTGTACTATCATAGTTCTAGCCCAAATGTGTATGAAATCATGCTCATTTGCCCTACTGGAATATAATGATATAGAAGTCCCGACATATATCTATACTATTGTTATATCAGAGTGGCATACCTTTATGCTTCAGCATCAAACTTCTGAATCACAATGTATGTTCTCAATAGCCAACCCCAGAGCATAAACCATACAAATGTCAGCTCAACAAACAGTCCCAATTTTTTTTGTCAAAATTGTTGGTTGCACTTTGTGTTCCATATCCAATGAGAAAAAAATGTGGCTAATGCTTAAGATGATAGTCGCAATTTAGGCTGAACTAATAGTTGATAATAGGCCATCTGGAGTGGCATGATGACATGGTACCAAGAACTAGGGTCATAAGAGCCAGCAGTTGTGTTATGCATGCAACAGAATGACCTGTTTCTTTTCTTATTGTTACTTGTAAATCTTTGGTGTTGCTGGACTTGTTTTATTATTGGGCAGTACTAGGTTTGAAGTGCAGTAAAATTGCATAAAACAAGGCATGATTAGCTTTGGCTAGGTTTTCATGTCTTCTTATGACATCTTATTTGTCTCATAATTCATGCCTCGACTTCCTTCATATCTGCCAAACCTAGTCTAGGTCTTATTGCCCCTTTAAACATAAATGTGTACTGTCGTAGTGAACAGGTAGTCTGCATTAGACTAGTTTTCTCATGCGATTAGTTTCTACCTATATAATGAGATGATCTTGTGGTGCTATCTGTAGGGTTGGAAGAACTGCTCGATTGGGTGAACAGGGTGAAGCATTACTGTTCCTTCAACCAGTTGAAATTGATTATTTGCATGACCTGCAACAACATGGTGTGTCCTTGAAAGAGTACCCTCTTGAAAAGGTCTTAGACAGTTTTCCGTTGCATGGCCATAAGCACCCCCGCAGGAATTTGGTGACCTTGGAGATGCATCCTTGGGTACTATTTTTGCAGAAGGCATTGGAGAGCTTTATTGCATCAGAGGTTTTGGCTTCTCTTCCATGTCAATTTTTAGTTATTCATGCAGCATACCTTTATATTGTTTTGGATAATATTCACTCGATATTTCCCCTAATAAACTGTGAAAATGGTGCGTAGTTCACCCCCAATTAAACATAATATAGTAAAATGATTTTTTTTCTTCTAAATTCATATTAATTTCTGTCATGTCAATATGTTGCTAATTATGATCCACCCATGCACGTGCACACATGCACACATGTAAGCTGTAGCTAAGAGGTCAGGACTCAGGACTGCAAAAGGATGATAGGCCAATATCAGAGACTCGCCTGGCAATGGATACATAATTGATAGATTCCAAGCTCAATCCATTCCCACTAAGGGAGTGCAAGTTAGTACAAAGCTTTGCAATCTCGGCCAATACCGATACGTACCAAAATGGCCGATGGCACTAATACTAGCTAATAACTAATAAATGTGGAGATTCTAAGGTTTAAATGTTCAAATTCCATTTTATTTCATGTAATGGTTGAAAAAAATCTCGACCTAATTAAGGTTTGAAAAATTGATTCTATGTCGGGATCTTATAGATGGCAAGCAATACTAGAGAGTGGGTGAATAGTATTATTCAAAATTAAGTACTAATTTATAATTTAAACCCTCTAAGCATGCTTAAGTCACATATGAAAGTTAATTCATTAGGTACTTAATCAATAACTCAAATACTTACAATCAAAGTATAGGTGCACAACAGAAAATAACAATCACAATGCAAGTAAAGAGATAATAGAGCAAAGAGCCAACAATCACAAACACAAGGAATTTTTATCTTGGTTCGGTCACCCCATGACCTACTCCAGCATCCACTAACTCTCAAACTAGAGAGCAACTTGCCTTAACAATTAAGGGTTTTGTAAGAGACCCATACCATTCTAGGCCTCCAACACTAGCCCATTTGTTAGAAACACATCCCATACCATACTTCTAACAAAGCCTTGCTAAGGGATCATCCATACTAGGCCCATAACACTGGGCTCACACCACATTTGTTAAATATTATTGAGTATCCAACCCAAAACCAATTGGTATTAGGTGGAGAGGCCTTTTAATACTTAAACTTTTTCTTTTCTTTTGCACTTTCGATGTGGGACTATTTTTGGGATCCTAACATACCACCACGCTTTCGACAACGCCGTCTACGTCGGCCCACTCTGGGATGCCTACTTTATGTGGCCCACTCTGGCCTCACACAGGTCGCCCCCTCTTAGGTCGCTCCTTCTCTAGGTTGCCCCATTCGCGTTCGACAACCACCGTCATGATTGCCCACTTTGGGGTGCCCACTCTAAGTGACCCACTCTGACCTCACACAGGTCGTTCCTTCCCCAGGCCGTCCCTTCTGCAACGTGGGTCGTAACATGGGGCTAGCTTGGGTACCATTTGTTAGAGGCCCATCCCATACTAGGCCTCCAACACTAGCCCATTTGTTAGAAACACATCTCGTACTAGGCTTCTAACAATAGCCTTGCTAAGGGCTCATCCCATACTAGACCCATAACACTTAGCTCACACCCCATTTGTTAAGTATCATTGAGCATCCAAACCAAAACCAATTGGTATTAGGTGGAGAGACACTCTAATTCTTAAACTATTTTTTTCTTTTGCACTTTTGATGTGGGACTATTTTTGGGATACTAACAGGTTTCTACACCAATGCATCTTCTCCACTAAGAGGCCATCTAATACAACACACTAAACCTCATCAAGTGAGGACCTTGTGTAAGAAGCTTTCCGAATACAGCCGAGTATAACCACCAAATACTCACCACCACATTTTTGTGTGGATTTACACTTACATTTTTGCGTTTGAAGATGAGTACCACCTTTCTACAGCCAATGTAGATTGAAGCTCGGCCATGGAAAAACTTCTTATGATATCAAGAATATGAATATTAAAGCTGGGAGATTACGAAGAAAATCTTGATTCGATCTCAAAGATGTTAAGGTGAAGCTTAAAAGGTTGAAATCAAGGTTGTCCAAACCAAAGTTTGAGATTTTGGCTGATACCCTTGGGTATCGATCGTATTGTTTCGGTATCGGTAGATAATGAGACCAAAACTTGGGGTCAGTTTCGGTATCAGTCGATACTGAATGGTCTTGGTTCGTTCGGCCGATACCGTTCAGTATCGGTCGAAGACGGAGGAAGAAGAATGTGTAATTAAATAAAAATTCTCTTAAAATCCCAAAAATGAGATAGTGACATGCAATTCACACCCTACATTTGTCTAAACATATTACACATTATTTACAAGTTTGCCATAATGTAACTAACGAGTGAGTGTTTTTAGCTAAATGGTTAACGCGAATAGCATATTTTTAACTAATATTGTTCATAATTATGTTATAAGCTAAAAATTATCTTTATTAGTTTGCCATTATCTTATTATTAACAAATTTTAACTAATATTGTTAGTTACATGTAACTTTTAATTTTTGAAACTACCGATGCGGACGAAACGAAACTGACTTTTGAAACTGTCGAGACGGGCGATATCGATACCGAAACCTAAATTTTCGGGAGAGCGATACCGAGACTGAAACCGAGACCTCAAATCTTGGTCCAAACATTTTTCTTAAAAGCTTTTGAGAAAGAATTGAAAACTTTGGCCAAATTAAAAATCTTAGAATGGCTTAAAAAGGCTTAAAATGCTTTTGAAAACTCTTAAAAATTGATCAATAATTCTTGGTAAATGCCTCAGCTAACTCAATAAATAGGGGTGAATTCTGTCCAAAACAGATTTTCCAAATTGTACTTAAAATGTCTCTCTAACGGCTAAATGAAAAGTCAAATATTACCGTTTGTAGTCGACTACTATATACCTAGTAGTACCTAGTAGTCGACTTCTGACCCAGGAATTGACCTCAAGCAATACATGAGTCGACTTCCTGCCGGAGACAAAAAGTCCTTTGAGCTGAGTCGACTCTTTTTCTCTTGGAGTCGACTACTTCTCTGATACACAGAAATGTATTAGAAAAGAGTGCGATATACTGTCAAAATGATTTTAAAACTTTTTCAGAACTTTTTTGTGAGTTTAGAACATTTTTCTAAGTGTAGAGCTTCAATCTAAAGGCCTACATTAAGACATGAACAAAAATTTCATCAATATTACCCCTATCTCTTGGGCTTCTTGATGTAGACTAGGTTCTTCAACTCCATGTCTTTGACTCTTCATCTTTGAGTTGCCTTGAGTAAGCTTCCTTCACACATCCTTCTTGACCTTGTGCTCCAATCTTAATATCTTCATAGCTTGAGTGAGCTTCATTGGTCTTGTTATAATTCTTTAGTGGTCTTGTTGTAATTCTTTTCATCATTGCCTTGAATTCATTTTTTGAAATAGACTTTTAATAACTACATACTCATTAATCATGATTAGTATCCTTCGTTTAATCATCATCAAAACTACACTTGCGGTCTCTCAATATCTAACAACATACACCTATTGAAAATTCCAAATTAGATTAATAGTAGAGGTGAAAACTTACACCTTTTGGCACCAAAGGAAACTCTTTCAAGTTTCGCAAGATGCATACCATTTGAATGCGTCGATTTGGTACAAAGCTAAAACAGTGAAACAAAAGTAAACTTAAGCTGAACCAATTGATTTAGGTTATCCATAAAGATGATATATACGGCTGATGCTATTGGCACAAGCCGTTTGCCAATACCAAGGTCAAAACCGCAAATTCAAACCTTGCCTGAAACAAATTATAAAATTTTCCCCATTATTTAGCAACCAAATTCTTTTTGTTCTCCCGTTTGCTGACATGCTGTTGCCCAAATAATTGTTTATTGCTTTCCAATCACTGATATCATATAGTCATCTTATATACACTAGGCTTTTCTCAAAAGTCCCTGCTCTTTCAGTGTCCACCCCACCCCCAAAAACAAAACAAAACAAAACAAAAAAAAGTTACGGGCTTTCTGTCGAATGTAGGGCTCTTTTTAACATTCTATTCAAATTCATGCGCAGAGAGTTCCCAATTATTCTGTATTTGAAGTTGATGAGCAACAGAATAGAAAAGTAATCCCCTCCAGAGATTTGGTAATGTGATCAATTTGTCTTTTCCAATTGTGCCTTCGAAATGAATGCCATTGCCTGCAACAAATTTGTTAATTTTAAATCTTCATGTAGACTTTTTGAATTTGAGAGGGTCGTTCGTTGGTTGCGTGATGAAGGTAGGTAGGTCTGCTTGCCTTCAAACTGGCTTTGAAATTTCTCTGACAAACTGTGCATAGCTGCCGAGAAATTTGGCACTGATTAATAATAGGAGGGTTGATGTCCGGTCAACACTAAAACTCTAGAAACTCTTTCTTTCGATTTTGAACTGTTCTAAACTTTGAGTCTGGTGCATATGTGATCCCATTTTGTTGGCGACAGGCTTAAAACGACAATGTGTATAATAGCATTGGGTAATGTGGGGTGGTTTACAGTCACGTCATATTTTTCAGAAAATTTGACATTGTTTCTTAAAGCATGTGACATTTGTACTCTGGAGGAGTAATCATGATATATTTACTTTTCTGCTCAAAAGTAAGTTTCTTATTGTATCTACATGTTTTATCCAATTGGTTCAGTCCAAGATGAAGAAACTTGCCACGGAGTCATTCTGCTCATGGGTTCGTGCATACGCCGCCCACAGAGGCGGCCTGAAGAGGATTTTTATGGTCAAAAAGCTCCACTTAGGGCATGTAGCAAGGAGTTTCGGGCTAAAAGATCAACCTTCTTTGGTCGGGAGATCGTTTCAGATGCAAGCAAAGAAGAGGAAGAGGGATCAGAGGCATGTCAAGCCGTCCAAGAAGAGAAAGCTCTCTGCAAAAGGCGGCAGATAACTAAAATAATGGTATTTGCTCCTTTCAAATTAGAAGAAGGAATCAAAAATGTTCATTTGCTTTCGGGTAAATGATTGCGGATGAAGCTCCAGGTCTGTAACTAGATTGCACGTATGGATTCATCCTGCTTGAGCTTGAGAGCAATCATGGGATATTATCAATCGTATATTTGGCAGTCAGAAATGTAATGCTTGTTTCTTTTTGTAACCCCCATGATTCCCCCAGCTTGAACTTGAATCCTCTGTCAGGTCTTGAAATTAAATTTTATCTATGCGAGATGAATTTAATGTTAGCTTCAATGTTGATGGTTGAACTGTTGTGTTGTTTGTATACTTGTAATCCAGATCGCTGCTTTATCCTCCAGTTTTCTTGCAGCACCAGTGACTTCTGTTGGCTGCTTTTGTTTTTAATCGAATATCTATACTTTATTTTTAAGTATCTTTCGGCGATATGGTTTGATTTTAAGGTTAAATATGTTTCTTAGTCTGATAATTAGAAAGCAGAGAGACAAACAGTTCTGTGAAATTGTTTCATTTTATGGTTGTAATTTCATGGTTAGTAATGTAGACAAAATCGGAAAAAATATATTCTAAAGTTATTTAGAAAGCATATAGAAATGCATCGTAATTATTCCCCTAGTCATTAAACTATGAGTGATATGGAGCTATCTAGCCCAGGAGAGCTACTTCATCTTTGGCTAGATCACTCAACCCACATTCTCCTCACTTTTTTTTGACAAAAATACCCAAACTATCAATTTTAGGTTGAATGAGTCCTAGAAGTTTTGATCATTCGTGTGACCGTTGCGAAAAGCTCTATTATGGCAGAACCGTTAAGCTCGTTACGGTTGGATGAACAAGATAAATTCTTTAGAATCACTTGAAAATTGATAGTTTGAGGTACGGGTTGGATCAAAGGGAAAAATAGAGGTGGTGTGGGTTTGACGTCTCCCAAAAAGAGAATTTACTTGGATTACTGATACCCATTATTCACAAATTAACAACAAGATGTCATAACCTTCAGAAAGTTGTAAACGGGGAGCCTTTACCTAAGTACCTGAAATTTTCCAAGAAAAAAAAATAGGCTTATTGTTTCGCTGTTTTTTTCGCATGTAGACAAATGTTTAAACAATCTAAGATGCAAGAATTATATTGAAAAAGGTTACTTTGGCCAAACTGATATCAGTAACAATTCTATGATTCCCGACACAAAGAAAATATAACTATCAGTTAAAGCATAAGTTTTGTACATATCCATCGGGGTTTCAGTTGGAAATGGACACGACACTAGGCCGGCCGAGAGGCTACTCGGTTAACTATCTCTAGACTCTAGCCAATACGCCCAGTAGGGCTCACAACTTCGGCCCAGCAATCTAGAATCTCTCACATGCAGGCTATCACCCCTCATTTATAGCGACATACCGTGAAGCTCATGAGATTATTAAGTCTGCCCATGAAGAATGCGATCAATGATTGACTGTTAGCCCGTCATCAATACCGACATCACATGCCAACAGCTATAAAGCGACATATATGCTTGAGCGTTGTGGGCAGATGGCATTCACAAGACCCCCACTTATAAAAGAGAGGAAATGAATCTCTGAGATCCCACACTCAGGTATTCCTATACTCATAATATGCTCCACCTAAATATTTCCCCCAGAGTTCTGTAGGATCTGAAACTATATGGAAAAAACACTATATGTGAGGTTTAATAGTGCTTTATAAAACTTAATAAGGAAATTACACCAAATTAAATTACCCTTATGCAATCTTAGTGCGGAATAGAGAAAGAGAGCAACAACACAGAAAATGCAAGCGCAAACAAATGATTTATCCTGGTTTAGATTCATCGAGTCTCACCGACTCTGAGTCTCCCCGACTTCTTTGAATCTTACTCCAGCAACCCACTAGAAAACCGCTAGTGATTAGTGTTTCCACTAATACCCACTTGCCAAAACCTGACAAGTGTAAATCAATACAACTTTCTTTCACTTCCCACAAACCCGGAATGGACTACTCTCACAACCGAGAGGTACCTTTCTTCCACTACCTACAAACCGGGAATGGACTTCTCTCACACCCGACATGACTTCTCAAATATCAAGAGAAAATGTTGAATCGAAATATGAAATAATTTCACAACTTATGCTTTGAATAATACTCCTAAGAATGAGGCAATAAAAGTGTGTGAAATGTGCTCTAAATGATTAGAGTGAGAGCACTTACTAACTTTGTCTCAAGATGTGTAGCAATGAATGCTTGAAGCTGATCTTGAAAGCATTGGAGACAAGTTGATCTTTAGAGCTTGAGCTAGAATTACTTTGAATGCTATTGAATGCTCTAGTTAAGAAGTTAATGACTTGGGATAACTTGAGAGTGTATTGAATGAAGTTTTAGATGCTTAGCTCACCTCTCATGTCAAGACATTAAAGCCCTATTTATAAGACATGGAAATCTGCTCAAAACGTGTGAAAAGCCCAAGCATTTAATGCTGTGAACGGCTATTAACAGGCAGAAATCCGAGTCACCAGTCGCCTGATGAAGAACGACCAGTCGGCTGGTATACTGTTCTGACTGTGCATTAAATGCAATCTAACGGACATATACCAGATGACTGAAGAAGACTTCTCATGCATCCGGTCCATTGTTCAGTCGTCTGGCACACATGCATCAAACGTCTGATTAAATATACAGTGAGCAACACTTGGTTACTGTAAAAGTTGGCCCGACTGCCCAAACGTCTGATGCTCATCATCCAGATGTATGGTCAACTGTTCAGACGTCTGGTAATACAACTTTAGATGCTTAGGTACGATTGACCACAGAAATAAGCTACTGGAAATATTTGAATGAATTTCCCAAACGTCTGATGTATATCATCCAGACGTCTGTTTTTTGTCAGTCATCAGAGGCCGAGTTACTGGAGTTTTGGCTTGAATTAATTAGACGTCTGGAGTTCATTATCCAGGTGTCTGACGAACTATTCAGACGTATGGAATTAGAACTTCAGGTGTTTGTTCATAATATGGGTTTATAGAACTATATGCACATGAGCACCAGACGTCTGGAGGCCAAGCACCAGGCGCCTGTTGAAGGCTGAACAACTCATCTTTTAGTTTATGCAAGTTTTAACCCTATGACACTCAATGATATATGATCTAACATGATTTGTGAGCGTTATGAGCGATATTCTAATGAGTCTATGCAAGGCTTAACATGCTAATTCAACTAAGAAGTAAAGTAAGAAAGATTTACATATTTATCCCCTTCACTTCCTATAGAATGCATTGAAGGCTTCCATTTGAGCTTGTGAAGTCCACCACCTGGACTTCTTTGATATCACTCTTTGATGACCAAGGATCTTTGTTGAGTTCGACGCTTTGGCTTTCTTGCGTTCATTCCTAGATCTACATGCTTCATTGATTGATGTCCTTGCATCAATTGTCTAAGTCATCATCTCAATTGATATGACTTTAACTGTATAAAGGATGCTCTCCTTAACCAAAAAACATGGGGATTAGTCATAATTGATTATGTTTGTTTATCATCAAAACCACATTGGGGAATCTAATATTCAACAAGTTTTGCCTGAGAATTGTCAGATGACCTTCCAACAGGTCGGACATAGTTCCATCGAACCTTTTTGAGTTCACCATTGACTTAAGCATCAGAGGAGATTTGGTCAGACCCCAGATCCGACCCCCTGACGAGTTTTCGGTGTTGCAAATAGATGGGGAGATAGCTCAGAACCGACCTCTATAGCTCGGCCAGGAGTCTCTTCAGCCCGAGAACAGCTCGTCCAATGTACAGAAAGCTGTCCATGTCCTCCATGTCAGCAGCTTCATCTTGACTATCCTTCAACAACATTTTGTAGGATCCCTAAACACTAAGCAACGCACTAGGGGGGTAAGTAGTGTAGTGGTAATTAAAATGCTAATTAAAATTAATTAGACAATGCGAAATAATAATTACAATACACAACTAAAAGAGAATACAATCGCAAACATGATATGTATACTGGTTCCTATCCCTACACTGGTGATCCTATTCTAGTCCCACACTCGTAAAACCGAGCTGTGGATTTTCACTAGTGCTCCTTAAACCGGGGCACCAAACTCGTACGTAGTAGAATCGCTAAACCGGGATACCAAGGAGTAAACCCTCCAATGTTCTAAAGGAGTAAACCCTCCAAAAGATAGAGTAAACCCTCTAGGTGGAGTAAACCCTCCACGATGCTCTCACAATCCAAAAGCTAAGTTTCATTACGAAATGAAACGAAATACAATCTTACCCAAGCCTTGAATAAATCTTACATATGTGTGTGAAGGCATGTAAGATTGAAAACCCAAAGTGCAGAAGATGTAGCTTGGTAGCACTTGGAAGCTTTCTTTCCTTGATGCAAGATCAATGCATACCACTTAGAAAGTGAAAGAAGGAATGAGAGAAAGAAAATGCTCTTGGATTTTTAGCTCTAAAATAAGTTCTATATCATAAGCATTGGTGCCAAAATGCAGCTCAAATGGGTCTTCGGAGACCACTTGAATAGGGCCCCAAACTACACGAAATCCAAGAAAACCAACCAAAAAAACCACATTCTAATGTCTATAAACGTGCAGAAAATCTAATCATCAGAAATCTGGTGAAGTGTTCTCTGACGGCTAATCAACTGTTCAGACATCTGGAAACATTACTTCAGACGTCTGACAGAAGAGATGGTCTGAGGAAAAATGAAGACCAATCTCCATGCAATCAGATGTCTGAAGAACACTTGTCAGACGGCCGATGCACTGTTCCGTCATCTAACAAGCCTACTTCAGACGATTGAATAAATGTGGGTGAGAAAACAAAGAGCTCATGAAAAATAACTCACCATGTTCAATCGACTGTAGTTCACCAGTTAGACGTCTGAACCACTGTTCAGACGTCTGACTAATGAGATTCAAACGGCTGAAACTAGGCTATGA
This sequence comes from Scilla litardierei, assembly GCA_030789695.1. Taxonomy (NCBI): domain Eukaryota; kingdom Viridiplantae; phylum Streptophyta; class Magnoliopsida; order Asparagales; family Asparagaceae; genus Scilla; species Scilla litardierei. The sequence goes on from CM061142.1 coordinate 546,838,718, forward strand.
TAAGCTAGTTAAAAGCTGACTCATCGGATGTCTGGTGAAGACTTACCAGACGTCTGATCCTACACCAAAACACTATAAAGAGTTTTTTGAGCCAGGCGTCTGGTGGAGAGTGACCAGACGTTTGGTCCTGCTCCAAAAGCACAATAAGGAGTGTTTTGGGTAAGGGATCAAACGTGACTGGTTCTAGATTAAATCTAAGATACCCAAAGATGGAAATGATGCATATGAGAGCGTGTGTTCATTTATTCAAGGATTACAAATAATCTATGTAGGAAAAGCAAATTACAAGAAGAAAATGTAAAATTACACTTGAAGTCCAATACTCTTCATGCAAGCTTTTGCTCTATAACCTTGAATCCATCATCACATCACCTAATGCTTTGCCTCCTCATCAATATAATCAATTAATCATCCGAGACTAGTGTTGAGTATTGGACTTCTCCCTACTTGGTTTTGATGATGAGCAAACATAAATACTTGTGACTACTGTCCTCCATGCAGTTAATCCATTGCATACGCCTATCATGAAGATCTAATAACAATGGGTGACACTCAAGGATCAATCAAAGCTCAAAGTAGAAGATTAGGTGATCACAGATAAAGAATGGAGCTTCAAAGACTTCAAGAAGACTTCAAGATCATTCAATAGAAAGCAGAGAAGCTAAATCAAATGTAATCTTTTTATTCTCTTTTCTTTCTCATTAGAATGTAGTTTTGAAGTAGATTTTTGTTGGAGCTCACACACTTCACTCATTCTAGCTTAGGAAGTCATTAGAAACCAATTCCTAGGTTTCCAACTTCTTTTATTCTAAGTTGTGTATTTTACTTCCGACAGGCAACTGAAGTACATTGTACATGCGTCTGTCTCCAAACAGTCGACTGTGATTTGTTCAACAGTCGTCTGTTATGCACACACTTCTAACTTGATTTTTGGGCTTTTAGTTTTGAACTTTCATCAGGCGACTGTTGTACAAAGTACATGCGCCTGTCTAGTGTCGGGCGCCTAATACTTGTTAGTCAGTTGCCTGTCTCATCTTGCCCAAACTTTTTAAGTTTTGTTAACTTTCGCACTAGCGCCTGCATGCCATGTAAGAAGGATTTACAGACGCCTGCCCGTTGCAAAGACACATGTATATGCTTCTACATTCACATGTCCAACACTTGCCCAGAACTTTGATTTTGGCAAGTTACGCACTTGTGCAACAGACGACTGACGTTGGTTTCCCAATAGCCTGCATATGGCACAAGCGCCTGTGGATTCCATATCAGTCGCCTATCATAACCTACCCAGAATTCTTACTCTCTGTCAACTTATGCACTTAGGGTAATAGTCGCATGTAGAAGGTTTCTCTGTCACCTGATGGTTTTCAGGCGACTGTCCAACCTTCATCAGTCGACTGTCCTTCGTGGTAAGTTACCGTTTGAATTCTCATCTACCCTCTGACGCAGTGCAGCAGTCGGCTGTGGTTTCTTCACTAGTCGACTGTCTGTAGTATAAATTTTATTCGTTGACTTTTTCCACACGGATTTCAAAAGGGGGTTTTGGAGAACCTATAAGAGGGGCTTCTACTGTTCCATTAAAGCCTCTTAGTCATTCTCTTAGCAACTCAAGAATTCATCTTCAAGCTCTCAAGCTCGCTTTCTCATTTCAAGCCCTAGAATTCCAATTTTAGCTTGTCTTCCATCTAGAACCAAATCTAAACCTCTAGCTTTGGTGAAGACAAGTACAAAGGGCAAATCTCTCATCTTGGAAGAGACAACAACACACAACATACTTGCTCCTTCAAGTTCTACTTCAATGCATATGTGATTGTAAGTGTTGCAATTTCATAATTTCATATCTTTCGATATTTGTTTCACTCTTGGTTTGTGAGGGTGGTATGCTTGATCCCAAGTTGTAGGATTCAAGGACATCGATTGTTGGTCGATTACACTTGTAGGGTTGCTACAAGTGGGTTTAAAGGAAACCTCAAGTTAGGGTTCTAAATTAAGTATCAAGAGGTATCTGGGTGGAAGGGACGTAGGATTACCGGGAACAAGTCGGGTTCATTGTTGTTAATTCTTATTTCTGCATCTTTGTTGGATTAGGATTTTAATTAGGTGTAATTTCTTAGTTAATTTTTATAAACACTATTCAACTGCCCTTCTAGTGTTTTCTTGTAACACCTGTAAGTGTTAATACAAATTTTTCTCTTTCTATTTAGTGGCAATTCATGCAGTAGCCCCAAGTTTTGGCAATATTTGCATTCATGTCCAACAAGTTTTGCATTATACCCAAAAGAGGGCATATTTGCAAATTTGGCCTTAAAGAGGGTTTCGAGGCAAATGTTTTCTAATGCATGAGTAGTAATTTTAATAACTTGATGTGAATTATTATTATTATTATTATTATTATTATTATTATTATTATTATTATTATTATTTGTAAAGAGGGAAAGTGAGAGGACTTTTTTGTAAATGGTGGGTAAATCATGAAGCTTCAACACCATACCCCATTATTCCACATCATTCTTTAATTTTTTTAATTCCCAAAATAAAAAAAAACCCAACTCTCATTTTCCCCTCACTTGGCCGAAACCTGGAGGCAAACAAAAAAAACAGTAGAAAGAAAATAGGGAGAGGGGGAAAAGAAAGAAAGGGGGAAAAGGGAGAGAAAAAAAGAGAAAAGGGAAGAAAAGGGAGGAAGAAGGAGAAGAGAATCAAGCTCAAGATTAAGGAGGCAATCCCTAATCACCATCCTCAAGATTCTAGGTAGGAATCTCAACTGTTGAATATTGGACTCCCCGGATTTGGTTTTGGATGATGAGCAAACATAAATAATTCATGAACTAACAATTTGTGAGCGCAGTATTGGAGATCGTCGCCAATTTCACGTGAACATTCAAAGCGACATCTCAACACTTTCCAAAGCTCATATTCATGCCTAAAGCTTCGTTGAAGCTCTTGCGACGCTTTGGAAAATATGAAGATTCAATCGAAGCTATCGAAGACCGTTTATTAAGGTTTTATTTATAGTCTTTTAGCTTCGATATATAGAATGTTAAGCCTTGAGTATATCTTACGTCTATATCTTCATTACGCTCATTTCGTAGCTCTAGGATCCTTGCACAAGTTCATTCTAACTTCCTCGAAGCGTCGCGCTTCGATTCGGACTTTGTTGTGCATGTTAGTTGGTACAAGAACAAGTACTGACCGACTAGATGGTGATCTAGTCGGTCGGCAACTGTTCTTGGACCGACTAGTTTGATTCCTTAATTTCTTGGACTTTACTGTTTACAGTTAGTCGGTCTACGTTGACTCACCGACCGACTAGTTTGTGAACTAGTCGGTCAGTGATGCTTCTTTGACCGACTAGTTGTGACTTACTGTTCACTCTAAATTTCTCCTGAGCTACTGTTTACCGTTAGTCGGTCTAAGAACGTTTGATGACCGATTAGTTGACAATCTAGTCGGTCAACTTTTGTTCTTGGACCGACTAAGTCACTTTGCATTCAGACTAAGTTATTTTGCCTCTTAGTCGGTCTACGTTCATTGACTGACCGATTAGTTGTGAAACTAGTCGGTCAGAAAGTGTTCTTGGACCGACTAGATTTCTAGGTCTGAAATTCTATCTCTTCTCAGATCTACTCTTAGTCGGTCCACGTTGTTTGGCTGACCGACTAGTTGATGAACTAGTCGGTCAGTGATTGTTCTTTGACCGACTAATTCTCACAGATTTCTTTCCGTTGGAGAATGACCTAACTTGTGTTTTTGGGTTCCTATAAATACGAACCTAGGTCATTTCTATCTAGGTAAGAGCTTCCATTCAGAGATTCATTGAGTTCTAAAGAGATAGCTATTCTCCCTCAAATCTAAAGCTCTCTTCCTCACAAGAAACCCATTCTATCTCATTTCTAGATCTAGAGAGAAGCTTGTTCTTGGTGAGCTTTTCAAGCTATTGCTTGATCCTAGTCTCCAACTCTTCCCTAGGCACCCATTGCTGCTCATTTCCTTGGTGCTAGGGCTTGGTGACTCCATCTTCCTCAAATCCTTCATTCCACCTATTGGGTAAGAAAAACTCAAGGTATAGGATTTTGTGGTAAGAGTATTTATTTCATCTAAACTCTTATATAGTGCTTATTGGCTCTCTCGGTTGTGAGAGAAGTTTGTGATCCCGGGTTGTGGGATTCACTTTGCCATTGCATGTATGATTTGATCTTGTGAAGGTTTTTTCACAAGATATTCATAGTGGAAATCTTGAGTTAGGGTTTCTAACTCAAGTATCCGGAGGGGATCCGGGTGGTTGGGACGTAGGATCACCGGGAACAAGTCGGGGAGACTTGGGTGGATCCGAACCCATTAACATCGTTTGTTAGCATTGTTAATTTCATTGTTGTCATTCAATTTAAGCTTCTGCAAATTGATTTGGTAGTTGTGTGCAATTTAATTTGGAATTATACGCCTTATTATTTTAAAGTACTATTCACCCCCCCTCTAGTACTTGTGCAGTAGCTGGTAGGGCATTACATCAACTTCACCTTGTAGTATGTTTACATGCTTAATTTTGAGCTTAATACATGATTAATTTTCATGAAACACTTTTGTTCTTGATGCTGAAAATTTTATCCTGAAAAGCTGAAACTTTGACTAAGTTCTGGGCTTAATTGGCTATTAGGAATGCTTTGGAAATTTTATATGTTGTGTATCTTGTAGTTATGAACAACTTTCATTTAGATCATTTTCCCAAATTCTAACTGTATGATTTTATAAAAATTCGGATATGCCTACTGGTATGGTTTCAATCAAAACTAAACATATTTTACGAAAAAGGGTATAACTCTCTGCACACTTTATGGAATTTTATGTTCTTGGTCTCAGTTTAAAGATAACAACTTTCTCTACAATTTCCCCTGAGATAATGTTTTCTTAATTCTGACTGTAACATGCCCTAAATTAGCAATTAGTACAGACCCTGAAATCTGTCTTAAAAACAGACTGAACAGGTTTCACCACATAATTCACTATAAATCATCTAGTCCATAATTCTGGAAATTTTGTGGGTGAATCCAGTACTACTGTATCTTCAACTTTTATTTAGATAGTTTTGTCACATTCACAAGGAAAATGGATGGAATGTGTTGATCCTTGTGGCTGTCCTGGCAGTTCCAGCAAGCTGGAGTGTTTGATTAAAGATTGTATCTTGAAGTGATGTCAATTTTCATTCCATTATACATGAATGAATGTTGTGCTACTTGTAAAGTGATTAGTCATTCTATTTTCTACTACATTTGATGACGTGACAATATTAATTTCTACGTCACCTGCCACGTGTTTGTTGACATGCCACTAAGTCTTAAAAAATCGAAAATTATTTAAAGTAAATCCCAGATCTCCTTCCACTTTTGAGGTGGGTGAGCACTCTAGGGAGATGTGGGGGAAAACCAAAGCATTGGGTTGGCATAAAGGACGGGACTGGTTATGTTGGGTTGTGTTAGTCTGTGTTGGTTTGTGTTGGGTACACTCGCACTCATGTCAGGCTACTGGGGCGGGGAGTGGGCGGAGGTGTACCGTAGGCTCCTAACGGGCTAGCGCGACGGGGAGTCCTATTTCTTACCACCCGCCTTACTGGGTGAGGTCCCAGTCCCTTATGTCGTACTCGGTGCCTAGGTTTCCAAAAAAATAAATACTTAAATAAATAAATTTAAATAACTGTCACTCTCAGTGTTTGTTTCCTTGTCGTGTTTACTGACTGTAGTGTTGACACTGTAAACCCTTAGATAGAGCCTTGGTGTGGTTGAGTTTCCTACTGGGCACGCTGTGACGTGTCTGCTTACTCCACAGGTACAGGTCCAGAGACAGCGGATCCTCAGCCTCAGCAGAGATGCCAGGAGGACGCAACTTCCCAGTCTGGGTCACATGGTAGCTAGGTTGTGAGTGCTTGTCGTGAGTTTTTGGGTCATTAGGGTGAGTGAGAGGAGCTGTAGTTACTTTTGTCTCCACCCTCAGTTTTTGTACCCCCTGGATGGCTGCGGTTGTACTTTCTGGGTTGTACAGTTTCTGTGATAATGACATGATGATGAGATTAGTAAACACTTCTGTGGGTGACTCTAGATGCTTCCGCTGTTTGTCTGCCGTCGCTTAGCTATATTTATTCTGTTATGTTGGAGCATTTTCGTTTTTTGTACTTATCTGCAGTACGTTATTATTTTAGTCTGTGTTGTTCTAGCTATTGCAGTGGCTTGCGTACTTCTCTCTGGTAGCACATTTATGCTTGGTACCCCGTACCGTGGCCCGTCTCCCCTGTCTACTGTATTTTGGATGATGGGTCGTGACAGGTTTTATGGTGGCCCATGCAGGTCATCGCACACTGCGATATGCATAAGGACGACATGGACTATGCTTCAATACTTTAGTTATTGGTACTGATTTAATATGTTCTATTTTCCCTTCAGAGGATGGAGGCTTGAAATGGGACGTCTGGAGGGTCCAGAGGGTCTGGGGCTTCTGGTGGTTGACCCACCTTGGGGGACATGACCTCGGAGTCAGCCTTGCTAGCAAAGGTCTTGATGGAGATCATGGATCACTTACATCAGCAGGAGGACAAAGTGGCTGGACTGGTGGCGCCTACACCGAAGGCGCCGAGTTATAAGCAGTTCCGAGAGTTGCATCCAGTGTACTTTTCAGGTAGGGAGAGCAGCTTAGAGGTCGATGAGTGGTTGAGACACATAGAGGATGACCTGATCGTTTTGCACGAGAAGGGTGGGTGGAGATCGCCAAGCGACAACTGACACAACAGGCCAGGGATTGGTGGGATGCCCAAGAGAGGCACATGATCGGAGTAGTGGAGTGGAAGACATTTAGGGAGAGGTTTGAGGCCAAGTTCCTCCCAGAGTCCGCGAAGGACGAGTTGATGCAGTGGTTCGAGTACCTGACTCAGGACCGTAGGACGGTGGACGAGTATGACACAGAGGTCACCCTACTTAGCAAGTACACCGCTGAGCTAGTGGGGACAGATGCCACCCGAGCTAGACATTTTCGTATGGGACTAGACCCTAAGGTCAGAGGAGCTATGGCTACCCAGGAGCTGACGACACATGAGGCCGTACTAAGTGCATCCAGACGGTACGAGGCACACTTGAGGAGTTTGGGGAATCTATCGGCCAGTGACCGGCGACTAGCTGTGCCACAGAGGACTGCCCCTCAGCCGACCCAGCTTGTGACCTTAAAGCGGCTGGGAGTTTCGCCTGTACCACCGAGGAGGACTTCTTGTTGGAAGTGTCGGAAGCCAGGACATATGGCGAGAGACTGCAGGGTCATGGATAGACAGTGCTACACTTGCAGAGAGGTCAGACACATCAGCAGCTTTTGCCCTTGCCAGAGCCGATCTCCCGTAGCACCAGTGGCTGCCAGACCGCCTCAGCAGAGGACTCATCCGCCAGCATCGCAGCGACTGGCCCTCCCAGCACCACATGGGCCAAGACCTACTACTCCAAGGGGACCTCCTTCGCGTCTCCCGTAGCGGGGCTTCCAGAGGACGGCTCCTGCTTCCCAGAGACAGCAGCAGTTCCTGATGACTGCAGTTGAGGCTGAGCGATTTGGCCAGGTGATATCTGGTATGATCATGACTCTTGCTTTATAATACATGGTTCCTTTTCCAGCTGTTCGTTAGATAGTTAGATATTTCTTTGTGCCTTGTTGCTATAAGTATTGTTAGAGTAGCTTCCCATCCCACATTGTCCTTATTTGATTCTGGAGCGTCACACTGCTTTCTGTCTGAACAATTTGTGACCAAGCACTCTATAGTAGTTGACTCATTTGCTGCTAGTTGGAATGTTCACACGGGGAATGAGATTATATGTAGTGCTTCTGGGTTACGTAATTGTTAAGTTGAGATAGGGGGGTGATAGTTGTATGCAGATTTTCTAGTGACTGAATTACCTGATTATGAGGCTGTGTTCAGAATGGATTGGTTAGGGATGTTTTATGCTACTATAGACTGTAGATTGAGGAGGGTAGTCTTCCAGATTCCTGACCATCCGGAGTTCGAGTTTCGCGGTGGTAACCAGACACTTGAACCTTTGAAGTATAGGGCATCATCGCTGGAGATGACGATGGAAGCGGAGTTGACTTTGCCAAAGGTTGTCCAGGAATTTCCAGATGTATTTCCAGATGATATCTTCAGACTTCCCCTAGATAGGTCTCTAGAATTCACTATTGACCAAATACCTGGAACTCAACCGATTGCGAAGGCTCCTTATCGTATGGCCCCACCTGAATTGGCCGAGCTTCGTAATTAGTTAACTAATCTATCCGATAGAGGATTGATACGTCCGACTGTGTCACCATAGGGAGCGCCTGTGCTGTTGGTGAACAAGAAGGACGGGACCCGGAGGATGTGCATCGACTATAGAGATTTGAATAAAGTAACCGTGAAAGATAAGTACCCTCTCCCTCAGATTGATAATATTTTTGATCAACTTGGTAGATCTCGAGTGTATTCGAAGCTGGACTTACGGAGAGGGTATCATCAGGTGAAAGTTCGGGGATCAGATGTATCGAAGACTGCATTCCAAACTCGGTATGGGCACTTGAATTCTTGGTGATGCCATTTGGAGTGACTAATGCCCCAACGACCTTTATGAGATTGATCAATCAATTTTTCTTCAACTATCTGGATAAGTTTGTGGTGGTCTTCATCGATGATATTCTAGTGTACTCGAAGGATGAGGACGAGCATGCTGAACATTTACGGATTGTGTTGGCGACTCTCAGACAACATCGACTGTATGCCAAGTTCAGCAAGTGCCAATTTTGGTTAACTAAGGTTGCGTTTCTTGATCACATTGTTTCTGGAGAGGGAGTGTCGGTTGACCCGGATAAGGTCATTGCAGTGGAGAAGTGGCACATTCCTCGAACAGTCACAGAGATCAGGAGTTTCTTAGGATTGGCTGGCTACTATCGGACGTTCATAAAGGACTTCTCTAAAATTGCCTCACCTCTAACTCACTTGACTAAGAAGGATGTTCTCTATATTTGGTCGAAGAAGTGTCAGCGTGCATTTGATGAATTAAAGCATCGGCTGACTACTGCTCCTGTCTTGACAATTCCAGACTGATTAGGTGGATTTGAGATTTTCTGCGATGCTTCAGGCAAAGGGCTTGGCTGCGTACTTCACCAGCATGGACGGGTCGTAGCTTATGCTTCTAGATTGTTGAAGGTGCATTAGCAGAATTATCCCACTCATGACTTAGAGCTAGCTGCAGTGATATTCGCTCTAAAGCTATGGAGACATTTCTTATTGGGTGAACATGTGAAGATCTACACCGATCATAAGAGTTTGAAATATGTCTTCACCCAGAAGGAACTCAACATGAGGCAGCATCGGTGGCTTGAGTTGATGGTGGAGTATGATATAGACCTACAATATTATCTTGGGAAGGTTAATGTAGTACCTGACGCTCTTAGTCGACTTTCGACAGCAATGAGATTTGACCATTCAACCACAACTTCGTTGGGCTCTGCGACAGATGGAGATCGAGGTGATACTCCCGGGAGAGAAGGAAGATATGTTGGGCCTGTAGATTCGATCAGACCTAGTGGATCGAATCAAGGCTGCACAGTCAGAGGATGTAAAGCTGAAACGGATCCAAGAACAAGTGGAGGCAGGCCTTCGAACTGACTTTCAGGTTCATGAGGATGGATCTCTGAGATTCAGAAACCGAGTTTATGTGCCGAGCGACGACATCCGAGAAGAATTGCTGAAAGAAGCACACAGTTCCCCTTATTCTATCCATCCTGGAGGAACAAAGATATACATGGATCTGCGGCAGTATTACTGGTGGCATGGGATGAAAAGGAGTGAGCGAAGAGCGTGGCTTCATGTTTGGTCTGTCAGTAGGTGAAGGCTGAACACCAAAGGACTGCTGGTTTATTGCAACCTCTCCCCATACCAGAATGGAAGTGGCAACATGTAACAATGGATTTTGTGACTGGTCTACCTCGGACCACAAAGGGGAATGATGCGATTTCGGTAGTCGTTGATCGATTGACAAAATTAGCGCATTTTATTCCATTTCGAGTTGGAGAATCCACAGAAGTTTTGGCCAGGAAATATATGGAATAGATCGTTAGACTACACAGGGTTCCTGTCAGTATTGTATCAGATCGGGACACCAGATTCACGTCTCATTTCTGGAGAAGCCTACAAGCTAGTTTGGGGACCCATTTGAATTTTAGTACTGCTTATCATCCCTAGACAGATGGACAGTCGGAGCTCACTATTCAGATCCTGGAAGATATGCTAAGGGCCTGTATGTTGGATTTTAAAGGATCCTGGGAAGATCATCTGCATCTAGTAGAATTCGCATATAATAACAGTTATCAGGCAAGCATTGGCATGGCTCCATTCGCAGCTCTATATGGAAGGAACTATCGATCTCCCTTGTGATGGGACGATGTCGGAGATAGTGAAATTTTGGGACCTGAATTAGTAGCTGATACGACTGATGTAGTGCGGACGGTCAGAGAGAATCTTCGCATTGCATAAGACCGCTATAAGCATTGGGCTGATACAAAGCGGTGTCCCTTGGAGTTTCAGCCAGGTGACTATGTGTTTCTGAAGATCTAACCGATCCGTGGAACTATCCAATTTGGAAAACATGGGAAATTGAGCCCGAGATATGTTGGCCCTTTTGAAGTTTCAGCTCGTATTGGTGAAGTTGCATACCGACTGGTGTTGCCACCGCATCTTGACGGTATACACAATGTGTTCCATGTGTCACAGCTCAGAGGATATATTGGGGATCACAGTCATGTCGTGGACTATTCAGAAATAGAAGTACGTCCAGATTTGACTTATGAGCAGCGACCGGTGGCCATCCTTGATCGGAGACAGAAAATGCTAAGGAAAAAGACCATCAACTTGGTACAGGTCATGTGGCAATAAGAGTCTCCCGGAGAATCGACTTGGGAGCGAGAAGATGAGATGCGGGAGAAATACCCTCATCTGTTTGTATGAAGACCATTGTATTCTTAAGATTCCCAGTAGCTTGTATGCACTTGTGTGTAGATACGTTTCTCTTTTCTTTTGAATTCCGAAGACGAATTTTGTTTAAGGAGGGTAGGATGTAACACCTGTAAGTGCTAATACAAAATTTTCTCTTTCTATTTAGTGGCAATTCATGCAGTGGCCCCAAATTTTGGCAATATTTGCATTCATGTCCAACAAGTTTTGCATTATACCCAAAAGAGGGCATATTTGCAAATTTGGCCTTAAAGAGGGTTTTGGGGCAAATGTTTCCTAATGCATGAGTAGTAATTTTAATAATTTGATGGGAATTATTATTATTATTATTATTATTTTTAAATCGGGAAAGTGAGAGGACTTTTTTGTAATTGGTGGGTAAATCATGATGCTTTTACACCATACCCAATTATTCCACATTATTCTTTAATTTTTAATTCCCAAAATACAAAAAAAAACCCCACTCCCATTATCCCCTCACTTGGCCGAAACCTGGAGGCAAACAAAAAAAAATAGTAGAAAGAAAATATGGAGAGGGGGAAAAGAAAGAAAAGGAAAAAAAGGGAGAGAAAAAAAAGAGAAAAGGGAAGAAAAAAGAGGAAGAAGGAGAAGAGGATCAAGCTCAAGATTAAGGAGGCAATCCCTAATAACCATCCTCAAGATTCTAGGTAGGAATCTCAACTCCACCTTGTAGTATGTTTATATGCTTAATTTTGAGCTTAATACATGATTAATTTTCATGAAACACTTTTGTTCTTGATGCTGAAAATTTTATCCTGAAAAGCTGAAACTTTGACTAAGTTCCGGGCTTAATTGGCTATTAGGAATGCTTTGAAAATTTTATATGTTGTGTATCTCGTAGTTATGAACAACTTTCATTTAGATCATTTTCCCAAATTCTAACTGTATGATTTTATGAAAATTCTAATATGCCTACTAGTCTGGTTTCAATCAAAACTGAACACCTTTTTTATGAAAACGGGTATAACTCTCTGCACACTTTATGGAATTTTATGTACTTGGTCTCAGTTTAAAGATAACAACTTTTCTATAATTTTCCCTGGATAATGTTTTTGTAATTCTGACTGTAACATGCCCTAAATTAACAATTAGTACAGACCCTGAAATCTGTCTGAAAAACAGACTGAACAGGTTTCACCACATAATTCACTATAAATCATCTAGTCCATAATTCTGCATGAAATTTTGTGGGCGAATCCAGTACTAATGTATCTTCAACTTTTATTTAGATAGTTTTGTCAAATTCATAAGGAAAATGGATGGAATGTGTTGATCCTTGTGGCTGTCCTGGTAGTTCCAGCAAGCTGGAGTGTTTGATTAAAGATTGTATCTTGAAGTGATGTCAATTTTCATTCCATTATACATGAATGAATGTCGTGCTACTTGTAAGAGTGATTAGTCATGCTATTTTCTACAACATTTGATGACGTGATAATATTAATTTCTACGTCATCTGCCACGTGTTTGTTGACATGCCACTAATTCTTAAAAAATCGGAAATTATTTAAAGTAAATCCCAGGTGTCCTTCCACTTTTGAGGTGGGTGAGCACTCTAGGGAGGGGTGGGGGAAAACCAAAGCATTGGGTTGGCATAAACGACGGGACTGGTTATGTTGGTTTGTGTTGGTCTGTGTTGGTTTGTGTTGTGTACACTCGCACTCCTGTCGGGCTACCGGGGCGGGGTGTGGGCGGAGGTGTACTGTAGGCTCCTGACGGGCTAGCGCGACGGGGAGTCCTAGTTCTTACCACCCGCCTTACTGGGTGAGGTCTCAGTCCCTTATGCCGTACTCGGTGCCTAGGTTTCCAAAAATAAATACTTAAAAAATAAATTTAAATAACTGTCACTCTCAGTGTTTGTTTCCTTGCCGTGTTTACTGGCTGTAGTGTTGACACTATAAAACATTAGATAAAGCCTTGGTGTGGTTGAGTTTCCTACTGGGCATGCTGTGACGTGTTCCCTTACTCCACAGGCATAGGTCCAGAGACGACGGATCCTCAGCCTCAGCAGAGACGCCATGAGGGCACAACTTCCCAGTCTGGGTCACTGGGTAGCTAGGTTGTGAGTACTTGTCGTGGGTTTTTGGGTCATGAGGGTGAGTGAGAGGAGCTGTAGTTACTTTTGTCTCCCCCTCAGTTTTTGTACCCCCTGGGTGACTGCGGTTTTACTTCTGAGTTGTACAGTTTCTGTGATGATGACATGATGATGAGATTAGTAGACACTTCTGTGGGTGACTCTAGATGCTTCCGCTGTTTGTCTGCCGCCACTTAGCTGTACTTATTCTGTTGTATTGGATCATTTATGTTTTTGTACAACTTTGCAGTACGTTATTATTTTTGTCTGTGTTGTTCTAGCTATTGTAGTGGCCTAAATACTTCTCTCTGACAGCACATTTACGCTTGGTACACCGTACCGCGGCCCGTCTCCCCTGTCTCCTGTATTTTGGATGATGGGGCATGACATTTCCTCATAGTCAGGGTCCTTATAATTGGTATCAGAGCTAGTCTATAGCTATGTCATCCAACAGCAACAATGTTCCTCCTCCTACTTCGTACAACAATCACGATCATGACGGTGCTTCTACCGTATTCGAAGGACAATCAATGGTTCATCCTCCATGTTTCAATGACACGAATTTCGACATTAAAAGTGCCAGATGGAGACGTTCCAAAAGAGTGCTTCTCTTTGGAGAACCCTCCATAAGGATTACGTAAAACCCACCGAAGAAGATTTCGACAAGTGGACTCCCGCCGATAAGTCCACTAAGGTAAACAATGCCATAGAAATGAACGCTTTTGATTGTGCATTGGATTTGGATGAGTTCAACAAGATATGCACATGTAAGAGTGCATATTAAATATGGAACCATCTCATTGTCACCACGAGGGGACAACCAAGGTAAAATTGTCAAAGTTATAAGTGTTGGGACCCTGCGGGGCTACACACACTCTAGAGGGGGGTGGATAGTGTAATGGCAAGCAAAGTGCTTAATTAAAAGTTACTAAAATTACAACACAATAAGCAGCGGAAATTAAACAGAGTGCTCAACAATAACAATCGCAAAGATAAGGATTTTATCATGGTTCCCTAAACTTGGGTACGTCCAGCCACACTAATATTCACTATAATTTCTACAAAAATAAGTGAATACAATCTCACACAGAGATACCTCACACAGAGGATTTGGATTCTCACACAGAGAGACCTCACACAGAGGATTTGTTCTCTCACATAGAAAGAACCAAACTCTCACAAAGAGTATAACTCCCACAAAGAGAGTAACTAATTCTCAAAAAGAGAATTTGGGTTTCGAACATTAAACGAAATGAAACAACACTTACCTATGCATTGATATGATCTTACCAATGTGATGAAGAAGGCATGCAAGTGTGGATAACCAAGTGCTTGAGATGAGCTTTGATTGCACTTGATGATCTTTCTCTCTTCTAGGAATGAATCCTAACACTTCTCACTTGAGTGGATGAATGAAGAGAATAAAGATGATCTCCAATAAAGAAATGAGAATTAGATCCCTTGGAGAATTTCCCTATGAGCTAGCTTCAATGCATGAAGATGAATGTGCTCATGCGAGGAAAATGGGAGAGATTAGGAGTGGCTATTGATTCTCAAAGATACTCAATATTAACCAAGAGTTCTAAATTAACTAAGCCATCTCCTATATAAATAAAGCCAAGAAAAGCCCATAAAACCAACCAAAAACCCAAAGGGAAGAAATCTTCAACGACTAGATTTTGGCAGTTTACGGCACAAACAGTCGACTGATGAAAAACTGATAGTTGACTAGTCAACGTCCATAAAATTCCCAGCGACGATAATCTGAGACAGGATAGGCGACTGTAGAAGTCTATGCAGGCACCTGTAAATGAGCAGGGCCTATATATCCTTCAGCAGGCGATTGTCACTTGGGTTGGAAACGGAGCAAAGAAAATGCAACTTTGGCACTAGAGCCTTCAGATGATAGATGACCATTTCACAGGCACCTGTAATTAGACAGACGACTGAAATCTTGTCATCAGTCGAGTGACTTGCAAGGTGGGATGAAACCCAGAAAATGCAAGTTATGCACTTTGGCACACAGACGACTGTAGAAAAATTCCCAGGCGCCTGATGGAAGACATGCAACTGTAAATTGAACTTCAATCGATTGCTCCAAAGCTCAAGAAAGAGTCACAAAATGTTGACTTGAGCTGTGCATGACAGTCGGCTGTAAAAGGCGGGCCAGGCACCTGGAGGTCATCCAGTCGCCTGTCGTGCCTTCATCAGTCGACTGTGGGAGAGCCAGAAACTCCAGTAAGAGTTTATGGCAAGGTGAACCTAATGGGATGGTTTCTATGATAATCTTAAGGCTCACTGAGATGGTTAAATGCATATGCATGAATGAGTAGACCATCTATCAAGGCACAACAAAAATCCTAGACTCAAAAAGAGAAATGCAAGTAATTGAAATTACATGGATTACCTATTGCATTTCCTAGTGTCTAAGTCTTCAAGCTCATGATACCTTGATGCTCTCCAACATCTACCAAACTTTGGCACCTCTTGATGAGCTTCCCTTCACCAAGCTCCAAGCTTTGACATTGCTCATTTAGATGTCCATCCATCTGTAGGAGGATATATGCCCATAAGGCAATTTAACCTAAATGTACGTCTTGTGTCATGCCCCGCTTCCCAAAACGAACGGAGGCGAAGCGTGACTAAGGCCCGCTTAGGCCAGAGCTGAGAAGCTCGGACCCAATAAGCGTCTGTAGAGGTACCATTTCAAACGATTTCCAGGTTCTTGCATTATTATAGTTCGAAACAACAGAAAGTACGGAAAGGAAGTTTGCATTCATTAAATAGAGATATAATATCCAACTGGTACAAAGTCTAAAAGAAGCCTAAGCATGGCAACAGAAGTTTAAAGACAAACCGAAAAGTAGCAACCTCTGAAAGTAACGACTAAAAATGACCGCTAGGTCTGGTCCTCGTCAGGTACGTACCCTGGTGACGACGTCCTCGGCTCCACATACTCCAGCGATTCTGCCTCGTCCACGATCTCTGACTGAACACCTGACGTACAGCACCCAAGAAAAGGAACTGTACGTCAGGTAAAGTCTACAAGAAGGGTTAGACTTTACTGCAAGTGCACCGAAACTTTAAACAACGGTTTACTGGTTGATTAGCATGCTGAGGTTCTTTTTGACAACAGTTTACTGGTTGATTAGCATGCTGTGGTTATAACAGAGTAACATGACAGGAAGTAACGCAGCAGGAAAGTAAAACGGGACAAGTAGTAGTCGTAGCGTGTGCTACCAACTACGGGACTAACCTACAGGTGTCAAGACAAGACGGGACGTGACGGAAACAAAGCAAGACAAGACAAGTGAGACACGAAAGGGTTCACGCCTTACGGTTCGAGGGGGATCAGGCCCTCTTGCCGTGCGCACGCTCAACCCAACCCCAAACCCCAAGACAAGACATGACATGACACCAGTACAAGGGATCACTCGCTCTAGCTTGGCGAGTGCCCTATTGCCCGCAGGCTGAGAATCCGTACAAGGGATCACTCTCTTAGCTTGGAGAGTGCCCTATTGCCCTCGGGCTGTGTATCAGTACAAGGGATCACTCTCTCTAACTTGGAGAGTGCCCTATTGCCCGCATGCTGTGAATCAGTACAAGGGATCACTCGGCGAGTGCCCTATTGCCCAGCGGGCTGTGCAAGACGGGACGTGACGTGACAAGACAGGAAGGGTTATTCTAGGGTGTCCACACACACGCACACACATGATAGCCCTACAGCATCAAAAGTTGTTGTTGTCAGGCTCAGACTTCGTCGTCAAGTCTGAGCCGTCAGGAGTCGTCCCGGACGCTATCATTTCACGTCCGGTTCTATTTGTTCACAGTTAACAATTCTAACCAACTAATGCCTAAGCACGGCCAAAAAGTGCAAGTGGATACACTTGCCTGAAACGGCGAGTGCGTCGTCCTCTCGAAGCGTCTCGTCCAAGCGTCTCGTCCAAGCGTCTCGTCCGTAGAAGTCCGTCTGAAATATCGCCACGGTGACGATGTCAGGTCTCAAATTCATCAAATCCTATTAGGTTTCGTTTCTAGGTTGTCGGGACTACCCTAATTGTCAAAGTCACGATTTGATGTTCAGCCCTATTCGACGATTCTATCCTATGAGTTCAAAAGTCCAGTCGTCGAATCTACTGTTTCACAACGTTTTAAGGGCGCAGAAAATAAATTTTTTTTAGTTACAGTTGTCCGATTTTTGTTAGGGTTCAGTTTGCTACAGTGTGGGTTTCGCTACGAGTTAAGGAGGACCAACCTGAACCAACCACTGAGCGGGGACCTGGTGTCGGATCTGAACGGTGACGGATCTGAAACGACACGGCCTCGTCGGTTCCCCAACTGCGGGTAGCGCAGTAAGGATCACCCAGTCGATAACAATGAAGCGTACACAATTTATCTGTCCAGATCTAATTTTCATCAAGGTCGAAACTTTTGTAGAACTGCATTCAATCTGCTCTTTCTTCTCTTCAAGGGTTAAACTTTCCATCAAATCTTCATTGATATGAATGTCAGGTTCATACATAAAAGTCACAGTTGCAGCTGGAGACCATTTTGCATGGTCCTTGCAAATCTCTTTCCTAGCTATTGCTCTTAATCTCAGCTCTTGTCCACGACGCAACTTCACAATTAATATTCCCCCCTGCTCAGGCGCTTCATAGCTGGTCGAATCCGCGCCCATCGCGAGCGCTTTGGCCGCCAAAATCCACCGGAATCACCCTTGCCTCCGTGCTCCTCAGGTCTACGCTCGTCACGTCAAGCGTTTGTTCAGAATCGCAGCACACATTCAAATGAAACTCGACGGAGCAGAACTCGCACTGGCCGTCGCTGTCACAGGAGTCGCAGTCACGAGAGAAGCGCAGGCGCATGGCGTCGTCGGATGTGAGGGGGATGAGCCCGAGCCGGTGGGCGATGAACTCGTCGTTGAGAACGGTGGAGTTGACTTCGATCTCGACTAGGTCGATGGCGACGGTGGGGACCTCGGTAATCATCACGCGGCGAAGGGTGTTCCGCGACAGAGGGGATCCGCGATGGGGCGGTGGGAGTTGCCGTCGGGGTCCGGGTCTCGCGAGGGAGATGACGGCGGAACGGAGGTCAGCAGCGGCGCCCGTCGCCGGAGTTGCGGCGGCGGAGAAGTGGAGGCGACGTCGCAGGCTTCGAGGGCGGTGGATCACGGCGGGGATCGGGGCGGATCGCGGGGTCGCCGGGCTGAGAGATGCGGCGGCGGCGGAATCGAACGGCGGCGGCGGTGGTCGGGGGGCGCTGCACGGGGATCGGGGCGACGTTTGATCAGCGGCGACGGCGGAGCTCGCCGTGGCCTGGCCGTGGAGGGGGAGGTCGGAGAGAGTGGGAGACGGCGAGGCGATTTGAGACTGAGGGAGAGGAGGAGTTGCGGGTGCGGCGACGCCTCGCCGTGAGCGCGAGGGAGAAGGGGGATCGGGATCAGGCGGCAGTGAGGGGAATTTTGGGGGCTTATTTTAGGGGCGGCGGCTGCACTTAGGGTTAGGGTTAGGTTAGAATAGGGTTTGATATTATATAGTATTTTGGGTTTGCTAAATAGCCATATGATAAGGGTTAAATGGGAGAGGGGTATAGGGATGGAGGGTGTACAGGTTGGGTTAAGTCTAGAGGAAGTTAGAGAAACAGATTAGGGAAAGATTTAAAACGATTTAAAAGTAAGATTTAGCCAGATTTGGCTAATCAATTTGAATTTCGAAATTGATCAGGGCAAATCAACGGTCTGGGTTTCTCCGAGCGATATCTCTCAATCCGGGCGTCAGAAAATTTATCCGAAAATACCGGGGCGATCGTGGAGACGAGACACACAGATCTACGGAGCCCGATCGTGCATAATGCCTACCAAAAATTTACGTAAAATTGAAAGCGGCGTTTTGAGCCAATTGACTAAAACGCCCCCCATCGTTCAAAGTCGTTTTGCGAGAAAACGAGCAGTGAAAAGACGTTCCAAATAATTACAATAAAATCCAACACCCCGAAACGATCGCGATGGCATATCGCATCGCATATGCCGGAGCTCAGAAATAACCAAATAAAATACGTGCACGATAAAACACGTGCGCGCAGAAAATTACAAACGGTCGGAAATCGGCCGTTACATTCTACCCACCTTAGAAATGATTCCGCCCTCGGAATCTCTCATAATAAGACTAATTAATAAAATCCATAAATACTTAAGCCTGTAACTCCCATCTTCCACACAATGGTCTCTAATCCTATAATCTCACCATCGTTCCTCAAATAATCCATCAAAATCCTTCTTTTCTCTGGATAAAGCCACGACTAATCTCACATCCTAACACTTAACTACGGACCCATTATTACAGTTCCAATTTCCAACTCCAAGTTCTCATAAAAAAATAATAATCATCTTCTGATATCGTACCACTCCACTAAACATCATCATCACTCATTAATATCTTTTAAATTTCTAAATCTTTTCCGAACATTAATAAATCTCCAAAAAGTGAGATTCTAGTCATCCACCAATCCAAGATAAAAACATTTGTCTATCCTATAATACCTTCACCAATCAGCAATCGTCGTGTCTTCAATACATTCTCGTCATATCTCCCCATAAATTCATCCACCAAATAATTTGATCTGTCAGAATTACCCCTCATCCTACTCACTATAACTAATCCCAACCAACATTAAGTCCGACTACCTAAACATCCATAAATCTCCACACGTCGTGTTATCCTCAAAGTCTTCTCACGTCAATTCATCAATCAGTCTCAATGCTAATATAAGCTCTACTCAATCTCATGATCATCCTAACTCATACCATTCTCCGCAGTTACTACTATCTACTACCCGTCTAAGCCTCAAGTCTGATGAGTCATCATCTCCTCGCATATAATTTCATTCGACCAGAATTTCCCATTGAGTCTGCCACACTCCGGTATTATAAATAAGTCTTGGACAGTTCATTCTTTTCATCCAAAAGATATTCTAATCCGTCATCCTCGTGTTCCCAAAATCAATTAATCATTGCCATAATAAAACTCATCTCACTCCAAGCCTACCTGCAAACAAAAATCCTATAACGATATTAGCTAGTCCCAACTAATATAACAACCATAAACACGAAAACTTTCTTTAAGGGAGAAGAAGAGAAGAGAAAGAGAGACTTAAGGCCAAAGAAATATTTTAAAACATTTGGAAAAAAAACGTGTGGTGTTGCGGTAATGGATGAGGGAGGTTAAGTGATTTGTGATCTTGTGAGCTAGTTTTAAAACTTTAAAGATTTGGTTTAAAAGAAAAACAAAGTTTTGATACAATCACATGCAGTCAAAGATAAGCTATTCTATAATCGCGAAAAACTACGTCTAAGGAAATTGCCTGCTATGACCCTATCCATATACGTATGAATACCGTCATTCAGACAACTTCAAGCATATCATGGTTAACACTGAGCACACATTCAAGATACAAGGGCAATCATCAGGATCCTAACGATGACACACTCATACAAGTCTACACACTCTACCTATGCTCATGCACTATGACGACATCACCTATCAAAGGGCCTATTCCTAAACCGGAGATAACATAGACAACTACAAGGACTAATATCTACGCAAAAAAAAAGAAACAGAAACCAAAAGTGTAACGAAATAAATCGGAAAGGACGAATTCAAGTAAGGCGGGGCAAGGAGATAATTGGTTGGATGGAACGAAAAAAAAAATATTCTTCAAAATAACTAGAATGATGACGGGAGAATTACGTGTGAAATGTGGTATCATATACTTCTAAAAATATAGATATATTTATATACTTAAAAGTGAGCAGATGTAGCAAATTAAAATTTTGAAAAAAAAAGTAAGGCGGAAGAAGGATGGGTAGGGTGAGAAACGATTGTTTTGCAAACGAAAATAAGTTTACACAAGGATTTTGAAATGTGGTCACGAAGAACATAGAACTGATATAATAATATTAAGAAAATTAATTGGAGTTCCCTCTAGTTTAGAAAATATTTTAAAAAGTATGTACGGTAAGTGATTAGCAATAAAATTTTGTAGTTTAGAAAAGTAACACACACACACACACACACACACACACACACACACACACACATATATATAGGATTATATAATTGATAACAAGGTTTAAAACTGTAACACGAAAGATGCTGATTTGAAAACATGTACGAGATAGTAAGATAATTTTACGACCAGGGAGGTTTTAAGATTAGTGAAAGAATTTTAACTCAACCGAAAAATAAGAATTTTGAAATATATAATATAGGGGTCTTCAAAGAAGTTAAGCTGAGTGAAAGACTTAATAACAAAATTTGAAAATACTTTTAGAGGAAATAGAATTGGTAAAGGAAGGGATTCGAAGGATCGACGATAATCGTCAGGAAACGATCACGTGAATCGGGAGACAGGAAAATGATCGCTCGAAGAATATGTGCAGGATACGAATCATGAAGAGTTACGATGGAACATTACGGTCGATAACACGAAAATGGTAATGATCAGGAAGACGCTAGGAGTCAGGGGTTCTAGTCATCGGGTCGTCTAAAAAGCAGGATAGTACAGCTCTAAGACATCCTAATGAGCTAGACTATAATTAGGATCTAAGCGATGGTTCCTACGAGAATTCAAGGTTACGTTCTGCTGGGCCCGAAGTCGATGGACCCGAGCGAACGACTAAAAGAGAAGGGCTCTAGAAAACTAACACGGTCAGAGTCAAGTGGGGCTACTAAGGTATTCTAGGACGAGGATGACTAAATCTTCACCAAGGTGTCTGACTATCCAACTGGGACGTCCATTTAAGTCTTCCTACCACCTAAGACTGGGAAAACCTAATTTAGACTTGTACATGGATATTAAATGAATGCGGTATTCTTATTGTTCCGAACTTTTGCATGACCTGCATGGGCCACCACTAAAACCTGTCACTCCCCGCTTCCCAAAACGAACGGAGGCGAAGCGTGACTAAGGCCCGCTTAGGCCAGAGCTGAGAAGCTCGGACCCAATAAGCGTCTGTAGAGGTACCATTTCAAATGATTTCCAAGTTCTTGCATTATTATAGTTCGAAACAACAGAAAGTACGGAAAGGAAGTTTGCATTCATTAAATAGAGATATAATATCCAACTGGTACAAAGTCTAAAAGAAGCCTAAGCATGGCAACAGAAGTTTAAAGACAAACCGAAAAGTAGCAACCTCTGAAAGTAACGACTAAAAATGACCGCTAGGTCTGGTCCTCGTCAGGTACGTACCCTGGTGACGACGTCCTCGGCTCCACGTACTCCAGCGAGTCTGCCTCGTCCACGATCTCTGGCTGAACACCTGACGTACAACACCCAAGAAAAGGAACTGTACGTCAGGTAAAGTCTACAAGAAGGGTTAGACTTTACTGCAAGTGCACCGAAACTTTAAACAACGGTTTACTGGTTGATTAGCATGCTGAGGTTCTTTTTGACAACAGTTTACTGGTTGATTAGCATGCTGTGGTTATAACAGAGTAACACGACAGGAAGTAACGCATCAGGAAAGTAAAACGGGACAAGTAGTAGTCGTAGCGTGTGCTACCAACTACGGGACTAACCTACAGGTGTCAAGACAAGACGGGACGTGACGGAAACAAAGCAAGACAAGACAAGTGAGACACGAAAGGGTTCACGCCTTATGGTTCGAGGGGGATCAGGCCCTCTTGCCGTGCGCACGCTCAACCCAACCCCAAACCCCAAGACAAGACATGACATGACACCAGTACAAGGGATCACTCGCTCTAGCTTGGCGAGTGCCCTATTGCCCGCAGGCTGAGAATCCGTACAAGGGATCACTCTCTCTAGCTTGGAGAGTGCCCTATTGCCCTCGGACTGTGTATCAGTACAAGGGATCACTCTCTCTAACTTGGAGAGTGCCCTATTGCCCGCAGGCTGTGAATCAGTACAAGGGATCACTCGGCGAGTGCCCTATTGCCCAGCGGGCTGTGCAAGACGGGACGGGACGTGACAAGACAGGAAGGGTTATTCTAGGGTGTCCACACACACGCACACACATGATAGCCCTACAGCATCAAAAGTTGTTGTTGTCAGGCTCAGACTTCGTCGTCAAGTCTGAGCCGTCAGGAGTCGTCCCGGACGCTATCATTTCACGTCCGGTTCTATTTGTTCACAGTTAACAATTCTAACCAACTAAGGCCTAAGCACGGCCAAAAAGTGCAAGTGGATACACTTGCCTGAAACGGCGAGTGCATCGTCCTCTCGAAGCGTCTCGTCCAAGCGTCTCGTCTGTAGAAGTCCGTCTGAAATATCGCCACGGCGACGATGTCAGGTCTCAAATTCATCAAATCCTATTAGGTTTCATTTCTAGGTTGTCGGGACTACCCTAATTGTCAAAGTCACGATTTGATGTTCAGCCCTATTCGACGATTCTATCCTATGTGCACAGTTCAAAATTCCAGTCGTCGAATCTACTGTTTCACAACGTTTTAAGGGCGCAGAAAATAAATTTTTTTAGTTACAGTTGTCCGATTTTTGTTAGGGTTCAGTTTGCTACAGTGTGGGTTTCGCTACGAGTTAGGGAGGACCAACCTGAACCAACCACTGAGCGGGGACCTGGTGTCGGATCTGAACGGTGACGGATCTGAAACGGCACGGCCTCGTCGGTTCCCCAACTGCAGGTAGCGCAGTAAGGATCACCCAGTCAGTAACAATGAAGCGTACACAATTTATCTGTCCAGATCTAATTTTCATCAAGGTCGAAACTTTTGTAGAACTGCATTCAATCTGCTCTTTCTTCTCTTCAAGGGTTAAACTTTCCATCAAATCTTCATTGATATGAATGTCAGGTTCATACATAAAAGTCACAGTTGCAGCTGGAGACCATTTTGCATGGTCCTTGCAAATCTCTTTCCTAGCTATTGCTCTTAATCTCAGCTCTTGTCCACGACGCAACTTCACAATTAATATTCCCCCCTGCTCAGGCGCTTCATAGCTGGTCGAATCTGCGCCCATCGCGAGCGCTTTGGCCGCCAAAATCCACCGGAATCACCCTTGCCTCCATGCTCCTCAGGTCTACGCTCGTCACGTCAAGCGTTTGTTCAGAATCGCAGCACACATTCAAATGAAACTCGACGGAGCAGAACTCGCACTAGCCGTCGCCGTCACAGGAGTCGCAGTCACGAGAGAAGCGCAGGCGCATGGCGTCGTCGGATGTGAGGGGGATGAGCCCGAGCCGGTGGGTGATGAACTCGTCGTTGAGAACGGTGGAGTTGACTTCGATCTCGACTAGGTCGATGGCGACGGTGGGGACCTCGGTAATCATCACGCGGTGAAGGGCGTTCCACGGCAGAGGGGATCCGCGATGGGGCGGTGGGAGTTGCCGTCGGGGTCCGGGTCTCGCGAGGGAGACGACGGCGGAACGGAGGTCAGCAGCGGCGCCCGTCGCCGGAGTTGCGACGGCGGAGAAGTGGAGGCGACGTCGCAGGCTTCGAGGGCGGTGGATCACGGCGGGGATCGGGGCGGATCGCGGGGTCGCCGGGCTGAGAGATGCGGCGGCGGCGGAATCGAACGGCGGCGGCGGTGGTCGGGGGGCGCTGCACGGGGATCGGGGCGACGTTTGATCAGCGGCGACGGCGGAGCTCGCCGTGGCCTGGCCGTGGAGGGGGAGGTCGGAGAGAGTGGGAGACGGCGAGGCGATTTGAGACTGAGGGAGAGGAGGAGTTGCGGGTGCGGCGGCGCCTCGCCGTGAGCGCGAGGGAGAAGGGGGATCGGGATCAGGCGGCAGTGAGGGGAATTTTGGGGGCTTATTTTAGGGGCGGCGGCTGCACTTAGGGTTAGGGTTAGGTTAGAATAGGGTTTGATATTATATAGTATTTTGGGTTTGCTAAATAGCCATATGATAAGGGTTAAATGGGAGAGGGGTATAGGGATGGAGGGTGTACAGGTTGGGTTAAGTCTAGAGGAAGTTAGAGAAACAGATTAGGGAAAGATTTAAAACGATTTAAAAGTAAGATTTAGCCAGATTTGGCTAATCAATTTGAATTTCGAAATTGATCAGGGCAAATCAACGGTCTGGGTTTCTCCGAGCGATATCTCCCAATCCGGGCGTCAGAAAATTTATCCGAAAATACCGGGGCGATCGTGGAGACGAGACGCACAGATCTACGGAGCCCAATCGTGCGTAATGCCTACCAAAAATTTACGTAAAATTGAAAGCGGCGTTTTGAGCCAATTGACTAAAACGCCCCCATCGTTCAAAGTCGTTTTACGAGAAAACGAGCAGTGAAAAGACGTTCCCAATAATTACAATAAAATCCAACACCCCGAAACGATCGCGATGGCATATCGCATCGCATATGCCGGAGCTCAGAAATAACCAAATAAAATACGTGCACGATAAAACACGTGCGCGCAGAAAATTACAAACGGTCGGAAAGCGGCCGTTACATCTTGTTCATTTAATATATGGTGTCCATTATCCTAATTATGAAATCGTTTGAATTAATATACTTAGATAATGTCCATAGACTTATAGTTAGGTCCTTGCGTATCCAGATAAGATCTCGATTATGAGTAGTAAGCGACCAAATAGAAACTTAAGTCTTAAACGTTCTTGGTCATAGATGTGTTGAGAACTGGATATCGGCGCATCGGATAGACCACTGTGTCTTTGTCTTACCTTAGGGTAATGATGATCTCATAGTCATTCGACTTGGCGAAGTCAGAGACGAGACACATGTGCTCATTGGAGAATGAGTTCACTGAACGACCAACTTAGAGTTATTAAATGGTTAACTTTAACTAAACTGTCTATAATAACTCTAGGGTGATGATAGGTAAGCTGGTCCTTAAGACCTGAAGTCATTTGTACGAACCTGTGAGCGAACGGTGTTGCTTAGGCCTATGATCTAGCTACGAGGCTAGACTTGCTGAAAGATCTTAGGTTAGGTTGCACCTGAAGCTCTCGAGGCGAGTAGATGACTAAGATGGGATTTGTCTCTTCCGTTAAAGGGAAGTTAGTGTCACAGGCTCAGTATGGTCTTTGTGCTAATTCTCGACCGGGGTACGTTGTAAGATGTACAACGTGAACACACTAAGACCGCCATATACTGACCAATGTTGTCTAATAGGGTTGAAAGTAAACCATACCCTAGGCCAACATGGACACAGTCTTGACGAAGGGACTATAGCTAACAGTATTCATCACTGACACAGCCAATGTAAACCCAACGATACTTTCGTCAATGGGTCGATCACGTTATGATGATTCTGAAACAGGGACGACAAGTACTGCTCGTGCTGACTGTCGTCTAGGGGTTCCGAGCCCCAACCTGTAGTAAGGTCAGGCTGTAGGGTCTCACACCGAATATCGTTCATGTCTTAGTAATAGGAAGATTAATAAGATAAATTCATATGATGAAATGGAATAGTTAAATGTTCACAAGCTAGTTGTGAGACTAAGTCGTAGATGCAATAGGGACAATATTGCATTTAATGCAAACAAAGATTAAACATGTCGTAAATTGGTTACAACAATATTTGTGGGAAAAATGCATTGGAAAGGGTTGCCTGGTTGAAGCACAGGTTCAAACCGCGTCCAAATCGGAGCTCAAACGAGACCAGAAACGTAAAAACAGTCCAAGGCAAAGTGGGTTAGACCCACTGGGATAACAAGCCCATCCAAAAGGGGCAAACATGCACACGACCTGCTACGGAACGGGCACGGCCCGCTGGATGCAGCGGGCGAGCAACCGCTGCACATCGGACTTGGCCCGCTATAGCATCAGGCCGATGCGCCCGCCCTCCTTGCCTTGGGCGGGCGCACCCGCTAAGCCTAGCGGGCGCGCCCGTAACTTAAGTGAAAATAGGGGTTTTTGAAACCCCTAATGACGGCTACAAAAATTTATTTTTTGCCCATCTTTGGGCAATTGTTTGAGGGGTCAAACGAAGTCGAAATTCGTCGACGTTCGGTCCTACACGTTCACCATTCGAAGCCCTTCGGATTGATAGCTTGTTTGGTGTCCAAATTTTAATGAATAAAGAGAATTAATTCGTTGAAGTTGGCCTTTATGAAAGGCTTACTAAAACTTCAATTAAGCTAAATTAGCTTAATTAATTTCTCTTCAATTTGTCTTTTGTCCCACATTGCTCGCAACGAAAGGAGAGGTGCCGACCCCCTATATAAATAGGGGTGCACTCTCTTCGTTGAAAGATGCACCAAGTCCTCGATCGAGTAGCTCCGGATTTTAGAGTAAGCTCGATCTACGACTAAACTATTCTCTCTCTCTCTTCCTATTCTCCCGACTAGTCCTAGCAAGACTACGAAGGGGGTTTGGATTCGGATCCAGACGTCTAAGACGCGGGTCTACTCAAGTAAAACTTTCTATCGTATGTGATTGGCTTGGAGGCCGGTGTCGTGTCACGCCCCGCTTCCCAAAAACACGGAGGCGAAGCGTGACGAAGGCCTGCTTAGGCCGGGGCTAAGAGCCCAGACCCAATAAGCGTCTGTAGTTTTCCATAGCGAAAGTACAGGTCCCTGCAAGTTAGTACGAAATAATAAAAGTACTGAAAAGAAACATTTCATTTTATTCCAAAATTTATCATCAAAGTACTGAGAGTCTAACAATGCCGTAAACGGCTACAACTGCTGAAAGGGAAACTAATGGTGCAAGCACCCAACCTAGACGAGAAAGTAAGAGTGCAACGCACCCAACTCAAACTGAAATGGAAAATCTCTGGAACAGCAACCGAAGATCTCTAACTCTGATCGTCCTCTGGATCGTACACCGGATCGGTGCCCTCCGGCTCCAAGTCAACTGGCAGGTCCGTCTCGTACTCGTACGCTGGCTCCACACCTGACGTACAGCACCAAAAGAAGGAAACTGTACGTCAGGCAAAGTCTACACAAACTGTCAGACTCTACTGCAAGTGTATCAACTTTTAACAATGATTTACTGGTTGTTTTAGCATGCTGGGGTTATAACTGAGTAACGAAAAGTAGCGTAGCAGGAAAAGTAAACGTAGCAAGCAGTAGACGTAGCGTGTGCTACCGACTACGGGACTATCCTACAGGTGTCAAGACAAGACGGGACGTGACGGACAGGACAAGACAAGACGGGACAGGACAAGTAAGACACGAAAGGGTTCACGCCTTACGGTTCGAGGGGATCAGACCCTCTTGCCGTGCGCACGCTCAACCCAACCCCAAACCAAGGAACTCAGGACAAGATTTACAGGGATCA
This sequence comes from Scilla litardierei, assembly GCA_030789695.1. Lineage (NCBI taxonomy): Eukaryota > Viridiplantae > Streptophyta > Magnoliopsida > Asparagales > Asparagaceae > Scilla > Scilla litardierei. The sequence goes on from CM061142.1 coordinate 546,867,030, forward strand.
TTTCCGCTAGGGAAACATCCGAAACGCCCGAAGGCTTTTTGTATAACAGGGATCACTTCCGCAAGGAAAGCATCCGAAACGACCGAAGGCTTTTTGTATCACGGGGATCACTTCCGCAAGGAAAGCATCCGAAGCACCCGAAGGCTTTTTGTATCACGGGGATCACTTCCGCGGAGGGAAGCATCCGAAACGCCCGAAGGCTTTTTGTGTGACAGGACACGACATGACAAGTGTAGGGAAAGTTATTCTAGGGTGTCCACATGCACGCACACACAAGATAGTCCTATGTTGTCAGTAGTTCATTGTTGTCAGGCTCAGACTTCGTCGTCAAGTCTGAGCCGTCACGGGTCGTCCCGGACGCTATCATTTCACGTCCGGTTCTCATCACACACAATCTAACAGTTCTACAAACTAGAACTAAAGCACAGTCAAATCGCAAGTGGGTACACTTGCCTGGAATAGCGAGTGCGTCGTCTGTCCGGGGCGTCTCGTCCAGTCGTCGTGTCTGCGGTAGTCCGTCTGAAAAGAGATCACGGCGACGGTGTCAAGTCACGATTTTCGTCAAATCCTATTTAGGTTTGTTACGACCTAAGGGTCGTAGGAGTCAGACTCCCGCCCGGATCCACTATCATACCCCATTAACTCACCATATCACAAAAGGACCGCCGCCCCGAAAGTCCGGGGCATCACAGAGTCGGGCGCGCCTTGCAGCGTTTCCCGAACCGGTCGAGGCGGACAACTGCAGCCGCCCGACCCACCGGGGAAGGGCACTTGGGGACGCTCGGGTAGCTAGGCCAAGCCTATTGACGGGCGCGGACGTACCCTTCCGTACCAGCGGGCCATACCCCGTGACCGACCGAGGGGCGCGGCCGGAGCGGACAACCCCCGATCGGGATGGCCCGCCCGACCCCCGCGAACCGCGGCACCTAGGGTGACACAGCCCGGCCTTTAGTTCGCCGCTTACGACAAACAGCCTAGGATAAGGACACGACTGACACATACGTCACCCGACCGTCTGACAAAGCACCCCCTGGCGGCTGAGCCATCTGACAGTTAATGCTTTCAGCTCTGACACCCCGACAAAAGCTCCCCCCCGGCCGTCGCGCCGCCTGACGAAAGCAGGTCTGGTAACCCGAGTCCCGACGCCCTTGTTTGGAGCTTCCGCTGACACGCGCCAGCTCAGCACGCCTAGTCATCACCCGTCAGGTATAAATACCTCCTCTCCTCTTACGGAGAGGGGGTTGGAAAATTCTCTCATCTTCTATTATTCACACACGAGAGCAAAGGTCCTCCATATCTTTGTTCTCCCACCTATAGCTCGTCACGCGAGGCGGACACACCGTTAGTCCGGCCGGCGTGTCTAGCCCCCCTTTTAAGCCCTTTTACTGACTTAGGCATCGGAGGGGCTAAGGGTTGAACCCCAACCCCGCCCTTCTGACGAGTTGTTCGTGCTGTAGGAGAGCTCGCCCCTTGACCAAAGTCAGCGTCAGCCCCCCTGCCGTCCAACCTTCCTCCGCTGCGTCCGGCGAGATACGACCCCGAGAGCATCGCCGGCAACGGATCCAACCTCTTCACCCCACCAATCACTTGTAAAACAGCCTACCTAACCCCTCATTTCCATATAACCACCGTGCCCTTGGTTCCCCATAATACAAATTCATTGTACGCGAGTTCCACCTCGTAACAATTGGCGCCGTCTGTGGGAACGAAGGGTCACACCCATGTTAGACTCCATGCCAGTCTCGCGGAACCCTGACCACGGCAAAGATCCCGTGGGACATGAACCGCTCTCTCTGCAAATCACTCCGGCGTCCGACGCCCTCCCGGGCGTGGGCACCGAAACTGAACCTACTTCATCCTACGTCGTCTTGAAAAGCTTCGAGGCCGTCACTCAGGCCGGGGAGGCTATCAGACAACCGGAACGGGGCCGCCGCCCGGCCCCTCGGAGCCCCAGAACGTGAGGCGGAACCTCCGCCTTCAGTTCGAGGAGGAGGGAGAAAACAGGGGGCTCACGGAGGAGATTGCGGCCCAGCAAAGGCTCCTGGAAGATGTGGTGGATGTTGCGCGGCGGTGGAAGCGCCTGGGGGAGGCGGCCGTGGCGCAAAGGCGCTTGGACGAGGCGGTCGAGACCGCCCGGAGGGCCTACCAGGAAGAAGAGGCCACCCGCCGCCAACTCCGCTTCATTGTCGCGGAACGCGAGAGGATAAGGAGAGGAAACAGGAGTAACCAAGAGGTTCTTGAAGAGACGGCGACAGGCCGGCGGCCCGGGGACGGACGGGACCCGTTGCTGAACAGGTCCCCGCCTGGAGGAGGCGGCCCGCATCACCAGCACCACCCCTCCGATACCCTGCACGAGGAAGCCGTTTGTCGACAGCTACGCTTCCTCACCGCCGAGCGCGAAAGGCTCCTCCGCGAGAATCATGAACGGATGGAGGCCCGAGGAGAGTTGGCCGGGAGGCGCTGGCGCTGGGAGAGCCGTAGCCCACAACCCGTCGAGTCCTCGGCCCAGGAAAGGAGCCCCGCCAGACGACCGTCGGGCTACTCCCCGGGGGCAGAGGACCGTCGTCGGCCGTGGCGCGATCGAAGCCGGACCCCCGAATGGCGGAGAGGGGAGGCCCCGGATCGCTCTACCTATCCGGAGGAGGCCACGCCGCTCGCACGGTGGATCACGTCCGCCCCAAGGCCCAAAAGGTTCAAACCCCCTCACTTGGCCACATACAATGGAAGAGGCGACCCCCTCACGCACGTGCAACAATACCGGGGGGCGATGGAGGCGCAGGATGTGGACGAGGCATTCCTATGCCGACATTTCTCCCAAAGCCTGAGGGACACCGCGCTGGACTGGTACTTCGGCTTGCCCGCGAGGTCCGTCGGGAGCTTTGGCGAGCTGTCACACAAGTTCTGCCAAGAGTTCCGGGCCGGGCGGACGAAGAAGAAGCCTTTGGACTATCTCTGCACGATAGTCCAAGGAGAGGGGGAGAGAACGGGAAGATACCTCCGCCGCTTTCAGGAAGAAAGGCGGGCGGTGGTGACATGCGGCGATGAGGTGCTAATGCTGGCCTTCAAGACGGGGTTGCGGACTCGGAGCCTCCACAAATCCCTGCTCCGGGACCCGCCGACCGACTACGAAGCGCTGGTTGCAATGGCGGAGAGGCACGCATTGGCCGAAGAGACCCTCGGTGCAAAGGTCGTATTCCCCCGGCGAAACCATCCCAGGACGGACCCCGGCCGCACCCTCGGCCGAGGCAGGAAGAGAGGGGCTGAGGCCGCGATCAGATGGCCCTACCACGGCGGGAGCCGCCCGAGCCTCGACCACGAGATCGCCTTGGCCCGGCGCGCGAGTTCGCCCCGGCGCGGAGGCCCCCCGGAGTCACCCCAAGACGAGAAGACCCCCCACTGGCGCATTACACGTGACTCAATGCCCCCATGATGGAGGTGCTGGCCGCGGCGACAAGGGCCGGGCTACTGCCGGAGCCTCCCCGGGAGATGAGGACGGACCCAGCGAGGCGGGACCCCCGGAGATACTGCCGTTATCACCGGGACCACGGTTACGACACCGACCGTTGTTACTCCCTTAAAAGAGAGATCGAACGACTGATCCAGGCGGGTCACCTGGGGAACTTTGTCGCGGGAAGGCGGGTGGCGACAGGAGAGAGAGACCCCCCGGAGGAGGGGGGACGGGGTCCGCTGGCAAACCGCGATAAGGAGGAGCCCCGCCCCCCGAAGGCAGTCATGCGAATTGAGATGGTAACTGGAGGCCCAACCTCGGTGGGACGGGCGCCCGCAATCCTTGAGGCCGAGGCCCGACAGGTGATGATGGCGGGCGCCGGCCGCCGACCAAAGCGAAGGAAGATACCCCGACCCCCGATCACCTTTACCGAGGAGGACGTTCAAGAGGCATGGAGCCAGAACAATGACGCCCTCGTCATCGAGGCTCGGATTGGGGCGATTAATGTCGGCCGGCTCCTGATTGACACCGGTAGCTCCTGTGACATCCTGTTTCTGACAACGGTCAAGAAGATGGGGTGGGGGCGCGCAGACTTAGAGCCCTGTGTGGGCCCTGTCACTGGCTTCACCGGCCATGCGATCCCCACCGAGGGAACGATCACCCTGCCCATGACCCTGGGGGAGGAACCGATGGTCGTCACAAGGGAAGCACAATTTGTCGTCGTCAACGTCGCCTCGGCGTATAACGGAATCATAGGGCGTCCATATATGACGGCCATCGAGGTGCTTCCCAGCCTGCAACATCAGACGATGAAGTTCCGGACACCGCGGGGGGTGGGACAGGTGCGGGGAGGACGGGAGGTGCCCGGAGACCACAACCAGGCGCCATCCCTGCCCAGGAGCCCGAGGCGGCCCCTGACGGCTCTCATCCCTGACGAGAGGGAGGACTTCTGCGACCAGCGGCCGACCCCGGCAGAGGAAGTGGAGGAGGTCCCAGTGGCCTCGGACGAGGAAAAAACCGTCTCCGTCGGGACGAAACTCCCGTCCGCATTGAGGACGGCCCTCATTGCCTTGCTCCGAGAAAACGCGGACATATTCGCGTGGTCACCCGCAGACATGCCCGGGGTGGACCCGAGAGTAATCTCCCACAGGTTGAATGCGGACCCAGAAGCCCGACCTGTTCGACAGAAGAAGAGAAGTGCAGGGGGCGAAAAGAAGAGGGCGGCCGAGGAAGAAGTAGAGCGACTCCTCGAGGCCAAATTTGTTCGGCCGGTGGACTACCCCGACTGGCTCGCCAACGTCGTTCTGGTGAAGAAGCCCAGTGGGAAGTGGCGCATGTGCGTCGACTTCACCGACCTCAACAAGGTATGCCCGAAGGACAGCTTCCCTCTACCCAGAATCGACCACTTGGTGGACCAGGCGTCCGGCTATGAGTTGTTGAGCTTCATGGACACCTTCTCGGGGTACAACCAGATACCGATGGCGGAGGAAGATGAGGAGAAGACATCGTTTGTCACTGATAAAGGCACCTTCTGTTACACCAAGATGCCCTTCGGACTGAAGAACGCCGGGGCGACATATCAACGAATGGTTGACCGAATATTCGGCCCTCAGGTGGGGCGGAACCTGGAGGTCTACATCGACGACATGCTGGTAAAGAGTGGAAGGGCCCCGACCACCTCACAGACCTGCAGGAAACCTTCCAGAGGGTCCGCCGGTACAACCCGAGGCTAAACCCCGCGAAGTGTATCTTTGGCGTGCAATCGGGAAAATTCCTGGGCTTCATGATAACGAAGCGGGGAATCGAGGTGAACCCCGACAAGGTGACGGCCCTCATCGGTATGACGGAGCCCCGGACGATCCGAGACTTGCAGCGACTGAACGGCCGGATCGCTGCTTTGGGGCGATTCCTGTCGAAATCGACGGAGAAATCGTTCCCTTTCTTCAGGGTCTTGCGCACAGCCTTGGGCGAAGCTAAAGATCAAAGGAAGGTGATCCCGTGGGATGACGACTGTGCCCGAGCGTTCACGGAGCTGAGGGCATACCTACAGAGCCCACCGCTCCTCGCACGGCCGGAGGAGGGCGAACCCCTGGGGTTGTACCTGGCGACCACCGAGGGGGCCGTTAGCTCCGTCCTAATCAAGGAGGAAGTAGGAGTGCAACGCCCCGTTTACTATGCCAGCCGGATCCTCCGGGAGGCGGAGACTCGTTACAGCCCTATCGAGAAAGCCGCCTACTGCCTAGTCACCACAACCCGGAAGCTCCGACCCTACTTCCAGGCCCACCCCATAATCGTCCACACTGACATGCCCCTCGAAAAGAACCTGAAAAGGCTGGAGCGGTCGGGGAGGATGCTCAATTGGAGTGTCGAGCTCAGCGAGTTCGACATAACGTACAAAGCCCGGACGGCAATCAAGGCCCAAGTGCTGGCTGACTTTGTGGTGGAATGCACAACGGAAGTCCCACCGGGGGACCGGACGGAGCTCCCATCGGTGACCACGTCCCCGCGGAGGATCGAGGTGGGTGAACCCTCAGCACCCTCCCCGACGACAGTGGGCGAATTATGGACCATCCACGTCGATGGCTCCGCAACAGGCTCTGGGACAGGAGCAGGTATAGTCATTCAAACCCCGGATGGATGTTCGCTGGAGTACGCCCTGCGCTTCAGCTTCCCGGCCACCAACAACGTCGCGGAATATGAAGCCGCGGTTAACGGGTTGAAGCTCGCTAGGGCGGTGGGGGCGACGAACGTGTTTCTCCTGAGTGACTCCCGCATCGTCATCCAACAGATCCTGGGGGGCTTCGAAGCCCGAGAGGAAACAATGAAGCGATACCTAAATCGCATCCAGATCGAACTCCGAAAGTTCAAGAAAGCGGACGTCCAACACCTACCCCGCTCCAGCAACCTCCGGGCGGATGCTCTGTCTAAGCTGGCTTCCTCTTCGGCGGCCGAGATCGGGAAGGCAATCTACGTGGAAAGCCTGGCGACGCCAACCATCGACGAGGGAGAACTGATGTGCGCGGACACGAGGACGTCGTGGATGACCCCCATAATGAAGTACCTAGAGACGGGCGAGCTACCCGAGGAACGGATGCTGGCAAAACAGGTGGAAAGGCGGGCCCTTTCATTCGTACTTCTCGATGGAGTGCTGTACCGCCGCCGCCGAGGAAATTTCGACGTCCTGCCCTACCTGAAATGCTTGGGCCCGGAGCAGGCTGAGCAAGTCATCCGCGAGGTGCATGAAGGCTTTTGCGGGAACCACCATGGCGGGCGCACCATCGCCCACAAAGTAATGCGCCAAGGATACTACTGGCCGACGATGATCCGGGATGCGGTACAGTACGTCAAGAAGTGCGAGGCATGCCAGAAGTTCTGCCGACGGACGACTGCACCCCCGGCCAACCTAATGCCCATCTTGAGCCCAATCCCCTTCGCCAAGTGGGGGCTCGACATCCTGGGGCCATTCCCAAAGGCCTCCGGGGGAAGGAAATACCTAGTCGTCGCCGTGGATTACTTCACAAAATGGATCGAAGCAGAGCCGCTGGCGCGAATCGCGTGGACGGATATGAAGGGCTTCATCTAGCAATCCATCATATGCCGCTTTGGGATTCCCCGCTCCATTGTCACGGATAACGGAAAGCAGTTCGATTGCGAGGGCTTCCGCGACTTCTGCTCGGGCTGGGGAATCAAACTCCAATTCACGTCAGTCGCCCACCCACAGTGCAACGGAATGGCGGAGGCCGCGAATAAATGTATCCTGAACCCGATGAAGAAGAAGGTGGACGCCGCTCTGGGGGCTTGGGTCGACGAGCTGCCGGGGATCCTGTGGTCTTATCGTACCACCCACAAGGCCTCGACGGGGGAAAGCCCCTTCGTGCTAGCATACGGATCGGAGGCGGTCGTTCCCGTGGAAATCGGCGAGGAGACACTCCGGCTAAAGCTCTTCGACGAAGAAACCAACGGAGAAGGACTCGGTCTTAGTTTGGAGTTGATAGACGAGGTGCGAGACCGGGCCTTGACTAGCCTCGTCAAGCACAGCCAAAGGATGGCACGGTATTACGACTCCCGGGTGAAACCGCGGACCTTCAGGATCGGCGATTTGGTCCTCCGAGATGCCACCTTCCGCCCCGAGACTGCAAAGCGGGGAAAGCTGGCCGCTAAATGGGAAGGACCCTACACGGTCATCGACATTGCCGGGCCGGCCACGTACATCCTGGCTACCCCCGAAGGGAGCGAACTGGCCCACCCTTGGAACGCAAAACATCTGCTGAAATTCTACCAATAGTTATGAGTTTTTCTTTTCTTATACGTAGTGTACATATCCATCTGTTCTTCCCAATATGGTTATTCCTGCACAAGTTTTGCAGTTCGATAAAACTCCGAACCTCTGGGGCAGGGCCAACCCTAGCCACCCAAACCAGAGAAGGGCACAGGCCGGGCAACGCGCCCGCTCCCCCCCTCCAGACCTCTGGGGCAGGGCCAACCCTAGCCACCCAAACCAGAGAAGGGCACGGGCCGAGCTACGCGCCCGCTCCCCCTTCAAGACCTCTGGGGAAGGGCCAACCCTAGCCACCCAAACCAGAGAAGGGCACGGGCCGGGCTACGCGCCCGCTCCCCTCCTCAAGACCTCTGGGGCAGGGCCAACCCTAGCCACCCAAACCAGAGGTGGGCACGGGCCGGGCTACGTGCCCGTTCCCCCACTCCAGACCTCTGGGGCAGGGCCAACCCTAGCCACCCAAACCAGAGAAGGGCACGGGCCGGACTACGCGCCCGCTCCCCCCCTCCAGACCTCTGGGGCAGGGCCAACCCTAGCCACCCAAACCAGAGCTGGGCACGGGCCGGGCCACGTGCCCGCTCCCCCCCTCAAGACCTCTGGGGCAGGGCCAACCCTAGCCACCCTAACCAGAGAAGGGCACGGGCCGGGCTACGCGCCCGCTCCCCCCCTCCAGACCTCTAGGGCAGGGCCAACCCTAGCCACCCAAACCAGAGAAGGGCACAGGCCGGGCTACGCGCCCGCTCCCCCCCTCCAGACCTCTGGGGCAGGGCCAACCCTAGCCACCCAAACCAGAGAAGGGCACGGGCCGGGCTACGTGCCCGCTCCCCCCCTCCAGACCTCTGGGGCAGGGCCAACCCTAGCCACCCAAACCAGAGAAGGGCACGGGCCGGGCTACGCGCCCGCTCCCCCCCTCCAGACCTCTGGGGTAGGGCCAACCCTAGCCACCCAAACCAGAGAAGGGCACGGGCCAGGATACGCGCCCGCTCCCCCCCTCCAGACCTCTGGGGCAGGGCCAACCCTAGCCACCCAAACCAGAGAAGGGCACGGGCCAGGCTACGCGCCCGCTCCCCCCCTCCAGACCTCTGGGGCAGGGCCAACCCTAGCCACCCAAACCAGAGAAGGGCACGGGCCGGGCTACGCGCCCGCTCCCCCCCTCAAGACCTCTGGGGCAGGGCCAACCCTAGCCACCCAAACCAGAGGTGGGCACGGGCCGGGCTACGCGCCCGCTCCCCCCCTCCAAACCTCTGGGGCAGGACCAACCCTAGCCACCCAAACCAGAGAAGGGCACGGGCCGGGCTACGCGCCCGCTCCCCCCCTCCAGACCTCTGGGGCAGGGCCAACCCTAGCCACCCAAACCAGAGAAGGGCACGGGCCGGGCTACGCACCCGCTCCCCCCCTCCAGACCTCTGGGGCAGGGCCAACCCTAGCCACCCAAACCAGAGAAGGGCACGGGTCGGGCTACGCGCCCGTTCCCCCCCTCCAGACCTCTGGGGCAGGGCCAACCCTAGCCACCCAAACCAGAGAAGGGCATGGGCCGGGCTACGCGACCGCTCCCCCCCTCCAGACCTCTGGGGCAGGGCCAACCCATGCCACCCAAACCAGAGAAGGGCACGGGTCGGGCTACGCGCCCGCTCCCCCCCTCCAGACCTCTGGGGCAGGGCCAACCCTAGCCACCCAAACCAGAGAAGGGCACGGGCCGGGCTACGCGCCCGCTCCCCCCCTCCAGACCTCTGGGGCAGGGCCAACCCTAGCCACCCAAACCAGAGAAGGGCACGGGCCGGGCTACGCGCCCGCTCCCCCCCTCCAGACCTCTGGGGCAGGGCCAACCCTAGCCACCCAAACCAGAGGTGGGCATGGGCCGGGCTACGCGCCCGCTCCCCCCTCCAGACCTCTGGGGCAGGGCCAACCCTAGCCACCCAAACCAGAGAAGGGCACGGGCCGGGCTACACGCCCGCTCCCCCCTCCAGACCTCTGGGGCAGGACCAACCCTAGCCACCCAAACCCGAGAGGGGCCCGGGCCTGTGGACCTCGAAAAATTAAAAACAGGGGCACACAAACCGGGGCGAAACGACGCCTGTTCCCGAGTAGGCGGCCCCGATGTGACTCGACAAAACGAAAGGCCGCTCGAGAAACACGCCACCATTAATGATTCGCTCCAAAAGAGGACCCGTGAGAGCCACCTGGCAAAGACGGTTTCCTACGGGCATGAATTCGAGGAGCCCATTAATGGTGCCAACTCAGCGTAATAACTAGAGGAGAAACCGTCAGCGAGATCTCCCTATAAAGACGCCACTCCTCCTCTTGAAAATAGGGGAACCGGCAGACATGAGAAACCGCCACCTGATCCCCCCACCCACCGAGAAACGGGCCGAGATACAACGCCCTAACAAAAGAGAGGTCACCGGCCATCAATGGTTCCCACCGCCCAGGGCAGCGATGCCTGCATCTCCAACACTGCCAATAGGATATTCCACTTACAAACGGATCGTCAACTGGATATTCCACTTACACAAGGGAAATCCACCTTTCACGCCTCCGTCCCCTGAGCAAGGACGAGTCGGAGAAAGAATGGCATCCGTTCAAAGCCGACTGGGCGGGCGAGAGCCCCCAGCGCCAGCCGGCCGGTACCTCCCCGCCCTCGACCTCCGACCGAGGACCTCGGAAAGGCTGCATCCCCGACAAGCCCAAACGGCGAGTCCTGGCGTGTCAGCTCGCCCATGCACCATCGGGCGCCGAACCCCACTCTCAAACCGAAGCAGCGAGGCACAGGGCGGCCGGGGACGGCCCTATGCTCAGGAACCTCCCCAAGGAGCAAGCCACATCAAGACGGCTTCCCTCCTCGGCGCCTCTTCCGGACCGAGGAAAACCCTTTCCGCGGAAAGAGATGACAAAGCAACGGAGGGAAGGCGGCACGATCGCCAAAGGGACCTTGCAACACTTTAGCACAGAAGGCGGCCATTCTCCTCCGCGCCGAGCTCAATTCAAGTTACGAAGGGCCCACCCGGCCCACAACGACAACCCGATCCGGAGGTCATTAAACCACGGGCGAGGACAGCTCTATGGCTCCCCCCAGCCGGATCTGACCCCACAACGGGCGATAAACTAAGAACTCCTGTACAAGCTGTAGACCAGCCTTTACAAATTTAAATAAAAATGTTCTTCTTTATATGCTCAGATTTTTCGGAGAACACCATAGCGGGTAGCTATCCCCCCGCCAAGCGTTGGGTTAATTGGCATAGAACTTCCGGGAAATCTACGCCTGCAGCGCGAGCCCCGCTCACTAAAAGTCACCGACACCTTTCCCTCAAGGGGGAAAGAGATACACTGGAACCTGCCCCGCGTAACAGGGTCGACCCGAGATTAAATAACGATAGGATAGCATGAATCACCCCTAGCCACTCCGCCGACCCCCCGCCCCGCCCAAAGGCAACACTCCGGGCAACAAGCCGACAACATCCCCTTCCCCGAGACCTAGCGATCTCGGACACGGGAATGTTGGGGGCATATTTAGGAATTGTGTAACTCCATCAAGAAGCCTAGTCACGTGACCCGGCACGGACCGGTCACAAGGCAGAGGCCGCGATATAGGCGCCCAGTCCAGACAGAGCAGCAGCCCTGTCCCGTCAAAGCAGCGCCACGATGCAGCGAAAGGACGATTGGACTACACACCATCAGCAACAACACGCCCCCCGAGAGGCCAGAGTGCCAGATACCGCCAGGGAAAAACGATTCCCAAAGCGCGGATTTCCGCGAAGCCCATTAACGGCACTAATCCCCCGCATTACCCAAGAAAAACCCTTCCCACAAAATCTCGCTATAAATACCCCCCCAGAGGTCAGAGTAAAGGCGGAAGAGTCGTTGAGGATTCCCCTCCCCTCACTCCGGGCATAAAACGGCCCTAAACGCCCCACCGAGCTAAGAAAAGCCGACAGCCCCCGACGGACCTCACTTCCCCCGACGATGGGCGCCACAGCCCCGCCACCTCCGACTGGATATTCCCCTTACACGCGGAAGGCCCCGCCCGCCAGCTGGCCTCCTGCTTGTTACTGTATCAAAAGGCAGGTCCAGATGGCCGTCCGCGTGCCGCAACACCCCAATTAACGCCGTCACCTTCTGCGACTCCCACGAGGTGTCGGGGGGGGGGGGGGGAGAAGCCCCCCAACGGCTCTCCCAGCGGCGCTGCCACCGCCACCTCGTCCTCGGCCTCCCTGGGGTTCCCCCACGGTGCGCGGGGTCCCCGGCAAGGCCGAACGACCCTCCAGCACGACGACAGCAAGGCAGAGCGCGAGGAAGCAATGAAAGGGGAAGGAAGAGGGTCCCCTCCTACGACCGAGGGTCACCCCCCCCGAAGGCTAAACCCTCACGACATAAGGGAAGACCGCCCCGACGCGGGGATCTGCTCCTCCCGGCAAAGCGAACAACAAATGTGGACCACCCTCCGTCCCACACATCTTCTCCTAAGTATTGTAAATATTGCCTAGATTTCCGATAAAGATTGGTGTATAATACTCCCCCTTTTCTTTTTTTCGAACAACGCCCCGCTTAGCTCAGAGTCAGGGAGAGACCTCGTGATCCCGCTATAGCGGGACACACCCCGCGGTGCCGGCATCACCCCCCGGAGCTGAGATCCAGGTCCGAGTCACAAGCAAAAGGTAGTATCACGGTAACGTTACGCCATCCGAGCCGAACCAGGCATCCGCTTCGCACTCGAATGCCGGGGGCAATTGTTACGACCTAAGGGTCGTAGGAGTCAGACTCCCGCCCGGATCCACTATCATACCCCATTAACTCACCATATCACAAAAGGACCGCCGCCCCGAAAGTCCGGGGCATCACGGAGTCGGGCGCGCCTTGTAGCGTTTCCCGAACCGGTCGAGGCGGACAACCGCAGCCGCCCGACCCACCGGGGAAGGGCACTTGGGGACGCTCGGGTAGCTAGGCCAGGCCTATTGACGGGCGCGGACGTACCCTTCCGTACCAGCGGGCCATACCCCGTGACCGACCGAGGGGCACGGCCGGAGCGGACAACCCCCGATCGGGACGGCCCGCCCGACCCCGCGAACCGCGGCACCTAGGGTGACACAGCCCGGCCTTTAGTTCACCGCTTACGACAAACAGCCTAGGATAAGGACACGACTGACACATACGTCACCCGACCGTCTGACAAAGCACCCCCTGGCGGCTGAGCCATCTGACAGTTAATGTTTTCGACTCTGACACCCCGACAAAAGCTCCCCCCCGGCCGTCGCGCCGCCTGACGAAAGCATGTCTGGTAATCCGAGTCCCGACGCCCTTGTTTGGAGCTTCCTCTGACACGCGCCAGCTCAGCACGCCTAGTCATCACCCGTCAGGTATAAATACCCCCTCTCCTCTTACGGAGAGGGGGTTGGAAAATTCTCTCATCTTCTATTATTCACACACGAGAGCAAAGGTCCTCCATATCTTTGTTCTCCCACCTATAGCTCGTCACGCGAGGCGGACACACCGTTAGTCCGGCCGGCGTGTCTAGCCCCCCTTTTAAGCCCTTTTACTGACTTAGGCATTGGAGGGGCTAAGGGTTGAACCCCAACCCCTTCCTTCTGGCGAGTTGTTCGTGCTGCAGGAGAGCTCGCCCCTTGACCAAAGTCAGCGTCAGCCCCCCTGCCGTCCAACCTTCCTCCGCTGCGTCCGGCGAGATACGACCCCGGGAGCATCACCGGCAACGGATCCAACCTCTTCACCCCACCAATCACTTGTAAAACAGCCTACCTAACCCATCATTTCCATATAACCACCGTGCCCTTGGTTCCCCATAATACAAATTCATTGTACACGAGTTCCACCTCGTAACAAGGTTCATTTCTAAGTTGAACGTGGCTACCCTAACCGTCACGAGTCAAGTTGTCCGATCAGCCTATCCGACGATTCTATCCTATGTGCACAGTCAAAAGTCCAAACGTCGGTCTACGGTTACACATCGATTTAAGAGAGCAGAAAATAAATTTACTGAGTTAAGTTGCCAGTTTTAGTTAGGTTTTCAGTTTTGCTACTGTGGGGGTTTCGCTACGAGTTAGGGGAATCAACCTGTCCGGAGTCTGGGGTAGAGCGGACGTAGAGTCTGAACGGCGACCGATCTGATTGGCACGGCTACGGATCGTCTCCTAGCGGTGTCTCGGCTACGGGCAGCGTAGCCAGACACATTCCGGGCAGCGGACGGGACGCGTGAACAGCGAGCAGTGCGTCGGGTAGGCGTACTACGGCTTCCGGAGAACTTGCAACGGCAACCGAGATGAACGGTTCGTCGTACCCAACGCCTACGACGTCGGGAGTCGTAGGAAGAGTTCAGGATGTCGATGAATACTCCCAGAAGGTGTAGGAGGCTGTCGGAGGGCTCCAACAGCGAGGAGAGGCGGCGAGATCTCGGCGGCGCGTCGGTACGACGCCAAACACGCAAAACAGCGAGTAAACTCGTTGTTTCAGAGGAGTTTGAGGCCTTGGGTCGCAGCCAACAGCGAGAGGGGGCAGAGGGGGTTCACGGCGACGTCGAGGCGGCTCCGGCGGCGGCGGCAGCGGCGGCGGCGGCCGTGGTGAGCTACAGCAGCTGCTGCGCGCTGTTTCCGGCGGTTAACGGCGACGGGAGGCGGCGGTCGGGGCTGCAGTCGAGAGAGGGGAGGTCGGCGAGTTGGTCGGCGGCGACGGCGGCCTCCGGCGTGGGCTCAGGTGGAGGGGGATAGGGTTTTGCGTGAGTGGGGGGTGTTTCTAGGGCCAGCGCATGAGGGGGTTACGGCTGTGAGAAATTTTAGAAGAAAACCTAGGGTTTTCTTATAGGGTGGGGTCCACGTGACTAGGAGGTGGAGTCACACGTGATGGGGCTGCCACCAGTTAGGTTTAGGGTTAAATTAGGGTTTAATAGGATTAAATAGTTAGGGGTATTCTCGTAATTAACTGGCTTTACTAGTGCACAAGGGTCAAACGGTGCCCAAAAATTATAAAAAAAAATACCGGGGCGACCGGGGCGACGAGAGCAAGAAGTCGGAAGAGACGGATTACAATTTCGATGACGAGAAACGAAATTAAAAATAAAAACTCCTTAAGTCAAAAGTGCGATACGCGACGTCTCCTCGGAAAAGGTCAAATCGTGGGCGAACGGCCCGTGAAATGACGTTGCAAGTCAACACGGCAAATGCAGTACCCTCAGAGAGAGTCACAACGACATATTACACGATAGGGTTCGGAAACAACAAAGTCTAAAATAAATACGTGCACGGTCAAGCACACGTGCACGAAGAACTTACGATCGGAAACCGACCGTTACATCCTCCCCAACTTAGAAATGATTCCGTCCTCGGAATCAACATCAAGCATCGCTCGAGAAAAGATGCGGAAAGCGCTCCCTTATATCATCTTCACGCTCCCAGGTGGACTCTCCAGGTGATCCGTGACGCCACATCACTCTCACCAAGTCGACTATCTTATTCCTCAACTGCTTCTGTCGACGGTCCAAAATCTGCACGGGCTGCTGGTCATATGTCAGATCCGGGCGAACTGTAATCTCTGAGAAGTCCACAGTGTGCGATGGATCACTGACGTACCGACGCAACTGAGATACGTGGAAAACGTCATGAACACCCTCCAAAGATGGTGGCAGAGCAAGGCGGTAGGCCACTGCTCCCACACGCTCTAGCACATCAAACGGCCCAATATACCTCGGACTCAGCTTTCCCTTCTTCCCGAAACGAATAACTCCGCGGTTCGGAGAAATCTTCAGGAAGACGTGATCTCCTGGCTGAAACTCCAAAGGTCTCCTCTTGGCAACTGCCCAATGCTTGAAGCGATCCTGTGCAACTCTAAGCTTCTCCCTGATGTCCCTCACGACATCCACAGCTTCCACTATCATCTCGGGACCCAACAGCTCCCGATCACCGATGTCATCCCAGCTCAGTGGTGAACGACATTTCCTTCCATATAGGGCAGCAAACGGCGCCATGCCAATGCTCGCCTGGTAGCTGTTGTTATATGAAAACTCCACAAAGTGAAGATGGTCCTCCCAAGAACCCTTCAAATCGAGCGTACAAGCTCGCAGCATATCCTCCAGGATCTGAATAGTCCTCTCGGACTGGCCATCAGTCTGCGGGTGGTACGACGTACTGAAGCTCAGACTCGTACCCAAATTATCCTGCAGACTTCTCCAGAACTGAGATGTGAACCTCGTGTCTCGGTCAGACACAATGCTCACAGGGACTCCATGTAAGCGTACAATCTCCTGCACGTACACGGTCTACATCACGACCATTTCAAAGAGAAAATCAAAGTGGAAGTAAAAGTAGAAACGAAATTTTTACCTCCAGATATTTCCTCGCCAAAGCTTCCGTAGACTGGCCCACTCAGAAAGGGATAAAATGCACAGACTTGGTCAACCGATCCACGATCACCCAAACTGCGTCGTTCTGCCTCGGGGTCCGAGGTAAACCAGTCACGAAGTCCATCGTAATATGTTGCCACTTCCACTCCGGAATAGGAAGCGGTTGCAGCAACCCGGAAGTACGATGGTGCTCAGCCTTCACCTGTTGGCATATCAGACACTTGGCAATGCTCCGTGCCACGCTCCTCTTCATGCCAATCCACCAATAATTTAGACGGAGGTCCTTATACATCTTGGTGCCTCCAGGATGTATAGAATAAGGCGAGCTATGAGCCTCGCTCAACAGCTCCTCGTGGACATCACCTGCAGGTACACAGAGTCTACTGCCGTACCGCAGTGAACCATCCTCATGAATCACGAACTCCGTCCGTAGTCCAGCTTCAACCTGCCTCCTGATCCTCTGCAGCTTCGGATCTCCTGCCTGAGCTGCCTTGATCCGATCCACGATTGTGGACTGAATCTGCAGATTCATGAATGAATGAACTACACCAGGTAAGACAACCTCCAAATCCATCTCCCTCAGCTCCTGCTGAATCCTCCAGTCGGCTGTATGCATCATCGCGGCAGGGAGTCTACTCAAGGCATCAGGCACTACGTTCACCTTCCCCGGATGATACTGCAAGTCAATCTCGTAGTCAGCCATAAGTTCCAACCATCGTCTCTGACGCATGTTGAGCTCCTTCTGCGTGAAGATGTACTTCAAGCTCTTGTGATCGGTGAAAATCTTCACACTCTCACCTAGCAAGAAGTGCCTCTAAATCTTCAGTGCAAAAATCACTGCTGCCAACTCCAGATCGTGCGTCGGGTAATTCTTCTCGTGAGTCCTCAACTGACGAGAAGTGTACGCGACCACGTGGCCATGCTGATGCAAGACGCACCCTAGGCCCTTCCCTGAAGCATCACAATAAACCTCGAAGCCTCCGCTTCGATCCGGTACTGCCAACACCGGTGCCGTGGTCAATCTCGCCTTCAAGATACTGAAGGCTTCCTCACAAGCATCTGACCAGAGAAACTCCACATCCTTCCTTGTCAGCTTCGTCATCGGCTCCGCAATCTTCGAGAAATCCTTGATGAACCGCCGATAATAGCCTGCTAAACCCAGAAAACTCCTGATGTATGATGCTGACTGCGGAGTCGGCCAATCTCTGACTGCTCTGACCTTCTCCGGATCCACAGATATGCCATCACCGGACACCACGTGTCCCAGGAATGCGACTCTGTCCAGCCAGAACTCGCACTTGCTATACTTGGCATAAAGCTTATGTCTCCTCAGCGTCTCCAACACTGTCCTCAGATGACAGCTATGCTCCTCCTCAGACTTCGAATAAATAAGAATGTCATCAATGAAGATGACAACAAACTTGTCCAGGAAGTCATAGAATATCAAGTTCATCAAATTCATGAACACAGCCGGTGCATTGGTCACGCCAAACGGCATGACCACGAACTCATAATGTCCGTACTTCGTCCGGAATGCTGTCTTCTGAACATCGTCCTTCTTCACCTTCAATTGGTGGTATCCACTCCGCAAGTCTAACTTCGAGAAGACTCTCGAACCTCCAAGCTGGTCAAAGATGTCGTCGATGCGCGGCAGCGGGTACTTATTCTTCACGGTGACAGCATTCAATCCTCGATAGTCCACGCACATCCTGCGAGACCCATCCTTCTTCACGAGTAGAACTAGTGCGCCCCATGGCGACACACTAGGGTGGATGAAACCCTTCTGCAACAACTCATCCAACTGCTTCCGCAGCTCCTCGAGCTCAGCGGGAGCCATACGGTACGGCGCCTTCGATATCGGTTGCACTCCCGACATAAGATCAATTCCAAACTCTAAAGCTCTGTCGGGTGGCAAACCTGAGATATCCTCTGGGAAGACGTCGTCGAAGTCTCGGACGACTGCTGGTCGTTCGATCTCTATCTCCATCGGCATAGCTTCAACAATCGGCACCACCGGCGTGGTCCGATACTTGATGGGTCCAAGTGACTCATCTCTGCTATGGAACTCAAACTCTGGATGGCCTGGAATCCGGAACACCACCCTCTTGCTGCGACAATCGATCGAGGCGTGGAAATCTCCCAACCAATCGATGCCAAGAACGGCATCAAAATGTGGCAGGTCGTGGACAATGAAATCTGCAAAGAGCTCGTGTCCACTGACCACCAAAGGAATCGATCTACATCCCAAGTTTACTGTCACCACTCCGTTCCCTGTGGTGATGTCCCAACACTTGGGAAGTGTATGGGTGGGAATGGAGTGTCTTGTCACGAATCTCCGGGATAAGATGCACATGGATGCACCGGAGTCGAACAAGGCCAGGGCTGGGTGAGAAGACACTAGAATGGTGCCTAAGATATTTAAAAGGAAACTAAGGTCAAACCAAGCTACTCTAACAAACAAGTCAGGCAAACAAGACTAACAATTTAAAAGCTAAACTATGAAATGAAAGACTAGGATCAAGGAGTTACCTGCAATGACTCCATCCAGCTCCTCAGTCTCCAAAGCCGTCATGGTGTAAGCCGGCCTCTGGGGCTGTGCTGCTCTCTGAAACATCTGCCTCTGTGGCGCCAAGGGTGGTCCACGAACGGCAGGTCCTCTCTGAACTGGAGCGGGCGCTCTCATCTGCAGCGGGGCTGGCGCTCCAACTACAGCATGACGGGCTCTCGGACAATCCTTCGCAGCATGCGAGGCATCTCCGTAAACTAGGCACAGTCCCATCTTCTTCCGACAATCCTTCTGAACGTGTCCCAGCTTCCCACAGTAATGACACGGTCCCTTGCTCTGACTCTGAATGGGTGCTCTAGGCCTCTTAAATGGTACTGTCTGAACTGGCCTCATCACCGGCCTAGCAGGTGGTCGGTACTGCTCCATAGGACGCTTCCCCTTATTAGCTGGAGGGTCAGGTAGGAGTGAAATAAGCTCATGATTCTTCGCAGCATCTAGTACCTCCCTCATAGTCGTGAAACTCGCCGAAGACATAGAAGCCTGAATCTTCAGACGCAGTCCCTGTCGGAAGCGATCAGCTCGCTTCTCCTCCTTCTTCACCATATGCGGAGCAAAGCGACTCAGCATCTCAAACTCCGCCTCATACTCCTCGACGGTCATGTTCTCCTGCTTCAGATCTATAAACCTGCTCAGCAACTCCCTCCTAGTAGTCTTGGTGAAGTACTTCGTCCTGAACATAGACCTGAAAATCTTCCAATCCACTGGCTTCTCCAGACGCCTCTCCTCAAGGCGCCACCAGTTCCTCGCATTCTCCGTCAGCTGCATCTTCGCTATCTCCACTCGGGTATCGTCTGGAATCTTCGCAGCAACTAACTTCTCCTTCATGCTCTGGATCCACTCGTCAGCAGCTAGGGGTCCCTCCTTCCCCGAAAATGTCCTCGGCTGGAGCTCGTTGAACTGCTTCACTCCTGGAGCAGCTCGAGGGGCAGGTGGAGGTGGCGGTGGTGCAACTGGAGCAGCCTGGGCAGCACGCTGGGACTGCTGAACCAACTGATGCTGCACCTCCAGCATCTCTCTCATCACGCCCAGAACCTGACGGAAATCTCCGCTCTGGTCTTCCTGAATCCCATCTCCAGAGCTCCCCGATCGGGTAACACGTCGTCCTGCCATCCTATTGACAGAAAGACACGGGTTAGACTCATACAATTTACGGATGATAATAATAAAATGAAATTTAATACTTCAATTATTTCGTACTCGCAGAAGAGGGGACCTGCATGGGCCACCACTAAAACCTGTCACGCCCTGCTTCCCAAAAACACGGAGGCGAAGCGTGACGAAGGCCCGCTTAGGCCGGGGCTAAGAGCCCAGACCCAATAAGCGTCTGTAGTTTTCCATAGCGAAAGTACAGGTCCCTGCAAGTTAGTACGAAATAATAAAAGTACTGAAAAGAAACATTTCATTTTATTCCAAAATTTATCATCAAAGTACTGAGAGTCTAACAATGCCGTAAACGGCTACAACTGCTGAAAGGGAAACTAATGGTGCAAGCACCCAACATAGACGAGAAAGTAAGAGTGCAACGCACCCAACTCAAACTGAAATGGAAAATCTCTGGAACAGCAACCGAAGATCTCTAACTCTGATCGTCCTCTGGATCGTACACCGGATCGGCGCCCTCCGGCTCCAAGTCAACTGGCAGGTCCGTCTCGTACTCGTACGCTGGCTCCACACCTGACGTACAGCACCAAAAGAAGGAAACTGTACGTCAGGCAAAGTCTACACAAACTGTCAGACTCTACTGCAAGTGTATCAACTTTTAACAATGATTTACTGGTTGTTTTAGCATGCTGGGGTTATAACTGAGTAACGAAAAGTAGCGTAGCAGGAAAAGTAAACGTAGCAAGCAGTAGACGTAGCGTGTGCTACCGACTACGGGACTATCCTACAGGTGTCAAGACAAGACGGGACGTGACGGACAGGACAAGACAAGACGGGACAGGACAAGTAAGACACGAAAGGGTTCACGCCTTACGGTTCGAGGGGATCAGACCCTCTTGCCGTGCGCACGCTCAACCCAACCCCAAACCCAGGAACTCAGGACAAGATTTACAGGGATCATTTCCGCTAGGGAAACATCCGAAACGCCCGAAGGCTTTTTGTATAACAGGGATCACTTCCGCAAGGAAAGCATCCGAAACGCCCAAAGGCTTTTTGTATAACAGGGATCACTTCCGCAAGGAAAGCATCCGAAACGCCCGAAGGCTTTTTGTATCACGGGGATCACTTCCGCAAGGAAAGCATCCGAAACGCCCGAAGGCTTTTTATATCACGGGGATCACTTCCGCGGAGGGAAGCATCCGAAATGCCCGAAGGCTTTTTGTGTGACAGGACACGACATGACAAGTGTAGGGAAAGTTATTCTAGGGTGTCCACACGCACGCACACACAAGATAGTCCTATGTTGTCAGTAGTTCATTGTTGTCAGGCTCAGACTTCGTCGTCAAGTCTGAGCCGTCACGGGTCGTCCCGGACGCTATCATTTCACGTCCGGTTCTCATCATACACAATCTAACAGTTCTACAAACTAGAACTAAAGTACAGTCAAATCGCAAGTGGGTACACTTGCCTGGAATAGCGAGTGCGTCGTCTGTCCGGGGCGTCTCGTCCAGTCGTCCCGTCCGCGGTAGTCCGTCTGAAAAGAGATCACGGCGACGGTGTCAAGTCGCGATTTTTGTCAAATCCTATTTAGGTTCATTTCTAAGTTGAACGTGGCTACCCTAACCGTCACGAGTCAAGTTGTCCGATCAGCCTATCCGACGATTCTATCCTATGTGCACAGTCAAAAGTCCAAACGTCGGTCTACGGTTACACATCGATTTAAGAGAGCAGAAAATAAATTTACTGAGTTAAGTTGCCAGTTTTAGTTAGGTTTTCAGTTTTGCTACTGTGGGGGTTTCGCTACGAGTTAGGGGAACCAACCTGTCCGGAGTCTGGGGTAGAGCGGACGTAGAGTCTAAACGGCGACCGATCTGATTGGCACGGCTATGGATCGTCTCCTAGCGGTGTCTCGGCTATAGGCAGCGTAGCCAGACACGTTCTGGGCAGTGTACGGGACGCGTGAACAGCGAGCAGTGCGTCGGGTAGGCGTACTACGGCTTCCGGAGAACTTGCAACGGCAACCGAGATGAACGGTTCGTCGTACCCAACGCCTACGACGTCGGGAGTCGTAGGAAGAGTTCGGGATGTCGATGAATACTCCCAGAAGGTGTAGGAGGCTGTCGGAGGGCTCCAACAGCGAGGAGAGGCGGCGAGATCTCGGCGGCGCGTCGGTACGACGCCAAACACGCAAAACAGCGAGTAAACTCGTTGTTTCAGAGGAGTTTGCAGCCTTGGGTCGCAGCCAACAGCGAGAGGGGGCAGAGGGGGTTCACGACGACGTCGAGGCGGCTCCGGCGGCGGCGGCTCCGGCGAAGGCGGCCGTGGCGAGCTGCAGCAGCTGCTGCGCGCTGTTTCCGGTGGTTAACGGCGACGGGAGGCGGCGGTCGGGGCTGCAGTCGAGAGAGGGGAGGTCAGCGAGTTGGTCGGCGGCGACGGCGGCCTCCGTCGTGGGCTCAGGTGGAGGGGGATAGGGTTTTGCGTGAGTGGGGGGTGTTTCTAGGGCCGGCGCATGAGGGGGTTGCGGCTGTGAGAAATTTTAGAAGAAAACCTAGGGTTTTCTTATAGGGTGGGGTCCACGTGACTAGGAGGTGGAGTCACACGTGATGGGGCTGCCACCAGCTAGGTTTAGGGTTAAATTAGGGTTTAATAGGATTAAATAGTTAGGGGTATTCTCGTAATTAACTGGCTTTACTAGTGCACAAGGGTCAAACGGTGCCCAAAAATTATAAAAAAAAATACCGGGGCGACCGGGGCGACGAGAGCAAGAAGTCGGAAGAGACGGATTACAATTTCGATGACGAGAAACGAAATTAAAAATAAAAACTCCTTAAGTCAAAAGTGCGATACGCGACGTCTCCTCGGAAAAGGTCAAATCGTGGGCGAACGGCCCGTGAAATGACGTTGCAAGTCAACACGGCAAATGCAGTACCCTCAGAGAGAGTCACAACGACATATTACACGATAGGGTTCGGAAACAACAAAGTCTAAAATAAATACGTGCACGGTCAAGCACACGTGCACGAAGAACTTACGATCGGAAACCGACCGTTACATGTCGGCTCGGGCAGATTGGTTCGAAGGTGCGAGGCGACTCGGGTGGATCGAGTCATGGCGGTTCAGCTACGAGGAGCGTCAGAAGACGGTGCGGTACATCTTGCCCGCCGCAGGGTCGAGATTCCGGGTATGTTTTAAAGTAATTTTTAGTGTAATTTAATTTCATCACAGTAGAATAGATCCCTCTTGGGGTGGTCAGATCCACCACAAGTTGGCATAGATCGGTCTAGGTTCTGGTTCTCTCAGGGCCTAGCTAAATTGTTTATCTAGATAAAATTTTATTTTCCGATGCGCTTTATGCCTATGTGGTCTGTCCGACTTAGGACGGACACAGATCCGAGTTCTGAGGGTCCGCCAAAACCCCAACAGTGGTATCGGAGCCACGGTTATGCTTGTAGATCTATTTTAGCAATGATTTTAAATTCTTTAAATTGCTTGTTTTGAACATACAGACATTTTAACTTTATGTTAAAATTTGTTTAATATTTTTTTGTGGTTTAAAATTGTTTTGTAACATGAAATTTTTTTTGGGACGATTTAAATTTTATGAGATAATTTTAATGGGTCTTCCATATTTAAATGCCTTTTAAAATTTTATTTTATAAGATAAAATAATTTTAGCAAGCATTTAAAAGTTTTTAAAGTTTATGTAACATAAAAGAAAAATTTTATTTCATGTGATGATATTGAAAATTTATTTATTTTGGTTGCATAAAGATTGAAAATTTTTTTAAACTTTATCCGAAAGTTTTTAAAATTAATTTCAAATGATTTTAAGAAGGTTTTAAAATTGTTTTTTAAAAGTATATGTGATATAAAGAAAAAAAGTTTATTCCCATGAGATGGAATTATAAATTTGTTTCTTTTAATTACATATAGGTTTCAAGATTATTTTATGCGATATTTTAATCTTAGAAATATATATTGTTAAAATCTTTAAAGCTTAGGTTTAAATTTAAAATTATTTGATAATTTTATGAAACCTAGTTTTATGTGATAAACGTCCTTCAAGCTTTAAAATTTTAGTTCATTAAATTTAAATGTTAAATTTTAGATTTTCAAGTTTGATTATATTGTAGATAATTTTTAACTTGCATGCTTTTATTGTATGTCACTGATTGAATCTTTAATTTATGCGATTAAATTAGTTGGTTTATGTTTTAATGGACATGATGAATAAAGTATTCATGAACCCTTTAGGTTAGCCATTAACTGATTAAAACTTTATAAGATAAAATTTTAATGACTAGTGACATGCTACGTTTTAAATTAACAAAAACAACTTCGAAACCTAATACCAGATTAGGGTAGTCCCTTTTGATTGACAATCATTATAAAAATTGTTTAAATGATGATTATCATAAAAGACTATTTTTGAAAAATGTTGTTATTGTCTTATTAACATCCTAATTAGATTGGGGTAGAATGATGAACATATGAACCTTATAGTTGATAAGGATCTAATAAAAATTATTCAACAAATCCCTAAAATTTCGAATGTTAGGATCCACAAGTTGATAATGATTAACTAGTTTTAATTAAAATCCGTTTAGTTGATGGACGAACATAGAATTGATGAAACTCCTTCAATGGATCATGATGTCGGTCAATGTGCTTGGCTAAGTTTGCTGGACCACCCTAGCTAGTCTACGGGTCGAGTGGTCCTGACTTAGTCAATTCCCTGGCTGCGTCCGCTGGACCGCAAGGAGTCGAATCATGACTATGTAAGTCCATCGACTATACCTAAGTCAAATACGATAATAATCTTGTTCAAGATAAATCGTAGCCCTCCTTGTTTTAGGAGTTGGCAACTGTAAGACCCGTGTTACGGTTGTTGAGCTACACTCAAGCTGTGACATGGCAATATTATAGAAACCGATTTCTTGATAACATCTTGACTTGACCCAAACCGTCGTCTCGTGCATACGCCGAGCACCGGCGTAAGTCTAACCAAGAATGTAGTCTAAGACCTAACCCAAACAAACGTGTCGTGCATACACCGAGCGTCGGGACAAGTGAGGCTAGACACGAAAACAAGGGTCCGACTAGGCTAGCCGTTGTGATCCGGATGAGCACACTCATGATCACAAATGACTGGGTGTAAAAATCGATAGGGAATCATATTTAATATGATTGACGACGAGTTCGTCTACCGACTGCAGAGTCGGACAACTTGTTGAGACACACTCAAGGTTGTCAGACTCATGGTAGTCAGATCCCTCTCTCACAAATGTTATTATATAATAAACTGTTTATTATTATGGCTTTAATAAATTTAGTGGCAGTATATAGTTTTATTAAAAACCATTGAAACTATACAACGAACATATACTGACTAAAAGTATCTACTAAATTGCAGAATGGATTCAGGTCTTAAGTATATGGCAGAGAAGAACGTGTTCGATGAAACAAACTATAAGGATTGGCTTAGGAACATTAAGTTAGTCCTTTCTCTAGCCGGGATTGGATACGTGCTGTTCGAGGACGCTCCAGAGAAGCCGAGGACGACGATGCGACCTACGAGGAAAAGGAAGCCTGTAAGCTAAGCCAGAGGGATGCAGAGAAGGCCAGGTGTCTTACTCTGGCTTCGATGAATAACGAACTGCAAAGGAAGCATGAACATTTGGATGTTCAAAGCATGATTCTGAATGCACAAGAGTTATATGGCAAGCAGTCTAGAGCTGCCAAGTTTGAAGCCACGAGCAACCTTTGGGGCACAAAAATGGAGACAGGGCCCGTACAAGATCATGTCATTAAGATGATCGAGTATGTGGAAGACACCGCCCAGTTGGGGTTTGTCCTGGACAATGAGATGTCCGTGGACATTATCCTTAAGTCTTTAACCCCGGACTTCAAGCCTTTCATTACTGGTTTCATAATGAGCAGTATTGAAAAGGATCTTTCTGGTCTCCTCAATATGCTTAGGCAGTTTGAGAAAATTGAGAAGAAACTGATTGCATTGGTTGTTGGCTCTGCTTCTTCAGACCAGCCGAAAGGCAAGGGTAAGAAGAGACAGGTCACACAACCTGCCAAGGCGAAGAAGGGGAAGAAAAAGACGAAAGGGGCATCGCCAAAATCTGAGTGCTTCCACTGCCATAAGATGGGCCATTGGAAGAGGAACTGCAAGGTTTACCTTGCAGAAAAGAAGAAGGGGCATACTGATGCCTCTACCTCAAGTACAACAAATTAAATTCAATAAATCGTAATTATTTCCATAACTGCTTAATCATATAGTATGAGATATTAAGACATCTGTGTAATGTATACAGGTGGCTAATATGAAGCAATGGTTGGAAGAAGTTCCGAGGACGGTCGGCATCTGAGCAATCGTTGCTGATGGGGCCATGCAAAGACTTCAAAAAGACATGATAAAGAAGGAGCTGATACTTATTTTATTTTATGAATAAAATGTATCATTCCTTAAAGTTGAAACAATGATTGAGTGTTTAACACTCAAAGTTTATTTGATAAACAAATTATGGTTCATCTTTATGAATCTGTTGTTTTGAATAAATGTCTCGGAAAATGTGCTTTCTGTTGAAATTGTGATTTGAATGGCTTAAATTTTTGTGTATATGGCTATCTGAGTTGGTTGCATAAATTCTCGAACTATGATGCAGACCTTCAGAAAATTTTGATTGTTTTGGAGCTGACTTAATGTTATAGTCAATCAATAGTTAAAATATAAGTTCCAGGAGCATATAAATTGTATGTGATCACAATTATACGTATATTAAGATTAATTCTTAATAAACTATATTTGATTCTTAAAGAGTTAATATTAAATGTAGTTAAGGGAAAAGTACAGTGTAGGACGTTTGACTGAGTGAGTCAATGTCAAGATTCCTTAAACCGATCTTGATATGACTCATTCGTCGAACCCAACCTGACACTAGTACGTTCCATCTAAAGCACTTATCAAATGGTTATGCTCTTCATATATATAATCTAAATATGATTTAGGTATATAATTGAAGTACTTAACCAAATAATTCTTAAAGTCAGTGGGAGCTGGCTCATATACTTAGTTCCGGTTTCTCGGACTAAGTAAAAAGGTTTCCAACTTATTTGAATCATCTATATAAAACATTAAATCAAAATCGTTTTGATTTAATCGAATATATAGAGACTTAGGGTATCATATATGTACTTGACATATTGACACAGAATAATTGGACTGAGCTGAGACTGACTTATAGAAATATTAGACCCTACATCAAGATTGTATGAGCTAATTGTTAGCAATACAAAGAAAGGAAAAATTGAACCAAATCATTTTTCAAAGGATCAACCTTGGGTGATCAAGAGATGTATTAATAATAATCCATTGAAATGCATTATAGATACTCGTTAGTAAATCCACTCTTAGGTTTGTCATATAAATGTCAAAGTGACTGATATGCTATAACGGTATGAGATACCGAGATAAATAGCCTAAGTGCAAGTGGGAGATGTAGGAGGATATATGCCCATAAGGCGATTTATCCTAAGTGTACGTCTTGTTCATTTAATATATGGTGTCCATTATCCTATGTATGAAATCGTTTGAATTAATATACTTAGATAATGTCTATAAACTTATAGTTAGGTCCTTGCGTATCCAGATAAGATATCGATTATGAGTAGTAAGCGACCGAATAGAAACTTAAGTCTTAAACAGTTCATGGTCATAGATGTGTCGAGAATTGGATATCGACGCATTGGATAGACCACTGTGTCTTTGTCTTACCTTAGGGTAATGATGATCTCATAGTCATTCGACTTGGCAAAGTCGGAGACGAGACACCGGTGCTCATTGGAGAATGAGTTCACTAAACGACCAACTTAGAGTTATTAAATGGTTAACTTTAACTAAACTATCTATAATAACTCTAGGGTGATGATAGGTAAGCTGGTCCTTAAGACCTGAAGTCATTTGTAAGAACATGTGAGCGAACGGTGTCACTTAGGCCTATGATCTAGCTACGAGGCTATGCCTGCTGAAAGATCTTAGGTTGGGTTGCACCTGAAGCTCTCGAGGCAAGTAGATGACTAATATGGAATTCGTCTCTTTCGTTAAAGGGAAGTTAGTGTCACAGGCTCAGTACGGTCTTTGTGCTAATCCTCGGCCGGGGTACGTTGTAAGATGTACAACGTGAACACACTAAGACCGTCGTATACTGACCAATGTTGTCTAATAGGGTTGACAGTAAACCATACCCTAGGCCAACAGGGACACAGTCTTGACGAAGGGACTATAGCTAACGGTATTCATCACTGACACAGCCAATGTAAACCCAACGATACTTTGGCAATGGGTCGATCACGTTATGATGATTCTGAAACAGGGATGACAACTACTGCTCGTGGTGACCGTCGTCTAGGGGTTCCGAGCCCCAACCTGTAGTAAGGTCAAGTTGTAGGGTCTCACTCCGAGTAGCGTTCGTGTCTTAGTAATAGAAAGATTAATAAGAGAAATTCATATGATGAAATGGAATAGTTAAATGTTCACAAGCTAGTTGTGAGACTAAGGTGTAGATGCAATAGGGACAATGTTGCATTTAATGCAGACAAAGATTAAACATGTCGTAAAATGGTTACAACAATATTTGTGGAAACAAATGCATTGGAAAGGGTTACCTGGTTGACGGGATCGTCCCGGTCTAAACACAAGTTCAAACTGCGTCCAAATCGGAGCTCAAACGAGCCCAGAAATGCAAAAACAGTCCAAGGCAAAGTGGGTTAGACCCACTGGGCTAACAAGCCCATCCATGAGGGGCAAACGGGCGCACGACCCACTGCGAAGCAGGTGCGGCCCGCTGGATGCAATGGGCGAGCACCCACTGCACAGCGGGCTTGGCCCACTGGCTGCAGCAGGCACGCCTGCTGCCCAGCGGGCCAGCACGCCCGCCCTCCTTGCCTTGGGCGGGCGTGCCCACTAAGCCTAGAAGCGTCCCGGTCTAAGCACAGGTTCAAACCGCGTCCAAATCAGAGCTCAAACGAGCCCAGAAACGTAAAAACAGTCCAAGGCAAAGTGGGTTAGACCCACTAGGCTAACAAGCCCATCCACAAGGGGCAAACAGGCGCACGACCTGCTGCGGAGCGGGCACGACCCGCTGCACAGCGGGCTTGGCCCGCTGTAGCATCGGGCCGACGCGCCTGCCCTCCTTGCCTTGGACGGGCGCACCCGCTAAGCCTAGCGGGCGCGCCCGTAACTTAAGTGAAAATAAGGTTTTTTGAAACCCCTAATGACGGCTACGAAAATTTATTTTTTGCCCACCTTTGGGCAATTGTTTGAGGGGTCAAACGAAATCGAAATTCGTCGCCGTTCGTTCCTACACGTTCACCATTCGAAGCCCTTCGAATTGATAGCTTGTTTGGTGTCCAAATTTTAATGAATAAAGAGAATTAATTCGTTGAAGTTGGCCTTTATGAAAGGCTTACTAAAACTTCAATTAAGCTAAATTAGCTTAATTAATTTCTCTTCAATTTGTCTTTTGTCCCACATTGCTCGCAACGAAAGGAGAGGTGCCGACTCTCTATATAAATAGGGATGCACTCTCTTCGTTGAAAGATGCACCAAGTACTAGATCGAGTAGCTCCGGATTTTAGAGCAAGCTCGATCTACGACTAAACTATTCTCTCTCTCTCTCTTCCTATTCTCCCGACTAGTCCTAGCAAGACTACGAAGGGGGTTTGGATTCGGATCCAGACGTCTAAGACTTGGGTCTACTCAAGTGAAACTTTCTACCGCGTGTGATCGGCTTGGAGGCGGATGTCAGCTCGGGCAGATCGGTTCGAAGGTATGAGGCGACTCGGGTGGATCGAGTCAAGGCGGTTCGGCTACGAGGAGCGTCAGAAGACGGTGCGGTACATCTTGCCCGCCCCAGGATCGAGATTCCAGGTATGGTTTTAAGTAATTTTTAGTGTAATTTAATTTCATCACAGTAGAATAGATCCCTCTTGGGGTGGTCAGATCCACCCCAAGTTGGCATAGATCGGGCTAGGTTCTGGCTCTCTCAGGGCCTAGCTAAATTGTTTAGCTAGATAAAATTTTATTTTACGCTGTGCTTTATGCCTCTGTGGTCTGTCTGACTTAGGACGGACATAGATCCGAGCTCTGAGGGTCCGTCAAAACCCCAACACCATCATCATGCTCTAAGCTTTGGCTTCATTAGATGATCTTCATGACTTCATCCAAGCTTGAGCACTCCATCACTTTTAGATGTCTTTAATATATTCATTGCATCATCATCCAAGCATTATGCTTTGTCTCATCAATATATTTTCATTAAGATAAACTGAGACTAAAACATAAGATTTGATTAGCACACTAACATAATGTATTGATCATCATTAAAACAACGTTAGTCTTGAACTAAAGAACCTACAATCTCCCCTTTTGATGATGACAATCCATTATGTCAAAATATAATAAACATTGAAATAAACAATGCGTGCTAACAAACTCCCCCAATCAATATGCAAACGTGCAAAAAATATAAACATGCAAAGCACAAATCATATTGATGGATGTTATGCAAAAACATACCAATAGATGATAATGCATAAAAGATATAAGGTATATTTTTACATAACACATTTCTCCCCCACCGGCATATAAAAAAGATGGGTAATAGCCAAATAGGAAAACCAAGAACAAGAGAAATAACCATCCCATATGCATAAATATAATGTGAATAACATGCAATGTGACATATGAATGGAAAAATAATGCTAGCAAGCAAAAATTTCATACTCCTCCATAATCATTCAAAACATGCAAACTTGGGAGTAATGGACAGACTCACACAAATATGGGTACAAAATGTAAATATACAAGCATTGTACCCAATGAATAACAGAGTGATTGAGCTAGCAAGGTAGAAACCAAACAAAAGTGGAGTTTAGTTTTCGCATATAGTCATATGAAAATATAACATGACAAACATATGATTCTATATACTCATTCCTATTAAGCCTAGAAACATTCTTAGGAATCCACAAAGAAAGTGATTTAGGATTCTTAAGAAGATGTTTGGTTAAAGTATGAGTAGGAGGTGAGGGTGCACGCTTATGAGGTGGAACATAAACATTGGCATACCCCTGTGTGAAACATGAGATCTATCATTACAAGCATTCACACAAGCAATTCTACCATGCATAGAAACATGTGAAGCATGCAAAGGTTTATCATCAATTCTAGCATGGAAGCAAAGTACGTTATTCCTATGGGTAGATTTATCATGTATATCAACATATGAAGAAGCATTCACCCCAATAGGTTTTTGAATAGACTTCTTATGCAATGAGGTGTACATATATGCATGATTCTTCTTTGGCTTAATATTCAAAGTTGATTTTTGGCCAAAAGAAGACTTGGATGTGACACACCTCTTAGAAAGCTCCCCTACAAAATTATTTTGGGTGCTTCTAGAGGTAGTGCTTAGTTTGGTTATCTTCAAAGTTGAAGTTCCCAAAGCCTTGTCCTTACTCAAGAGTTGAGAAGACAATAGCTCACATTTCTTCAAAAGTGAAGAAATGTCGTCATCCCTAGCGGATAGACGTGAGCTAAGCTCATGACATTGAGATTTGAGAGCCGATTCTCATTTCTCAAAATGCTAATTTGAGAATCTCTCTCAAGAATGATGGAGTCAAAATCCGAAATGTGAGTACGTTTAAGAGAAGCATTCTCCTTACGTAACTCACGAATTAGAGAAAGAAATCCTTCTTTCTCAGCATGTAAAGATTCAATTAAAGGCTTATGAGTAGCATTCAAAGTAGTGCAATCATGTTTTTCATCATGAAGAGAATATGCACTACACTTATGAGCATTTAATAAATTTTTATCACTAGAATAACTATGCTCATAAGAAGATTGAGTTTGAGATACCTCATCATCGCTTGACTCAACCTCGTCACCTCCGGTGTACTTGGTCTCAAGAAAGCTCCACATTTAATGTGCTATCTCCATGCGTCCAACTTCTTCATTTTCATGGTCCCACGTGGAGATGCACAAAGCTATGGGCATCCATCACGAAGTTTAAATCTGAGACATCCGAAGTCACCGCATCCAAGAGATTGTTCTTCTTGAGATGATTGATCAATTTTCTCCTCCATTGAGTATATTTCTTCGGATCGAACTTGGGAGGATGTTGTTGAGACTTAGAAGTCATGCTTGCAAAAGCCACCAAACCAAGCCTCTGATACCATTGTTAGGACCATGCGGGGCTACACACACACTAGAGGGGGGATGGGAATAGTGTAATGGCAAGTACAATGCTTAATTAAAAGTTACTAAAATTACAACACAATAAGCAACGGAAATTAAATAGAGTGCTTACCAAGAACAATCACAAACACAAGGATTTTACCCTGATTCCCCAAACTTGGGTACGTCCAGCCACACCAATATTACTGTAATTTCCACAAAGAGTAGTGAATACAATCTCACACAGAGATACCTTACACAGGGGATTTAGATTCTCACACAGAGGAATCCTAGCTCGCAGACAGAGAGACCTCACACAGAGGATGTTTTCCCTCACACAGAAAGAACCAAACTCTCACAAAGAGAGTAACTCCCACAAAGAGAGTAACTAATTCTCACAAAGAGAATTAGGGTTTCGAACATAAAACGAAACAAAACAACACTTATATATGCCTTGATAATGTGATGAAAAAGGCATGCAAGTGTGGATGACCAAGTGCTTGAGATGAGCTTTGATTGCACTTGATGATCTTTCTCTCTTCTAGGAATGAATCCTAACACTTCTCACTTGAGTGTATGAATGAAGAGAAGAAAGATGATCTCCAATAAAAGAATAAGAATTAGATCCCTTGGAGAATTTCCTTATGAGCTAGCTTTAATGCATAAAGGTGAATGTGCTCATGAGAGGGAAATGGGAGAGATTAGGAGTGGCTATTAATTCTCAAAGGTATTCAATATTAACCAAGAGTTCTAAATGAACTAAGCCATATCCTATATAAAGGAAGCCAAGAAAAGCCCATAAAACCAACCAAAAACCTAAAGGAAAGAAATCTGCAACGGCTAGATTTTGGCAGTTTACGGCACAGACAGTCGACTGGTCAACGGCTATAAAATTCCTTATAGCTATAATCTGATCCAGGACAAGCGACTGTAGAAGTCTACACATGAGCCTCCTGTAAAAGAGCAGGTGCCTATATATATCCTTCAGCAGGCGGCTGTCACTTGGGATGGAAATGGAGCAGAGAAAATGCAACTTTCGCACTAGCGCCTTTAGATGATAGATGACCATTTCACAGACGCCTGTAATTAGACATGCGACTAAAATCCTATCAGCAGTTGCCTGTAATTAGACAGGCGACTGAAATCCTGTCATCACTAACTTGCAAAGTGGGATGAAACCCAGAAAATGCAAGTTGCGCACTTTGGCACACAGACGACTGTAGAATAATTCTCGGGCGCCCGATGGAAGACATGCGACTATAAATTAAACTTCAGTAGACTATT
This sequence comes from Scilla litardierei, assembly GCA_030789695.1. NCBI lineage: Eukaryota > Viridiplantae > Streptophyta > Magnoliopsida > Asparagales > Asparagaceae > Scilla > Scilla litardierei. The sequence continues at coordinate 546,900,290 of CM061142.1, forward strand.
CCAAAAGCTCAAGAAAGAGTCAAGAAATGTTAACTTGAGCTGTGCATGACAGTCGGCTGTAGAAGACTGGCCAGGCGCCTAGAGGTCATCCAGTCACCTGTCATTTTCATCAGTCGACTGTGGGAGAGCCAAAAACTCGAATAAGAGTTTAAGGCGAGGTGAACCTAAAGGGATGGTTTCTATGATAATCCTAAGGCTTACTAAGATGGTTACATGCATATGCATGAATGAGTAGACCATCTATCAATGCATTACAAAAATCCTAGACTCAAAAGAGAAATGCAAGTAATTGAAATTACATGGATTACATATTGCATCTCATAGAGTCTAAGTCTTCAAGCTCCTGATAACTTGATGCTCCCAACATCTTTCAAGCTTTGGCACCTCTTGATGAGTTTCCCTTCATCAAGCTCCAAGCTTTGGCTTCATTATATGATCTTCACGACTTCTTCCAAGCTTGAGAATTCCATCACTCTTGGATGTCTTTATTATATCCATTGCATCATCCTCCAAGCATTATGCTTTGTCTCATTAATATATAATCATTAAGATAAACTGAGACTAAAATATAAGATTGATTAGCACACTAACATAATGTATTGATCATCATCAAAACAACGTTAGTCTTGAACCCAAGAACTAACAAAATGTTGCTATACAAAACTTCGATCTGTTTCAAATGCAGGAAGGTAAGAACATTGCAACGATGTACGGATGCTTCATCAACATCACTATGAGCTTGAAGCTCTCGGACAAACATATACACATGAAGAAATATTGACCTCAAAGTGAGAAAGAAGGTAAGAAAGATAATCATGTTAATGACCTCAAAGTGGGAAAGAAGAGCTATTGCCATTGAGGAGGTCAATGACATGAAGAACTATACAATAGTAAATCTCATCGGTACTCTCATGCCTTACAAAGTAAGAAGGAAAAACCGATTAAAGATTAGATACATGATGAGGCCAACAGAGGCAAAGAAGAAGGCGTTAGCATTCAAGGCTACCTCTTCATCCTCCGATAGTGATGAGTCCGAAAACGAGATGGATTTGGAAGACATGATGCTAATGGCGAAGAAGTTCCAACGCTTCTTCTGCAAAGGTCAATTCCCTTCCAAATCTAAATTCGATTCCATTAACAACTCTTCTTCTCTTTGTTTCAAGTGTAACAAGGCAGGGCACATCAAGAAGGATTGCCCAATGCTAATGAACAAAGAAAAGGGGAAAGCACCGAAGTACCACAAGTCCGAAAAAATCAAGAAGGACTCATTGGGACTTTCGATGACTCAAGTGGGGATTCTTCAAGCAAATCCGATGATGAGAAGGGTGAGAGTGCAAAATGTGCTTCATGGCTCGTAAAGACACATTCTCTGATAGGAGCGATAGTGAGAATGATGAACCCGAGGTAACTATGGATGAACTTCATATAGCTAACGAAGAATTATTTTCTAAGTATCAATCTCTCATACTTAGATATACTAATTTGAAGAAAAAATGTTAGTAAATCATACATGACATCCATAACTAACAATGACACCATTGTTAACATACTTACTGTTGAGAAAGCTAATTTGGTTTCTCAAAATGGCACATTGAGAAATGGAGTGAATTCCCTTAAATCTTAATTAGCTCAAGTTTCTTCTAAAGGTAGTGTTGATCTAATTTCACAAAACACACAATTGGGTATTGAGAATGATTTTATCAAAACCTAAGTGCACGAGCTCACCACACATGTGTCCACCTTGTCCACTACTATTTCTTCCATTAGGGAGAAATATGAGCTCATGTCCTCCTATGTTAAGAGATTTAACAAAGGGAAATGTCAATTGGCTGAATTGCTTTCCAACCAATTTCTGACCACACATCGTGTTGGACTTGGTTATATGGAGGTAAATTCATCCAAATCTTGCACCTCCTATAGTGGTGTAACTATAGATTTTGTGAGGCCATCCTCCTCTGGTGCATCCACTAGTAGTGACAAAAACACTATTGGTAGCAAACCTACCAAGAAAGTCACTACTCCATACGTTCCTTCTTTTGACAAGAAACCCATTAAGGGTGGAAATCAAAAGAAAGGACATGCCTTTATGTACAGTAACACTCACATATGTAGGAACACTCCTACTTCTCATGTGAACACGCATGATGCATTTTATGCTCCACACCCACGGGCACGTGCAAACCCACACTTGAGAAATACTCATGCACGTGCTCCTACACACTCTTATGCTCATACACAGCATCCCATGTATGCTCAGTCATATACACCACATCATATGTATGCTCCATATGCACATTCAATATGCATGCTCCATATTTTGCATATAATCCTTATATGACGCATGCATATCCTCCTCCACCTTCATATGCTAGATCTCATGCTCCTAAGCATCATGTACCACGTAGACCTCAACCAAATGTGCATGCAACTTGGAAGAGGACTCCCAAATCATACACTATTTGGGGTCCCAAGAACACTAGCAAATGATATGAATGCATATGTAAGTTCTTATTTTAGTGATGTTATAAATAGTGGTAACTATGTTGGAAAACCAAAGTCCACTTGCACTTGATTTCCAAAGGGCTAATCCCCTTGGACCTTACAAGCATGGGTACCATGAGCTTATGGTATACTATGTAGGTACCAAGAACAAGAAAGAGAGCAATAAAAGAAATATTAGCTCTAAAAGGAAAGGATGGATACTCGATAGCGGTTGCTCCAAACACATGATGGAAGATCCCTTCTTGCTCTCCGAAGTGATCCGCATCAAGGACGGTGCACCAGTCACCTTTTGAGGCGATCAAAAGGGAACCATTATCGAAGTAAGCAAAGTCGGTAACCCATCCAAATCTTTAATTGAGAATATTTATTTAGTAGAAGGTTTATTTCATAACCTCGTCTCTGTAAGTCAACTTTGTGACAAAGGTTACAAGGTTAACTTTGGAGAGGGTTTGTGTAGTATTATTGATAATGATTCACATGTTTTATTTTCTCGCATTAGACATAAAAATATTTATATTTTAAGTATGCCTAAATCATTTGAACATTGCCTAGTTGCTCATTCTAATAAACAATTATTATGGCATCGTCGTTTTGGGCATGTTCATTTTAAGCATGTATATAAATTAGCTAAGCATGATTTAGTCAAAGGCTTTCCAAAATTATCTTTTAATAAGAAAAGCTTTTGTGATTCATGTCAACGAAGTAAACTTTGTAAATCATCATTTAAACTTAAAGATGGCATAATTTCTAAGATGCCCATAGAATTACTTCATTTAGATTTATTTGGGCCTACTAGAGTGGCATCTTTAGGAAATGCTCATTATGAATTATTCATTGTAGATGACTTTTCTAGATTTACATGGGTATCATTTTTAACTAATAAAAATGAAGCCTTTGATGAGTTTACCAAATATGCAAATGAAATTCAAAATCTCTTAGGAACCACCATTATCACTATTCGTAGTGATCATGGATGGGAATTTGAGAATGAACTTTTTTCTAAGTTTTGGGATGACAACGGGATTACTCACAGCTTTTCTTTTCATCGTGCACCACCACAAAATGGTGTTGAGAGAAAGAATAGTACTCTTATTGAGTGTGCACGCACCATGATACATGATAGTCATCATGGACTTTAATTTTGGGCAGAGGCAGTGCACACGGTGTGTTATGTGCTTAATAAGATCCTAGTGAGGCCCCGATGAGCAAAACTTGTTTTGAACTATTTTACGATAAAAAGTCTCAAGTTAAGTTTTCAAGTTTTTGGTTCAAAATGTTTTATAAAGAACACGTTTGGTAATTTAGACAAATTTGAGCCAAGATCCGATGAAGGAATTTTTGTTGGATATTCCATACGTACCAAAGCCTACCAGATATAAAACAAAACCTCTTCAACGATCGAGGAATCACTACACGTTTCATTTCCTGAAGATTTTGATGTTCCTCATGTTGATGTTGATAGTGTAGATGTTTTATGTGATTCAATTAGTAATGTTAAAATTAATGATGTTATTGAGACTAACATTACTAATGAAAATATTGAGATTGTTCCAAGTGATCCAGGTATTCCCAAAGATAATCTGACCGTTTGTGACCACCCCCATGACCAAATAATTGGAGATATTGGTGTGGGTCTCCAAACAAGGTCAAGGATTGATGAGTTCTCTTATTGCACTTTGTCTCTACCATTGAGCCAAAGAACATCCAAGAAGCATGTGAAGATAGTTTTTGGATCGTTGCAATGGAAGAGGAGCTCATGCAATTCGAAAGGAATGAAGTTTGGGAGCTCATCCCTCGTCCAAATGGTCACCAAGTCATTGGGACCAAATGGATATTCAAGAACAAGATGGACGAAAACGAGGTCATCACAAGGAACAAAGGAAGATTAGTAGCTCAAGGCTAGGCAAGAGGAAGGTATTGATTTCGAAGAATCCTTTACCCATATAACTAGATTAGAAGCTATTAGATTGCTTTTATCTTTTGCATCTCATAAGAATTTTAAATTATTTCAAATGGATGTTAAAAGTGCATTTTAAATGGCATAATTAATGAAGAAGTTTATTTTTCTCAACCACCCGATTTTATACATGAAAAATTTCCTAATCATGTTTTCAAACTTAAGAAAACGTTTTATGGGTAAGATAAGCTCCTAGAGCTTGGTATATTGACTTAAAACATTTCTTTTGGATTTAGGTTTTAAAATGGGTGAAGTTGACTCTGTAGGGGTTTTGGCAGACCCTCAGAGCTCGGATCTGTTCCGTCCTAAGTCGGACGGACCACAGTGGCATAAAGCGCAGCGGAAAAATAAAAAAAGCTAGCTAAATAATTTAGCTAGGCCCTGAGGAAGCCAGAACCTAGCCCGATCTATGCCAACTTTGGGTGGATATGACCACCCCAAGAGGGATCTATCCTACTGCGACGAAATTAAATTACACTAAAATTACTTAGAGAACATACCTGGAATCTCAACCCTGGGGTGGGCAAGATGTACCGCACCTTCTTCTGATGCTCCTCGTAGCCAAACCACCTTGACTTGATCCCTCCAAGCCGCCTTGCACATTCAACCGATCTGCCCGAGCCGACACCCGTCTCCAAGCTGATCGCACATGGTAGAAGGTTTCACTTGAGTAGACCCGCGTCTTAGATGTCTGGATCCGAATCCAAACCCCTTTCGTAGTCTTGCTAGGACTAGTCGGGAGAATAGGAAGAAGAGAGAAAGAATAGTTTAGTCGTAGATCGAGCTTGCTCTAAAATCCGGAGCTACTCGATCAAAGACTTGGTGCATTTTTCAACGAAGAGAGTGCACCCCTATTTATATAGGGAGTCGACACTTCTCTTTTTGTTGCGAGCAATGTGGGACAAAAACAAATTGAGGAGAAATTAATTTAGCTAATTTAGCTTTAATTGAAGTTTAGTAAGCCTGTCATAAAGGCCAACTTCAACGAATTAATTCTCTTTATCCATTAAACTTTAGACACCAAACAAGCTATCAATTCGAAGGGCTTCGAATGGTGAACGCGTAGGAACGAATGTCGACGAATTTCGACTTCATTTGAACCCTCAAATAATTGCCCAAAGATGGACAAAAAGTCATTTTTCATAGCCGTCATAAGGGGTTTCAAAAACACTATTTTAACTTAAGTTGCGGGCACTCCCGCTAGGCTTAGCAGGCGCGCCCGCCCAAGGAAAGAAGCGGGCGGGCACCGGCCCGCTGGACAGCAGGCGTGCCCGCTGTTTCCAGCGGGCATGCGCCTGCTGCAATCAGCGGGCCGAGCCTGCTGAGCAGCAGGCGTGCGCCCGCTGCTGACAATGGGCCGTGCCCGCTGAGCAGTGGGCGTGCGTGCCTACTGTTTCCAGCGGCTGCGCCCGTTTACCATTTGCGGATGGGCTCGTTAGCCCAAGTGGGTCTAACCCACTTTACCTCGGACTGTTTTTGCGTTTCTGGGCTCGTTTGAGCTCCGATTTGGACGCGGTTTGAACCTGTGTTTAGACCGGGACGATCCTGTTAACCAGGTAACCCTTTCTAATGATTTTGTTCCTACAAATACTGTCGTAACCAATTTACGACATGTTTAATCTTTGTTTGCATCAAATGCAACAATGTCCCAATTGCATCTACGACTTAGTCTCACAACTGGCTTGTGAACATTAACTATTCCATTTCATCAAATGAATTTCTCTTATTAATCTTCCTATTACTAAGACACAAATGCTACTTGGTGAGAGACCCTATAGCCTGACCTTACTACAGGTTGGGGCTCGAAACCCCTAGACGACGGTCACCACGAGCAGTCGTTGTTGTCCCTGTTTCAGAATCATCATAACGTGATCGACCCATTGACAAAAGTATTGTTGGGTTCACTTTGGCTGTGCCAGTGATGAATACCGTTAGCTATAGTCCCTTCGTCAAGACCGTGTCTCTGTTGGCCTAGGATATGGTTTACTGTCAACCCCATTAGACAACATTGGTCAGTATACGGTGGTCTTTATTGTATTCATGTTGTACATCTTACAACGTACCCCGGTCGAGGTTTAACACAAAGACCGTACTGAACCTGTGACACTAACTTCCCTGTAACAGAAGAGACGAATCCCATCTTAGTCATCTACTGCCTCGAGAGCTTCAGGTGTAACCCAACCTAAGATCTTTCAGCAGGCCTAGCCTCGAAGCTAGATCATATGTCTAAGCAATACCGTTCACTAACAGGTTCGTACAAATGACTTCAGGTCTTTAAGGACCAGCTTACCTATCATCACCCCAGAGTTACTATAGACAGTTTAGTTAAAGTTAACCATTTAATAACTCTAAGTTGGTCGTTCAGTGAACTCATTCTCTAATGAGCACCTGTGTCTCGTCTCCGACTTCACCAAGTCGAATGACTACGAGATCATCATTACCCTAAGGTAAGACAAAGACACAGTGGTCTGTCTGATGTGCCGTTATCCAGTTCTCGACACATCTATGACCACGAACCGTTTAAACTTAAGTTTCTATACGGTCGCTTACTACACATAATCGAGATCTTTTCTGGATAGTAAGGACCTAACTATAAGTCTATGGACATTATCTAAGTATATTATTCATCCAAATTCATACTTAGGATAATGGACACCATATATTAAATGAACAAGACGAACACTTAGGATAAATCGCCTTATGGGCATATATCCTCATACATCTCCCACTTGCACTTATGCTATTTATCTCGGTATCTCATACCGTTATAGCATATCAGTCACATTGGACATTCATATGACAAACCTAGGAGTGGATTTACTAACGAGTATATATAATGCATTTTAATGGATTTATTATTTATACATCTCTTGATCACACAAGGTTGATCCTTGAAAGACGATTTGGATCAATTTTCCTTTCTTTGTATAGCTAACAATTAGCTCATATAATCTAGATGTAGGGTCTAACATTTCTATAAGTCAGTCTCAGCTCATTCCAATTTTCTTGTGTCAATATGTCAAGTACATACATGACACCCTAAGTCTCTATATATTCGATTGAATCAAAACTAGTTTGATTCAATGTTTTATATAGATGATTCAAATAAGTTGGAAACCTTTTTACTCAGTCCAAGAAACTGAAACTAAGTATATGAGCTAGCTCCCACTGACTTTAAGAATTATCTGGTTAAGTACTTCAATTTAATATCTAAATCATATTTAGACTATATATATGATGAGCATAACCATTTGATATGTGCTTAGATGGAACGTACTAGTGTCAGGTTGGGTTTGACGAATGAGTCATATCAAGATCGGTTTAAGGAATATTGACATTGACTTACTCAGTCAAACGTCCTACACTGTTGCCTCACCCAAAAATGTGTTACTCTCAAGCGTAAGAGTTCGTGCAAGCAGTAAAGTTTCGGGAGTCCGGATATCGTATCCTCGGGAGAAAACCTGTTACAACCACAAGTTCAAATCAATTTAGAGAATAATCGTTGGAAACCTAACTACTTGAATGATGATGATTTAATGGTTTTGGATTTGGTTTTTAAATTAATGGAAAAGTGAGAAAAAAACGTTTTTGTTTTTGAAAATATTTAAGAGAAATATGTACATGATATGGGTTCATTAGGAAACATAATTTGTATTAATTTGGTTGATTAGAAATAACTCAATGACTTCTCTTTTTGGGAGAGAATCATCGGAAGATGCCTTCGTAGGGATTAAAGCTCAAAATCGATAAAGTTGTTATTAAAATAATAATCTTTTAAATAAGAGATAAACTTCCTTTTGGGAAGATCAAAACTCACCCTTGTGGGGTGATCTTCAACTCATTCATAAACTTTTGGAAGATGAAAGAGAAGATTTTGAATTAAGATTATAGTTTTAAAAACGTGAAAGTGATAGCATTAGAATTCAACCAAAGTAACACAAAACATGTTTTCTAACTACGCCATATCATGCACAAATAAAATTTAGCTATTCATGTTGAAAATAGAAGAAAATATAAAAAAGAAAACATTTTTATTTATAGAAAAAAGAGATTTAAAAGAAAAACACAATAGTTTAGGAAGACATCACCAATTACACCCTTCAAGCTTTGCACATGAAACACCCCTTTCTTCCTTCAAAAATCCTATGAAAGCTCACTCAATATACTCTCTCTATAACCAGAAATACATAGGATAAAACTCTCCAAAATCTGATGCCAATAGCTCAAGAGAAAACACATATTTATAGGCTTCACATTCTTCTTGGGGTTGATGGTGCATGGCTCTTCATCTTCCCCTTCTTCAATGTAAATAAAACTCCAAAAACCCTTCAAATTCTATCTCTTGAGCTGCTGGTCTTGAATATAAGATGAAGAGTCACATTCAGCTTCGAATTCCGATCAAAATCTAGTCCAAATTCATCAAAATCCATCAAGAAACGCATCCAATATGTTTTAAAGAACATTGCGGGTCTGATTTGGGCATTTGGGTCGGATCCGTGCCCTCAGCCCGCGCCCGAAACTGCATCCGCGCCTTCAGTTGATGCGCGCCTGCAAATGACAAGAAACGGGCCGGCCCGTTAAACTTTTTAATTTTTTTAAGCGCGCGCGTTTGCGTGAATGAGCAGCCCGCTCATTTGAAATGAGCTGGGCCTGCTCATTTCAAATGAGCGGGCTGTTATATATTATTTTTTTATTTTTATTCTTTTTTCATTTCTATTTGAACTAATGTGCTTCTAAAAATTGTAGAAAATTCCCCCGAGCTCCGAAAAATCTGAATAAACAGCCATTGGAATCGTGGGCTCGAGTACTATTCCTGAAAAATATGAAAGAGCACAAATTAGTTCACAAAAATCGATAATTGTGCAAACTATGAGATTAGGCTCTAATATTATATGATTTTCTGAATATAACCATACTAGAGCTATTTTAGCACTTATGTATGCACAAATTAGGTCCAATGAGGAAAAAATAACGTAATATTATGCTGAAATCATACCCCCAACTAGCTATTTGCTAGTCTCTATCAAATAATGCGATAAATTCGTATTCGATCAAAAACGTGTACCAAACTCATGATATTATCATGGCCTACTCCAAAAGTTGTTTCCAATTGATTTCAAAGCCAATATGCACATGTATGAAATAAAATAACATATGACACTCCCTCAATTTAATTTAGAGAAGCGTAAAGTAGTAAGCACAGTATGCATTTGTTAGGATATATTACAAATCATATCATAGTTTTCAATTTTCAAGGATTTGGTTGAAAACAGTGCAAAGCTTCTTCTAACTTGTAGGGGTTGAGATTGTATCACTCATTTTTCTTATTTCCTCAAAAATCATACTCAAGTTTTTTTTATTTGTTTTGCATACACGTGATAACGCTATGAAATGCAAACACGGCTACCTTTGTATACACGCGATGACGCTATATAGACAAAGGGTTAGAATGACCCCCCTAAATCTCATCTTTGGTGTCATCCCCAATGTTTCGTGGGGCCTCAGCTACTCAACTTGACTAGGAGAATCATTCGATTATTCGCTTATTATATTTCTTTTTAACTCTCAACTTGAGCTATCAACTCAACCACCCACTCATTAAAAGTCACCAAACATATGCAAATGTCCAAAATTCCTATCCAATTTAGAACCAGTCAACTCAATTGTTTAATCCTACCACACATAACAATTGCTTACAGAAAACTATTCCAAAATTATTTCAAGGAGAATATCATGACATATAAACAAGTTTCATACATAGCATATTAACATTTGATTCCAATGTGGAAAAGAAATTAAACCATGTCATTCAAACATCTATGAATTTGATACCAAATAATGATCCGAGAAAAATCACATGGAATTAAGCATTTAGAGACTAAGCAAAAAGGAATGTAATGATGAGGTCTTCTCAAAAAAAATTATTTATTTATTGCTTTTAGTTTTTATTTATTTATTTTTTAATAGGAAAAAAAGAAAAAAAGAAAAGAAGATTTTTTATAAATATATATAATAATCTATACTCTCCCCCCAACTTAAAATAAGCATTGTCCTCAATGTAAAGGAGAGTAGTCATGGAGAGAAAACACATGATTAGAAGGTGGGTCCGTGAGCTCGATGGTGCTTGCCTCCTTGGTCCGAGGTTCATGAAAATGCTTCAATCGTTGACCGTTCATCTTGAACTCACTTCCGTCTTTCTCATTCAATAGTAGCACCGCTCCATGTGGGAAAACTTCTTTGACAATAAAAGGCCCAAACCACCTAGAGCGAAGTTTCCCAGGGAAGATGTGGAGTTTGAAATTGTAGAGAAGAACTTTCTGGCCAGGCACGAACTCTTTCCTAAGGATCATTCTGTCATGAACAGACTTCATCCTTTCCTTGGATAACTTAGCGTTGTCGTAGGCATCTCTCCTCAGCTCCTCTAGCTCCAATAGTTGTAACCTGGGAGAGGTAAAAGATGAATCAAATTTTAATTTTTTAACAGCCCAATAAGATCTATGCTCTAACTCAACAGGTAAATGACAAAACTTCCGAAATACTCGGTAGGGAGACATCCCTAAAATTGTCTTGTAGGCTGTCCTGTAGGCCCACAATGCTTCAGGTAAGCGCAAGCTCCAATCCTTCCTTGATGGATTCACCGTCTTCTGTAAGATCCCTTTAATCTCTCTATTTGCCAGCTCTGCTTGACCATTGATTTGGAGGTGATAAGGGGTAGAAACTTTGTGCGTGACCCCAAACCTTTTCATTAAATTGGCAAACAAACGGTTGCAGAAATGAGACCCTCCGTCACTGATCAAGGCCTTGGGTGCTCCAAACCTAGAAAATATATTCTCCTTGAGAAACTTGAGCACAATTGAAGCATCGTTCGACCTGCAAGAAATAGCTTCAACCCATTTAGAAACATAATCGATTGCAACCAATATATAAGTGTATCGAAATGAAGGTGGGAAAGGTCCCATGAAATCTATACCCCAGCAGTCAAATATTTCTATCTCTAAAATGGGATTTAAAGGCATCATGTTTCGTCTAGTAATACCTCCTAACTGTTGGCAAGGAATGCATGTTTTACAATACCTAAGGGTATCTTTAAACATGGTTGGCCAATAAAAGCCACATTGAAAGATTTTAGCCATAGTTTTATTTGAAGAGAAATGTCCTCCACACACCCCATCGTGACAAAATTGTATCACACTACCTATCTCATGGTCAGGGATGCACCGCCTAATAATTTGGTCACTACAGTATTTATAGAGGTATGGATCATCAAAGAAAAAGTATTTTACCTCGTTTTTGAACCTTTTAACATCTTGAAATGACCAAGTTTCAGGGTTCTTACCAGTCACTAAATAATTTACTATATCTGCATACCATGGCAAGGTGGAGACGCTAAAAAGATGCTCATCAGGAAAAGAGTCCTCCAAGGGTACTTTTGCTGAATCAAGGCCGACTGTCAATCATGATAGGTGGTCAGCTACTAAATTCTCCACGCCCTTCTTGTCTTTAATTAGGAAATTGAATTCCTGCAACAATAAAATCCATCGCATTAGTTGAGGTTTAGCATCTTTTTTTCGACAATAAATACTTCAAAGCAGAGTGGTCCGTATAAATTAAAATAGGAGATCCTAAAATATGGCTCCTGAATTTCTCTAAGGCAAACACTACAGCCAGCAACTCCTTCTCTGTGGTCGTATAGTTCCTTTGAGCATCGTTCATCGTTTTGCTGGCATAGGAAATAACCACGGGGTGCTTATCTTTCCTTTGTACTAGAATTGCGCCAACTGCGCAGTTGCTAGCGTCACACATGATCTCAAATGGCAGGGACCAATCTGGGACCTGCAAAATAGGAGCAGAAATTAGCAACTTTTTTAAGGTATCAAAAGAATATTGACACGCAGGTGTCCAAGTAAAATCAACATTTTGAGATAATAAGTTGCTAAAAGAGCGAGAAATGGCACTGAAATCTTTAATAATCACCTGTAAAAGCCCGCATGACCAAGAAATGATCTGATGTCTCACACACACTTGGGACTTGGTAGATTCTCAATTACTACTACCTTGGCTCTGTCTACATGAATCCCCTCCTTTGAAACTACATGACCAAGGACAATGCCCTCGATGGTCATAAAATGACATTTCTCCCAATTCAATAGGAGGTTTTTCTCAATGCACCTGTCAAGAACACGAGCCAAGTTAGCTAAACAATCATGAAAAGAGCTACCATATACAGAAAAGTCGTCCATGAATACCTCTACAATTTTCTCAGTCATAGCATCAAATATACTAAGCATGCATCGCTGAAAAGTAGCAGGGGCATTACACAGACCAAACGGCATTTTCTTAAATGCAAAAGTACCAAAAGGACAAGTAAAAGTCGTTTTCCTCCTCCTGATCCTCTGGTCCAATCTCAATCTGATAGTAACCAGAATAACCGTCTAAGAAACAATAGTACTTATGTCCAGCCACTCTCTCTAAAATTTGATCAAGGAACGGTAGAAGGAAGTGGTCTTTCCTAGTTCGGGAGTTCAGTTTCCTATAATCTATGCACATCCTCCATCCTGTGGTAGTCCGAACATGGATAAGTTCATTATTATCATTTCTAACCACAGTGAGGCCAGACTTTTTAGGGACAACCTGAATGGGACTAACCCATTTGCTGTCAGAGATTGGGTATATGATACCTGCATCTAATAACTTTAGAATCTCGCCTTTTACTACTTCTTTTAATGTAGGATTTAACCTTCGTTGAAATTCTCTAGTAGGTTTGGCGTCATCTTCTAAGTAAATATGATACATGCATACTATGGGACTAATTCCTTTAATATCAGCAATTGACCATCCAATAGCCCCCTTATGCTTTTTCAAAACTTCAATTAACGAACTTTCCTGTTCTAAAGAGAGTTTAGAAGATATTACCACGGAAACGCTGTTTTCATCTCTTAGAAAAGCATACTTGAGAAATTCAGGAAGTGGCTTGAGTTCAGGCTTTGGATCCTCCACTTCAGATGGTTTGAGAGTTGATGGATTTGATGGCAAGGCCTCGAACCTAGGCTCCCATATCGCATTGAGCTCCTTCACATCTTCCTGCACAAAAGAGATATCATCAGTATCCTCCATAGAGTCTTCAACAGATTCAGAGAATATGCATTCATTCACCAAAGAATCAATCATATTTACATCTTCAACTTCATCATCCACATTTGGAAGCTTACATGTATTAAATATGTTCAAATCTAAGGACATGTTTCCAAATGTGATTTTTCGTTGACTATTCCTACAATTAATTAGGGCATTACATGTTGAAAGGAAAGGTCTACCAAGAATGATCGGGGTAGAATTTGTAGCTTGGGGTCCTTGTATGTCTAGGACTATAAAGTCTGCAGGATAATAAAATTTGTCTACTTGGATAAGTACATCTTCAATACACCCCTTAGGAACTTTTATAGACCTATTAGCTAGTTGCAGTACAACAGATGTTGGTTTTAGTTCCCCTAACCCAAGCTGTGTAAAAATAGGATAAGGTAAAATGTTGAAACTAGATCCTAAATCCAATGAAGCATTTCTAATCTTTTTAGTCCCAATATTACAAGTAATAGTGGGTGATCCAGGGTCTCTAAATTTCGGTGGTGTGTTTTGTTGAACAATGGAGCTAACCTGCTCAGTTAAGAAGGCCTTTTTCTTCACATTTAACTTTCTTTTAATTGTGCAAAGGTCTTTTAGAAATTTAGCGTATGCATGGATTTGGTTTATAGCATCAATCAACGGAATATTTATCTGGCACTTTTGAAAAATTTCACGAATCTTGGATTGGTACTTATCTTTTTTCTTTTGAAGTAGCCGTTGAGGAAATGGTGCTGATGGTACTTGTGGTGCAGGCTCTTCCTCTTCAATGTCTTTAGTGTTCAGACCACCGTCTGTGCTCTCCTCTTGCTCAGGTTCTTGTGGTTGAATTTCATCCTTTTGTTCAGCTTTGTTGCTTGGTGGATCAGGTTTTGGAATTTCCTTCCCACTCCTTAGTGTGGTGACAGCTTGGCAAGGCTTTATGTTGTTACCTGTAGAAGAAGATGAGCCCATATTAGGATTGGGAAATGGTTGTGATGGGAGCTTACCTTTTTCTAAAGTTGCTGTAAGCTTAGACAAACTTTCGTTCATTTATTGATTTTGGGTTTGTTGAGCCTGGAATTGATCCTGTTGTTGTTGCATTTGGGCTTGTTGTAGTTGGATAAGTTGTTGAAGTACATCGCCAAATGGTTGCATATGTTGTTATTGCGTTGGCTCTTGGTTCCTCCTCTGGTTTCCCCCTTGGTAGTTGTTGTTTAATGGTTGTCTAAATGGAGGGGAGCTTGTTGTTGCTGTTGTTGGGGTTGTTGTTGGGGTCCCCAACTTAGATTTGGATTGTTTCACCATCCCCTATTGTTAGAATTGAAACCTTGATAATTGGTTGAGACTTGGTTTACCTCCGTAGGATTGCTTAGCATGCTTTTCAATGCTGAAAGTGTTGGACAAGTACTAGTGTCATGGCCACCAATCTTGCAAAGTGCACAGCTTTGTACGGCCTCAACTCCTTTGGATCCTTTCAAATTGAGGGCTTGAAGCTTCTTTGTGAGCAAAGCTTCTATCTTTGCTTCCATAGCATCCTCTGGCTTCAAAGTGTGCACCCCTCCATGTGATGGCTGGGAAGGTGTTGAGATGGCTCCTCTGTTGTACTCTGAAGTAGTGTCCCATGTTTGTGCGTTCTCTTCTATCTCTACCAAGTACATCCAAGCATCATCTGTCTCTTTATCAAAGAATCCCCCGTTGCACATCATCTCTACAAATTGCTTCATCTAGGGTTGCAGTCCATCGTAGTAGAAGCCAATGATCCTGCTTTTATCAAATCTATTATGTGGACATGCTAGCAGCAGCTCATTGAACCTCTCCCATGCTTGATAGAACGTTTCCTCGCTTTTCTGGGCAAAGTTCATGATTTGTCTTTTCAATCCCTGTGTCCTGTGTATAGGAAAGAATTTCTTTAAGAATTCAGCCTGTAATTCAATCCAAGCAGTGATAGAACGTGGTGGCAAAGCATTCAGCCAATTTTTAGCCTTGTCTTTTAATGAGAATGGAAATAGTTTTAGATATATCGTGTCGTCACTAGTCTTTCCATCAAAACATGTTAAACACACTTCTTCACATCCTTTTATATGAAGATAGGAGTTTTCCTTGTCCATCCCATGAAAAGTGGGTAAGAGTTGGATTACCCCTAGTTTAAAGTTAAAAGAATTTGCATCGGTAGGTAAAACAAAGCATGAAGATGTGCTTGTCCTAGTGGGTCGGAGATGATCTTTTAAAGTTCTAGGAACTCCAGTTTGCAAATTGTTTTCATTGTTGTTACTAGTGTTTTCATCATTGTTTGTAATTTTTTCAGCCTTTTGAAAGCGTCTAGTTAACCTCTTTGTCTTAGGAGTCCTATGCCACATAAATCGAGCACAGGTTCTTTTTTAGAAAGAAAAAAGAAAGAAATGGAAAAAAATTCAAATTTTTATGGGTTTTTATGTTGAAGAAAGAAAGAAGAAGAAAAATCAAAACAAAACAAAAAAAATTATGAACAACAAAGTGGAAAGATCTCACCGAAGGTCCTCTGAATGAAATAAGCTTTGGTAGCAAGCCGTTCTCCCCGGCAACGGTGCCAAAAACTTGGCTCACCCAAAAATGTGTTACTCTCAAGCGTAAGAGTTCGTGCAAGTAGTAAAGTTTCGGGAGTCCGGATATCGTATCCTCGGGAGAAAACCTGTTGCAACCACAAGTTCAAATCAATTTAGAGAATAATCGTAGGAAACCTAACTACTTTGAATGATGATGATTTAATGGTTTTGGATTTGGTTTTTAAATTAATGGAAAAGTGAGAAAAGAACGTTTTTGTTTTTGAAAATATTTAAGAGAAATATGTACATGATATGGGTTCATTAGGATACATAATTTGTATTAATTTGGTTGATTAGAAATAACTCAATGACTTCTCTTTTTGGGAGAGAATCATCGGAAGATGCCTTCGTAGGGATTAAAGCTCAAAATCGATAAAGTTGTTATTAAAAATAATAATCTTTTAAATAATAGATAAACTTCCTTTTGGGAAGATCAAAACTCACCCTTGTGGGGTGATCTTCAACTCATTCATAAACTTTTGGAAGATGAAAGAGAAGATTTTAAATTAAGACTATAGTTTTAAAAACGTGAAAGTGATAGCATTAGAATTCAACCAAAGTAACACAAAACATGTTTTCTAACTACGCCATATCATGCACAAATAAAATTTAGCTATTCATGTTGAAAATAGAAGAAAATATAAAAAAGAAAACATTTTTATTTATAGAAAAAAGAGATTTGAAAGAAAAACACAATAGTTTAGGAAGACATCACCAATTACACCCTTCAAGATTTGCACATGAAACACCCCTTTCTACCTTCAAAAATCCTATGAAAGCTCACTCAATATACTCTCTCTATAACCAGAAATACATAGGATAAAACTCTCCAAAATCTGATGCCAATAGCTCAAGAGAAAACACATATTTATAGGCTTCACATTCTTCTTGGGTTTAATGGTGCATGGCTCTTCATCTTCCCCTTCTTTAATGTAAATAAAACTCCAAAACCCTTCAAATTCTATCTCTTGAGCTGCTGGTCTTGAATATAAGATGAAGAGTCACATTCAGCTTCGAATTCTGATCAAAATCAAGTCTAAATTCATCAAAATCCATCAAGAAACGCATCCAATATGTTTTAAAGAACATTTCGGGTCTGATTTGGGCATTTGGGTCAGATCTGTGCCCTCAGCCCACGCCTAAAACCGCATCCGCGCCTTCAGCTGATGCGCGCCTGCAAATGACAAGAAACGGGCCGGCCCGTTAAACTTTTTAATTTTTTTAGGCACGCGCGAATTTGCGTGAATGAGCAGCCCGCTCATTTGAAATGAGCGGGCTGTTATATATTATTTTTTTAATTTTTTTTCTTTTTTTCATTTCTATTTTAACTAATGTGCTTCCATAAATTGTAGAAAATTCCCCCGAGCTCCGAAAAATCTGAATGAACAGCCGTTGGAATTGTGGGCTTGGGTACTATTCCTAAAAAATATGAAAGAGCACAAATTAGTTCACAAAAATTGATAATTGTGTAAACTTTGAGATTAGGCTCTAATATTATATGATTTTCTGAATATAACCATACTAGAGCTATTTTAGCACTTATGTATGCACAAATTGGGTCCAATGGGGGGAAAATAACGTAATATTATGCTGAAATCAACTGTACTTTTCCCTTAACTACTTTTAATAATAACTCTTTAAGAATCAAATGTAGTTTAATCAAGAACTAATCTTGACATGCGTATAATTGTGATCACACACAATATATATACGCTCCTGAAACTTATATTTAACTATCGACTGGCTATAATATTAAGTCAGCTCCAAACAATCAAGATTTTCTGAAGCTCGGCTCGAGAATTTATGCAACCAACTCAGATAGCCACATTCACAGAAATTTAAGCCATTCGCAACAAATTATAATTTCAAAAGAAAGCACATTTCCCGAGACATTTATTCAAACAACAAATTCATAAAAATGAATCATAATTTGTTTATAAAATAAACTTTGAGTGTTAAACAGTCAATCATTATTTTAACTTAAGGAACGATACATTTTATGCAAAGAAATAAGTATCAGCTCCTTCTTCTTTATGTCTTTTGAAGTCCTCGCACGGCCCCAGCAGCAACAATTGCTCAGATGCCGACCGTCCTCGGAACTTCTTCCAACCTCTGCTTCATATCAGCCACCTGTATACATTACACAGATGTCTTAGTATCTCATACTATGTGATAAAGCATTTATGGAATTAATTATGCTTTATTGAATTTAATTTGTTGTACCTGAGGTAGAGGCATCAGTATGCCCCTTCTTCTTTTCTGCAAGGTAAACCTTGCAGTTTCTCTTCCAATGGCCCATCTTATGGCAATGAAAGCACTCAGATTTCGACGGGGTACCTTTCATCTTCTTCTTCCCCTTCTTCACCTTGGCTGGTTGTGGGACCTGCCTCTTCTTACCCTTGCCTTTCGACTGGTCTGAAGAAGCAGAGCCAACAACCAACGCAGTCGGTTTCTTCTCGATTTCCTCAAACTGCCTAAGCATGTTGAGGAGACCAGGAAGACCCGTTTCAATATTGTTCATAATGAAACCAGTAATGAAATGCTTGAAGGTTGGGGTTAAAAACCTAAGGATGATGTCCACGGACATCTCATTGTCCAGGACAAAACCTGTCACGGTCTGTTCTCGATCGTACACTTTTCGTGCACGTAGTCTTGTTCGTACACGTATTTATTTTAGACTTTGTTTGTATCCGAACCCTTTGGTGTAATATGCCGTTGTGACCCTCTCGGAGAGTATTAAATTGTGAAATTATTTTGGAACGTCATTTCACGAGTCGTTCCCCCACGATTTGACTTTGTTTGATGAGACGTCGCGATTTTCACTTTTGTTGTGAGGCCTTTTTATTTTTTTAGTTTCGTTTCTCGTCATCAAACTTGTGATCCATCTTCTTATTTTTTTTCCTCTCGTCTTCACAGTCGCCCCAGTATTTATTTCACAATTTTTGGGCTTCGTTTGACCTACTTTCACTCTTTCCCCAGTTTAATAATTGGTTAACCCTATGTTACATGGGATTTCTCCCCCAATAATTATTTAATAATAATTATCACCTTGAAAAGTTGACCTAGCCCATGTCTTACCCTTGGCCGAACCCATCACAACTACGTACGCACCCCATCTTTGCAAACCCCACACAGCACTTTTGATTGGGACTTTAAAACAAAAAAAGAATAAAACAACAACCTAATATGCATGTGTGCTGCACCCTAAGCAAGATAACATATTTTATAACCTAGTCCTAAGACCAATAGACCCCAGACTCCCCACGTAATGCCAAGCCCCCTATATTTCAATAAAACATAGGGCTTATTCTCTTCTCCCAGCCAACTAACGCAGCCGTCGCTAATATTTTTGTGCGCAAAAACAACCCCAAGCACTGCACACACCCCTCCAGCCTCTTCCTTCCAAGTACGCGGCTCCCCTCCGATCGGGTAAGGCTCCAATCGCCGTAGCGCTTTTCTCTCCGACCTCCAACCCTCTCCCGCCGCATCACCCTCCGTTAACCATCGCTCCTCCGCCATTGAGGCCACCGAAGACCCGATCTGGGCTCTGTCAGCATAGCCACAGCACCTGCAGCGCTGTACGGCCCCTCCGACCCGATGCCCTCCAGGCGCCCTACGGCCCCTCCAAGCGAGCAACAGCACTGCCAAGCGCTGGCAGCGACGGCTGCGACTCCCTTGGCCACGGCAGTGGCTTCCCCGCGTCACGCTGATCTCAGTCAGCCCCTAGGCCTCCCTGCGACGTGTTTCACGACGTTCCCTCGCGTGTTCAACGTCCCCTAGCTGCTATCCGTCACGCGGCAAACCCCGGTAGCCGCGTTGGATCTCTCCTCTTCGCAACGGTTAGTAACGTCCACTTAGAACACGTTAATCTCAGCTGTTTAATGATAATGAACCATTACTAGTTGATGTTCGGACTTAATGAACTGATGTTAACACGCTTGATCTATAGGGTATCTATATAATTGTTTATAACCATTAGAAAATATTAGCCTAGGTTGCCTTGATATCGATGTATACTTTTCATACTAGGAACCTTAACGTAATTAACATGTTAGAAACTTAACGTATGTTGTTAATCCAGGTTGCTATGATATAATGTTATAATTTATTTGAACCAGTAAGTTAACTTAGTTGGATACAATAATTATTTGATGTGGACCCCGTTACGAGATGGAGAATGTAATAAAATCAGATAATTAGACGTCTTAGGAGTTGTCTAATAATTCTAGCTCGACGTCACAAACTTATTGTGCACGTGTTTTATCACAGAGTATCTGTCGTTCTGTACCGTTCACACCGCCGGAGTCCAACCCCTGACGTCGCTACCCGACGTCAGAGTAGCTCTCGCGTCGTGTTGAGGTAAGTCTCTCTCCGTAGGAACCCACATCCGCATGTTAACAAGATAAAAACTGTGTTTTACTGCTTTGTAACTCACTAATCCAACTTAATAATACGGGACTGTAGGCTGATTGTTGGACTGAGCGTGGGAGCTATGGACATTGTGAATCTGTGTTGGACATTGAGAATTGTGATACCAGCACGTATTTCAGGCAAGTGAAACTTGCCAATTTGCGCTTTAGGCCATGTTTTAGGCCATTCCCCATTTTTAGCGTAAAGGAGACTAGGCGACGAAATGATAGTCGCCTAGATGCAACTTTAAGATCTAGCTTGACAACGAAGCTAGATCTGACACCCTACCATGTCATTCATCCATTTTCCTGTCACGTTTAAATTTCCATATCTGTATGCATTTTAATTGTACTCTGCGATGCCTGTCATGTTTAAATTCCTTATCTGTACACACATTAAATTGTACCCTTGCCATGCCATGCATCCTAATGTCAATCCATGCTTGAATGTTGCATTCATAGCACACGCTACTTGTACTTGCTTGTTGAGGCTAGGCACCTGTGTTGCAAGCACAACCCTATGCCAAATACACTTCCGTGCTCGTGATCCAGAAGCGGGCTACATGTGTTGGTCAAAAGCCAATGCCAGATTACACGTGGAGGTGTAGGGTTAAGTGATCACTTGAGCTTAGGAGTTGGCCCGTACAGCCACTCCAGCCAAAAGGCGTAAACTCTGTGCACGACGTGTTTACTTGACTTGTAAAATCCATGTGAATGTTTTAGTAGCTTTGCTATCCTTGCCATGTCATACTTGTTGCCATGTTATACTTGTTGCCATGTCATACTTGTTGCATTATCTTACTTGATGCATCCATGCATTAAACTGCCATATCATCACATACTTTTAGAACTGCTACGTTGTTTCTTTTCTTTTAGTTTCCTTGCACAAGTCTCTTTTAGACTTGCTGACATGCGCCCTCGTCTCTTTTGGGTGTCGCATGTTAGTTGCTGAGCCAGAGTCCGTCACTGAGGACGAGGAGTTTGTTGACATTGAGCCTTGGTCCACTGTTGACGTGGAGTACGAGGACACCGGTGACCAGTCTTTGAGACTTCTTTCAGTATTACTTTCTGCTTAGTTCTTGTTAGGCTGTTGGTGCGTAGTGCCTTCCTTTTTGTACGTTGTTATTTTCTATTGGCCATGCTTGGGCCTTTTAGATTTTTTTGGCCTGGTGGCTTTTCTGTGATGTTGGACTTTATTTGTGGACATTCTCAGATTTGGATTTTATTATCTCTCTTTCTTTATTATTATTTTTGTTCTGTTTCGCAATTGCAAGGACATCTACTTGGATATTCCAGATGTTTTACAGACTGTAGCCTTACAGCTTCAAGTCTGAGCGGAATTGTCCCGCCTCGCCTTCCGTTTATGGGAAGCGGGTCGTGACAGGTTTTATTGGTGGCCCATGCAGGTCACTCTTGCAACTGCGAATAATCAGAACAACGATAATAAAAAAATATAATGTCCATTAAATAAATTAAAACATCCAAGTCATAAGCCTTGAGTCTAATTTTATCGTTTCCTATGTCTTAGGTGGCTGGTAGACGTGTTGCCCGAACATCTGTCTCAGCTTAGTAGGGAATCCATTAGATCAGGACTATAGTAAGACTTAGTTAGATGTCTGTGCTTGCTAGTTAGAGGTCCCTGATTGTTAGCTAGACTCCATGCTAGAGATTGATATAATCGTCTTAGGAGTTACCTTAGTGGTTCCTGCCTAGCTCTGACCATGATAGACTTCTAGAATTTCTTTAGTCGTTCGATTGGGTTCATCGAATTCGGGCCCAACAGAACATGATCTTGATTCTCTTAGGACCTTTCCCTGAGGTCTCTAAAATATTCTAGCCCATTAGAAAGCCTTAGTGTTAAGTTTCTCTTGACCTTTAGTCAACCCGATAATTAGAACCCCCTGATTCTATCTTTTCCCTGATCACTACACTTCTGTGTTACTGACCATAGAATTCCATCGTAATTTTCTTGAATCGTAATTTAGGCGGATTCGATGCACATGATCACCACATTACGATAATCGTTGATCTTTCAAATGTCCTCCGTTGCAAATCTTGATCCTTCAAAGTCAATTTTGATTTTTCATTATTAAAAGTTTTCGCTCAGTTTAATTGTTGTTTTTAAAAACCCTCTTTTTATATATTTAATTCCTCACTATTTGATTGAGTTAAAATCCTTTCGTAGATTTTGGAGTCTATTAGTTGTAATTTTTAATTACTATCTCGTAGCTATTTGCTAACCAATATTTCTCGCATTTTGGATTTAAAACTTTATTACTATTTTGATAATTCGATATACCATCTTTTTCTAAACTACGAAATTCATTTTAGCCATTTACCATACATACTTTAGAATATCTTCCAAGCTAAATAGAACTTCAATTATTTTTACATATGTCAGTTCTAGGTTCGTTGTACTCGTACTTTAAAATCTTTGTATATAACCGTTTCTTTTGGCAAATCCTGGTTCCTCTAAAAGTAGTTTCAATATTATTTATTTTAAATTTCTGCCGTATAATATTTTCTAACATACGTCCTTAATGTTCGTGTGAATGTTTTATTCTTCTTTATAATGATTTTCAATAAGCTAATAAACCATTTTTTCTTATTATGTATATACGACTCAAACTTATTTCGAACAACTCATTTTATCGACCACCAATATTTTTTCCTATGCAAAAGAGAACTCCAACTTTTGAGGTACGACCGTTTTTGTACTCTTCATATTTTAACTTATATATTTTACACACTAATTTCCCGTATCCTATAACAGTATCATTACACCTTTCTTTTCTCACCTAAACATTCACAATTATACCCATGATCCACCTAACCAAGCTGTCTCCTTATCTTCGTCCTATCTGAACTCGTGCTTTTCGATCTTTCCTTCGTTACACTTTTGGTTTCGGTTTCCTTTCTATTGTAGTTTTCGTTGTTGACTCTGTCAACCTTAGCATGGTAGCGAGCCCATTGATTTTATTGCGATGTCGTTGTGGTGCATGCATAAGTAGAGTGTGTGGACCCGTGTGTGTGAACCCCGGCGTATCACTCACGTATGAGTGTACTCCCCTATAGTATATTAATGTTTGCCTATTGTGTGATATATACATACTCAGTGTTATTCATGATGTATATGAAGCTGTATGGATGATATTAGTTATATATGTGTGGGTAGCTATAATACTTTAGGAATGTCTGAATATATATATATATATATATATATATATATATATATATATATATATATATATATATATATATATATATATATATATATATATAGGAAATTGTATTGGAGTATAGACTAGTAGTGTATGTGGTTTGAAGATACTTGTGAATGCTTAATATGTGTGTGTGTGTGTGTGTGTGTGTATATATATATATATATATATATATATAAGTAAGTCAGGTGAATGTTAGGTGTAATGAAAATAGGTGTACTTATAGTTAAGTGAGTAGGCATATTATATAACCTATATGTTAGTACGTGTGAGTATGTGCTCATATGTAGATATGTATTGTGCTTAGACGTAAGTAGTCATGTATTTGCTGCATGAGTATATATGTGATATACGTATGGTGGTATGATTATAATTTTGATTGGTATTGCTTGCTTTTACGGGATGTTGTGTGCGTGTATGCCATGAGGTATACACGATTATTGCATATCTTAACTATGTATGGATAAGTAGATGTGTTGATATCCTAATTATAGGTAGATGGTTATGGTGTGAATATATATATGTTACATGTGTGTGACTATACGATGAATGCATGTATTAGTGATGGTGTTATAATTATACGTGTGCTGATGTCTGCAATATTATTATGGTATATAAAGTGATTGAACTGTGTGGGTGTTACCTGACTAAATAATAAGTGTGATTGACATTAGGGTATGTATATGGTTATGTTGGTAGATGTGTATACATTGGAGCGGTACTGGTATATGTATAGATACCGTGTTACGTATATAGAGTATTCTGATAGGTGTTTTGAGTCTCACTCAAGCTTGAGTGGGTATACTCTAAGTATATTGTTACATATGTCTGTGGTTTGCGTGTAGTATCATGAATATAGCGATGGATGATGTATGAGTAGTGATAGGATTGTTTGTGCCTGGTTGTGTTACGCATATGATTGTGGGTCGCTATACCAGATATAGTTATAGGTGTTGGTCTTGTGGTACAGTTATTTACTAAGGGCTTGCCTGTGTGAACGTATGTGTGCTAACTAAACGAGGTGTGTAGATGTGCTGAGTATATAGTGGTATGATTGGAATATATGAACGAAATGTTAGCGTGTGAGTGTGTGTGCACCATGCACGGGTAAGTATGTGCTTAGTTATTGTTTTGGTGACTATGGTATGTGTGGCATGTCGTGAATATAGTTATATGACCGTATGTGATGTGAATATATGGTGAAATATTTGCAAGCATTGAATGACTATATAATCGTGAAATTATAGTAGTGGTAAATGTATCTTAGATATAATAACATGATTTAATATTGAGTGGTGTGGTTACTTGTGTTGATATGTTGGCATTGGATGTACACTATGAGATATAGGGAGTAGAGCATCCTTATTGTTTTGTTCATAGGTAGTTATCTAAACGTGGAGTATTACGATGGTATTTACTGGAGTGAACTATTTAATTGTTTTTGAGTATGTGCACCATGGTATGTAATAAGTGTTTAATAGTTATATAGGGATGTACGTGATTATATGAATGATTGAAGTACGTGTATGAATTTGACTAACTATAATATGTGTAAGTTTAGAATGGGCGTAAATATATACATGTTGGTAGTGTTACTGCTTGACTACCTAGTGCATATATAAGCACTTGTAGTGACTATATCTAGTTTGAATTATAATATGATATGATTTGGGGTAGCTACTAGAGTGACTAGATATATTTATAGTTAGAAAGTCCGAGGACGGACTTTATTCTAAGGTGGGTAGGATGTCACGGTATGTTCTCGATCGTACGCTTTTCGTGCACATAATCTTGTTCGTGCACATATTTATTTTAGACTTTGTTTGTATCCGAACCCTTTGGTGTAATATGCCGCTGTAACCCTCTCGAAGAGTATTAAATTGTGGAATTATTTTGGAACGTCATTTCACGGGTCGTTCCCCCACGGTTTGACTTTGTTTGATGAGACGTCGCGATTTTCACTTTTGTTGTGAGGCCTTTTTATTTTTTTAGTTTCGTTTCTCGTCGTCAAACTTGTGATCCGTCTTCTTATTTTTCTTTCTCTCGTCTTCACGGTCGCCCCAGTATTTATTTCACAATTTTTGGGCTTCGTTTGACCTACTTTCACTCTTTCCCCAGTTTAATAATTGGTTAACCCTATGTTACATGGGATTTCTCCCCCAATAATTATTTAATAATAATTATCACCTTGAAAAGTTGACCTAGCCCATGTCTTACCCTTGGCCGAACCCATCACAATTACGTACGCACCCCATCTTTGCAAACCCCACACAGCACTTTTGATTGGGACTTTAAAACAAAAAAAGAATAAAACAACAACCTAATTTGTACGTGTGCTGCACCCTAAGCAAGATAACATATTTTATAACCTAGTCCAAAGACCAATAGACCCCAGACTCCCCACGTGATGCCAAGCCCCCTATATTTTAATAAACCATAGGGCTTATTCTCTTATCCCAGCCAACTAACGTAGCCGCCGCTAATATTTTTGTGTGCAACAACCCCAAGCGCTGCACACACCCCTCCGGCCTCTTCCTTCCAAGCGCGCGGATCCCCTCCGATCTGGCAAGGCTCCAAGCACCGCAGCGCTTTTCTCTCCGACCTCCGACCCTCTCCCGCCGTATCACCCTCCGTTAACCGCCGCTCCTCCGCCATTGAGGCTGTCGGAGACCCGATCTGGGCTCTGTCAGCGCAGCCACAGCAGCTGCAGCACCGCCACGCTCAGCACAGTGCCGCCCGAACCCTGTGACGATGGCAGCATCCGACCCGATGCCCTCCAGGTGCCCTACGGCCCCTCCAAGTGAGCAATAGCGCTGCCGAGCGCTGGCAGCGACGGCTGCGACTCCCTTGGCCACGGAAGCAGCTTCCCCGCGTCTCGCTGATCTCCGTCAGTGTAATGGCCCAAGTGCCATATACAGTAGGATGTATATGTTTGTGCTCCAGGATTTGTGTATGTGTATATACATGGGTGTATATATGTTGTGTAAATAGTAAATATGTAGTGTGTAAAGTGATTGTACTATCGGAATGTTATTTGACTGAATATGATTGTGCAGATATGGTTATGAGATAGGTATGTTATACACACACACACACACACACACACACACACACACACACACGTATATATGGACGAATATTGGCTAGTAGATGTGTATGTATAGTACTAGTTGGATATAGTAGTGTCTATGTAGTGTGTGCACATGGATGCATGAGGGTGGAGACATGTGTATGTATGGGCATAATAGTATGTATATATGTGGGGTTGTATATGTATGCATATATATCGTATGTATATATATATTATATATCTATATATTATGTATGTGTGTGAATGTATGTAGTGTATTTGCATGGTGTGTAGGAGGGGCATATGAGAAATGTTTAGTGTGATGAAGGGTTGTTGGGTAATTTTCTCAAGGGCCCATAAATAAATTGCTAGAGTGAGAAGGGGTTTTCATAAATTTTCCATCCAAGGGAATATTCTATGGAATATTTCATTCTTAAGAGAGAAGAAAAAGGGAAAAGAAAAGAATACTCTAGAAATAAAGGAGAATAAAAGAAAGGAAGGAAAAAACAAGAAGAAAAACCCCCTCCCCCTTTCTCCTTGCTTGCCGTAAGTTCCACCCCTCCCTCTTTCTTCCATTTTGCAAGCAAATAACCCCATTTCTTTCCTCATTTGGAAACCCTTAATAAGTGCTATCAATATTAGAAGTCTTTAAGAGCTTTTAAATAAGGAATTAAGAGAGATTTCAATGCAAAGATGGGGCCTTGATGGAGGAGGCTTGATGAGGCTTTTAAGATGATGTTTCATGGAGGATTTAAAGCTATCTAGAGGTAGGAATCCTACTCCCCTAGTATATTATTTGCATGTCATGTTTTCAAGCATAAAGGTTGCATTTTTCTTAAAGACATGCACTTTAAAACCAAAGTTAGCTCCTTACTTGCATTTGTGTGCTTCATTTGCCCTCTTCATTGTGCTAATGAGAAAAAGATGGAAACTTCATTATGTTTATGAGCTTACCATGCTAATTACTTGAGAAAGTTACAATATTGCATTGTTTTCTTACTAAAGATACTAGTTTGGGTGTATTTCTCTCATGCACTAAATAAACTTGCTACTTTTGTTATGCAATTTGCTACCTTTTGTAGTAGTTATGCACAAGTCATTATTTTCGTATGGAAATTAAACTGAGACATGGAAATTGAATGAAGGTTGCCATCTTTCATACGTGGTTGTGTTTAAGTTACAAGTTTATTTGAAGTGTGGTGTAAATGTGCATAAAATTGTGATTTTTATTGCTTTTCTTGCAAGGTGCTCTCTTCTTTATGCAAGTGATAACCTTTATCAAATTATCATGCATAAGGTGTCATGTTTATGTAGTATACAAGCTTTATTTGCCTCTTTAATTTGGGTAAAGCTACTAGCATTATGGCCTTGTTGAGCTAGTATGTTTAAATGGTGAAATGCATTATTTCTATGTGGAGAAATGTGGCAATCCCTCTCCTTCTTTTTTCGGCCATGGGCCTTGTTGTGTATTTGCATAGTTGTAATGAAAGAAATAAAGAGAGGAGGAATAAAGAGATTATTTTGGGATTGTTGTGTTATGGAAATTAGTCTTTATAATTGTAACAAGGTATTGGACCTTGATGAAGTTTACTTCATGTTACTATCATGTCACCTTAATGTTGGTTCAATACAATTCCTTGAATGTTGTAAGCTAGTTGCTTATCTCAATGTTAATAAATTATAAGGATGTCTCGGTCTGCCTCATGGCGGGTGAGCATCCTAGAATGGGGTTGGGGGAAACTTGAGTACCAGGTAGGCATATGGGATGGACTGCTGAGTTTGTGGGCCACTCCTGACGAGCCCACAGAGGCAGGGAGTTGGTGCGGTTTTGGTTGTGTTGGTTGTGTTGGTGAATGGCTTCTTTCGTAAGAGCTTGTCTCGGGAAGTCGTAGCATTCCACCCACCTTACTGGGTGAGGTCCATGCCTGTATGCTTACTCGATACCCAGGTTTCCAATCAAATTTTAATTAAATATTTAAATGCTTTAAATTTGCTAAGTATGTTTTTTATTACTCCACCATGCATAATGCAGGTTGTAACAATTTAAGGCGATGTGTAAACTGTTGGCTTGTTGTCGTTCTTTCCTTTATGGCATGTGTAACTTTATGTTTAATGCAATATGTCACTTTTGTAGTTGCCATTACATTCATTTCTTGATGTCTACCTTTATGTTTAATGCAATATGCCATGACATGCCTTATGTCTAATGCAATTTCATTTCATAACGTCATTACATGCCACCTAATGCTTGCATTACATCATTGGAATAATGTGTTACATGGTAGTAGCATCATGCATTGAATAATATACTATATGGAGATAGGCAATTCCTACTGGGTCACGCGTTGACGTGCCCCCGTTGATTTTTCAGGTATTGGTTCTTGGAGTTGGAGGCCTATTAGTTCAGTTAGTTGGAGTTGCAGGTTTTGTGCGAGTGTGTAAGTGGTTTGGGTGTATGTTTTTGTACTTTGGTGAGGTGAGGTTTTTGGTGTATATGAGATTGTCTAAGGATGTTGTATATGGACAGCTTGTACACAGATATATTTCAGTGTTGTTGTTGGTTCTCTTTGTGCTTCTGTGTTGTCTGGAATGGGTTGTCTGGAATGCTACAGGTACTATCCCAGCAGTGCGCAGTGACATGCCGTCTTCCTTTGTATCTCCTTTTTGTATTTCTCTTCGTAACTCTCGCTACTCTGGGATTACCTGGGATAGATTCATACTTTCCAGGCATCCTGGGGAGCGGGGCGTTACAGTCAACCCCTAGGCCTCCCCGCGACGTGTTTCACGGCGTTCCCTCGGGTGTTCAACGTCCCCTAGCTGCTATCTGTCACACGGCAAACCCCGGTAGCCGTGTTGGATCTCTCCTCTTTGCAACGGTTAGTAACGTC
Source organism: Scilla litardierei (assembly GCA_030789695.1). Lineage (NCBI taxonomy): Eukaryota > Viridiplantae > Streptophyta > Magnoliopsida > Asparagales > Asparagaceae > Scilla > Scilla litardierei. Next base: position 546,930,018 of record CM061142.1, read on the forward strand.
CACTTAGAACACGTTAATCTCAGCTGTTTAATGACAATGAACCATTACTAGTTGATGTTCGGACTTAATGAACTGATGTTAACACGCTTGATCTATAGGGTATCTATATAATTGTTTATAACCATTAGCAAATATTAGCCAAGGTTGCCTTGATATCGGTGTATACTTTTCATACTAGGAACCTTAACGTAATTAACATGTTAGAAACTTAACGTATGTTGTTAATCCAGGTTGCTATGATAGAATGTTATAATTTATTTGAACCAGTAAGTTAACTTAGTTGGCTACAATAATTATATGATGTGGACCCCGTTATGAGATGGAGAATCTAATAAAATCGGATAATTAGACGTCTTAGGAGTTGTCTAATAATTCTAGCTCGACGTCACAAACTTATTGTGCACGTGTTTTATCACAGAGTATCCGTCGTTCCGTACCGTTCACATCGCCAGAGTCCAACCCCTGACGTCGCTACCCGACGTCAGAGTAGCTCTCGCGTCGTGTTGAGGTAAGTCTCTCTCCGTAGGAACACACACCCACATGTTAACAAGATAAAAACTGTGTTTTTACTGCTTTGTAACTCACTAATCCAACTTAATAATACATGACTGTAGGCTGGTTGTTGGACTGAGCGTGGGAGCTCTGGACATTATGAATCTGTGGTTGGACATTGAGAATTGTGATACCAGCACGTATTTCAAGCAAGTGAAACTTGCCAATTTGCGCTTTAGGCCATGTTTTAGGCCATTCCCCGTTTTTAGCGTAAAAAAGACTAGGCGACGAAATGATAGTCGCCTAGACGCAACTTTAAGATCTAGCTTGACAACGAAGCTAGATCTGACACCCTACCATGCCATTCATCCATTTGCCTGTCACGTTTAAATTTACATATCTGTATGCATTTTAATTGTACTCTCCGATGCATGTTACGTTTAAATTTCTTATCTGTACGCACATTAAATTGTACCATTTCCATGCCATGCATCCTAATGTCAATCCATGCTTGAATGTTGCATTCGTAGCACACGCTACTTGTACTTGCTTGTTGAGGCTAGGCACATGCGTTGCAGGCACAACCCTATGCCAAATACACTTCCTGACTCATGATCCAGAAGCGGGCTACATGTGTTGGTCAAAAGCCAATGTCAGATTACACGTGGAGGGGTAGGGTTAAGCGATTACTTGAGCTTAGGAGTTGGCCCGTATAGCCACTCCATGTGAATGTTTTAGCAGCTTTGCTATCCATGCCATGTCATACTTGTTGCCATGTTATACTTGTTGCCACGTCATACTTGTTGCATTATCTTACTTGATGCATCCATGCATTAAACTACCATGTCATCGCATACTTTTAGAACTGCTAGGTTGTTTCTTTTCTTTTAGTTTCCTTACACAAGTCTCTTGTAGACTTGCTGACATGTGTCCTCATCTCTTTTGGGTGTCGCATGTTAGTTGCTGAGCCAGAGTCGGTCGCTGAGGACGAGGAGTTTGTTGACATTGAGCCTGGGTCCACTGTTGACGTGGAGTACGAGGACACCGGCGACCAGTCTTAGGGACTTCTTTCGGTGTTACTTTCAGCTTAGTTCTTGTTAGGTTGTTGGTGCGTAGCGCCTTCCTTTTTGTACGTTATTATTTTCTGTTGGCCATGCTTGGGCCTTTTAGATTTTTTTGGCCTGGTGGCTTTTATGTGATGTTGGACTTTATTTGTGGACATTCTGAGATTTGGATTTTATTATCTCTCTTTCTTTATTATTATTTTTGTTCTGTTTCGCAATTGCAAGGACCTCTACTTGGATATTCCAGACGCTTTGCAGACTGTAGCCTCACAGCTTCAAGTCTGAGCGGACTTGTCCCGCCTCGCCTTCCGTTTATGGGAAGCGGGTCGTGACAAAACCCAACTGGGCGGTGCCTTCCACCTACCCGATCATCTTAATGACATGATCTTGTACGGGCCCTGTCTCCATCTTTGTGCCCCAGAGGTTGCTCGTGGCTTCAAACTTGGCAGCTCTAGACCGCTTGCCGTATAACTCTTCTACATTCAGAAGCATTCTTTGAACATCCAAATGTTTGTGCTTCCTCTGTAGTTCGTTATTCATTGAAGTCAGAGTAAGGCACCTGGCCTTCTCTGCATCTCTCTGGTACTCTTTGTAGGCTTTCTTTTCCTCGGGAGTCGCATCTTCGTCCGGCTTTTCCAGAGGGTCCTCGAACAACACGTATCCAATCCCAGCTAGAGAAAGGACTAACTTAATGTTTCTAAGCCAATCCTTATAGTTTTGTTCCATCTAGCACATTCTTCTCTATCATATACCTTAAACCTGAATCCATTCTGCAATTTAGTAGATACTTTAGTCAGTATATGTTCGTTGTATAGTTTCAATGGTTTTTAATAAAACTATATTCTCTCACTAAATTTATTAAAGCCATAATAATAAACAGTTTATTATACTATAACATTTGTGAGAGAGGGATCTGACTACCCTGAGTCTGACAACCTTGAGTGTGTCTCAACAAGTTGTCCGACTCTGCAGTCGGTAGACGAACTCATCGTCAATCATATTAAATATGATTCCCTTTCGATTTTACCCCTAGTCATTTGTGATCATGAGTGTGCTCATCCAAATCACAATGGCTAGCCTAGTCGGACCCTTGTTTTCGTGTCTAGGCTGACTTGCCCCGGCGCTCGGTGTATGCCCGACACGTCGATTTGGGTTAGGTCTTAGACTACATCTTTGGTTAGACTTACGCCCGCACTCGGTGTATGCACGAGACGACGGTTTGGGTCAAGTCAAGATGTTATCAAGAAATCGGTTTCTATAAGATTGCCATGTTACAGCTTGAGTGCAGCTCAACAACCGTAACACGGGTCTTACAGTTGCCAACTCCTAAAACAAGGAGGGCTACGATTTATCTTGAACAAGATTATTATCGTATTTGACTTAGGTATAGTCAATAGACTTACACAGTCATGATTCGACTCCTTACAGTCCAGCAGACGCGGCTAGGGAATTGACTAAGCTAGGACCACTTGGCCCCTAAACTAGCTAGGGTGGTCCAGCAAACTTAGCCAAGCACATTGACCGACATCATGATCCATTGAAGGAGGTTCATCAATTCTATGTTCATCTATCAACTAAATGCTTTTTAATTAATACTAGTTAATCCTTATCAACTAGTGGATCCTAAAATTCGAAATATTATGGATTTGTTGAACAATTTTTATTAGATCCTTATCAACTATAAGGTTCTTATGTTCATCGTGCTACCCCAATCTTATTAGGATGTTAAAAAACCAATTTCAACATTTTACAAAATTAGTCATTTAATGATAATCATCATTTAAACAATTTATTATAATGATTGTCAATAAAAGGGACTATCCTTATCAGGTATTAGGTTTTGATGTTGTATTTGTTTATTTAACAACGTAGCATGTCACTAGTCATTAAAAAATTTATCTTATAAACTTTTAATCAATTAATGGCTAACCTAAAGGGTTCATGAATACTCTATTCAACATGTCCATTAAAACATAAACCAACTAATTTAATCACATAAATTAAAGGTTCAATGAAGTGACATAAAAGAGAATATGCAAGTTAAAATTATCTACAACATAGTTAAATAATTTGCAAAGCTAAAATTTAACATTTAAATTTAAAGATCTAAAATTTTAAAGCTTGAAGCACTTTTATCATATAAAATTAGGTTTCATAAAATTATCAAATAACTTTAAATTCAACCTAAGCTTTAAAATTTAACGAACATTTCTAAGATTAAATTATCGCATAAAATAATCTTGAAAACTATATGTAATTAAAAGAAATAAATTTATAATTTCATTTCATGAGAATAAAATTTTTCTTTATGTTACATATACTTTAAACCCATTTTAAAACATTTTTAAAATCATTTGAAATTAATTTTAAAAATTTCATATAAAGTTTAAAAAAACTTTCAACCTTTATGCAACTAAAATAAATAAATTTTCAATATCATCTCACGAAATAAAATTTTTCCTTAATGTTACATAAACTTTAAAACTTTTAAATGCTTGCTAAAATTATTTTATCTCATAAAATAAAATTTTAAAAGGCATTTAAACATAGAAGACCTATTAAATTTATCACATAAAATTTAAAACATCCCCAAAAATTTTTCATGTTACGAAAAGAATTTTTAAAACACAAAAAATGTTAAACTGATTTTAACATAAAGTCAAAATGTCCGTATGTTCAAAACAAGCAATTTAAAAAATTTAAAATCGTCGCAAATATAGATCTAAAAGCATAACGTGGCTCCGATACCACAGTAGGGGTTTTGGTGGACCCTCAGAACTCGGATCTGTGTCCGTCCTAAGTCGGACGAACCACAGAGGCATAAAGCACAGCGGAAAAATAAAACAAGCTAGCTAAACTATTTAGCTAGGCCTTGCGGGAGCCAAAACCTAGCTCGATCTATGCCAACTTGGGGTGGATCTGATCACCCCAAGAGAGATCTATCCTAATGCGACGAAATTAAATTACACAAAAATTACTTAGAGAACATACCCGGAATCTCAACCATGGGGCGGGCAAGATGTACCGCACCGTCTTCTGATGATCCTCGTAGCCAAACCGCCTTGAATTGATCCCTCCAAGCCACCTCGCAAATTCGAACCGATCTGCCCGAGCCAACACCCGTCTCCAAGCTGATCACACATGGTAGAAGGTTTCACTTGAGTAGACCCGCGTCTTAGATGTCTGGATCCGAATCCAAACCCCTTTCGTAGTCATGCTAGGACTAGTCGGGAGAATAGGAAGAAGAGAGAAAGAATAGTTTAGTCGTAGATCGAGCTTGCTCTAAAATCCGGAGCTACTCGATCAAAGACTTGGTGCATTTTTCAACGAAGAGAGTGCACCCCTATTTATATAGGGAGTCGGCACTCCTCTTTTCGTTGCGAGCAATATGGGATAAAAACAAATAGAGGAGAAATTAATTTACCTAATTTAGCTTTAATTGAAGTTTAGTAAGCCTTTCATAAAGGCCAACTTCAACGAATTAATTCTCTTTATCCATTAAACTTTAGACACCAAACAAGCTATCAATTCGAAGGGCTTCGAATGATAAACGCGTAGGAATGAACGGCGATGAATTTCGACTTCGTTTGAACCCTCAAACAATTCCCCTAAGATGGGCAATTGTCAATTTTCGTAGCCGTCATAAGGGGTTTCAAAAACCATATTTTAACTTAAGTTGCGGGCGCGCCCGCTAGGCTTAGCGTGCGCGCCCGCCCAAGGCAAGAAGTGGGCGGGCACCGGCCCACTGGACAGCGGGCGCGCCCGCTGTTTCCAGCGGGCGTGTGCCTGCTGTAATCAGCGGGCTGTGCCTACTGTCGCAGCGGGTCACGCCCGCTGATCAGTGGGCGTGCGCCCCGCTGCTGACAGTGGGACGAGCCCGCTGAGCAGTGGCCGTGCGTGCCCGCTGTTTCCAGCGGGCTGCGCCCATTTACCCTTTGCAGATGGGCCCGTTAGCCCAAGTGGGTCTAATCCACTTTGCCTCGGATTATTTTTGTGTTTCTGGGCTCGTTTGAGCTCCGATTTGGACGCGGTTTGAACCTGTATTTAGACCGAGACGATCCCGTTAACCAGGTAACCCTTTCCAATGCTTTTATTCCTACAAATATTGTCGTAACCAATTTACGACACGTTTAATCTTTATTTGCATCAAATGCAACAATGTCCCTATTGCATCTACGACTTAGTCTCACAACTGACTTTTGAACATTAACTATTCCATTTCATCGAATGAATTTCTCTTATTAATATTTCTATTACTAAGACACGAACGCTACTCGGTGTGAGACCCTACAGCCTGACCTACCACAGGTTGGGGCTCGAAACCCCTAGACGACGGTCACCACGAGCAGTAGTTGTCGTCCCTGTTTCAGAATCATCATAACGTGATCGACCTATTGACAAAAGTATCGTTGGGTTTACTTTGGCTGTGTCGGTGATGAATACCGTTAGCTATAGTCCCTTTGTCAAGAATGTGTCTCTGTTGGTATATGGTATGGTTTATTATCGACCCCATTATACAACATTGGTTAGTATACAACGGTCTTTGTTGTATTCATGTTGTACATCTTACAACGTACCCCGGCCGAGGTTTAACACAAAGACCATACTGAACCTGTGACACTAACTTCCCTTTAACAGAAGAGACGAATCCCATCTTAGTCATCTACTCACCTCGAGAGCTTCAAGTGTAACCCAACCTAAGATCTTTCAGTAGGCCTAGCCTCAAAGCTAGATCATAGGTCTAAGCGACACCGTTCACTCACAGGTTCATACAAATGACTTCAAGTCAGCTTACATATCATCACCCTAGAGTTACTATAGACAGTTTAGTTAAAGTTAACCATTTAATAACTCTAAGTTGGTCGTTCAGTGAACTCATTCTCTAATGAGCACCTGTGTCTCGTCTCAGACTTCACCAAGTCGAATGACTACAAGATTATCATTACCCTAAGGTAAGACAAAGACACAGTGGTCTGTCCGATATGCCGTTATCCAGTTCTTGACACATCTATGACCACGAACCGTTTAAGACTTAAGTTTCTATACGGTCGCTTCCGACTCATAATCGAATCTTATCTGGATAGTAAGGACCTAACTATAAGTCTATGGACATTATCTAAGTATATTATTCATCCGAATTCATTCTTAGGATAATGGACACCATATATTCTATTAACAAGACGTACACTTAGGATAAATCGCCTTATGGGCATATATCCTCCTACAGACTATACTCTTTTCATTAAAGATTATGAAAATGACATCCTCCTTATTCAAGTTTATGTAGACGATATTATCTTTAGTTCTACTAACTTTGACCTTTGCCAAGAATTTTCTAAATCTATGAAGGAAGAATTTGAGATGAGCCACATGGGTGAGCTCAAATACTTTCTAGGTCTTCAAATTCGGCAAATGAAGGATGAGATTTTCATACACCAAACCAATTATACAGGGGAGCTTATTAAGCGATTCGAAATGGAATCGTCTTCTAGCAACAGGACTCCCACGTGTACAACCACTCACCTTTACAAAGAAGAAAATGTGAGAGATGTAGACATTCGTCTATATCGAGGTATGATCGATAGTCTACTTTATTTAACTGCAAGTAGGCCCGATATCATGTTTTGAGTATGTCTTCGTGCTAGATATCAAGCTAGAACTAAGGAATCAACTTGATTGCGGTTAAACGAATTTTTCATTACCTCAATCAAACACTAGATTATGGGTTACTTTACCTTAAATCTAGCACATATGAGCTAGTCTCATATAGTGATGTTGATTTTGTTGGATGCAAATCCGACAGGAAAAGTACTAGTGGCACTTGTCATTTTCTAGGAAATTCTAGTGTCACTTGGTTTTCCAAGAAGAAAAACTATGTATCATTGTCCACAACTGAAGCGGAATATATTACCATGCGTCTTGCATGTGCACAAGTTTTTTGGATGAGACACACTCTCAAAGACTATGATGTTAATTGTGATACTTGCCCTATCATGGTTGATAACCAAAGTGCAATATGTCTCTTCAAAAATACGGTACACTACTCCCATACCAAACACATAGATGTGAGACATCATTTAATTAATGATCATGTAGGCAAGAAGGACATCATCTTAGAGTATATTGAAACCCAAAACCAAATCACCGACATCTTCACTGTACCTCTAAAAGAAGATTCATTTGTGAGGTTGCATGAAGAAGTAGGGATTACGGATGAATCTGAAATTTAGGAGCTTACTTTCATATGTTATAACTTTTTTTGAACTCATATGATCATTTCCATATCTCATGTTGAATATGTCATATTTTCACATTTGTTTTCAATGGGATTTATTGGAGATTTTTGATGATTTGATGATTAGATCAATATGCTTGATATGTGTATTAGTCTATATGCTTATGATGATTATTTTATGTTATTAGAGTAATTAGAGTATATGTCTAAGGGTGAGAAGTCTCAAATCATTGATTCTTACTCAATTTTGGATTTCAGAACCAGGACAGTCGACTGACATTTCTTCTACAGTCGACTGCCCAATCTCCAGTTTTTAGCCTTCATAACTCTTATTCATGATAGGCAACTGATGGTCATTTTATAGGTGCTTGGTCATTCGCCAGGCGACTGTATTTTTGTCATCAGGCGCCTGCTCAGTTGTATCCAATTTTCCCGAAAGTTTGCTCAAAATTTCCTCAAATTTTTATTGTGCAGCAAGCATTTGTTGTTGGATCTGGATATAAGCCTAGAGGGGGGGTGTGAATTGGCTTATAAAAAATTATTGTGCAACCCACGAGAAATCACACGCAGTTAATAATCACAAGCGAGGTAAATATGAAGCAATCACAGAATACGCACAGATATACCCTGGTTCGGTCCTCCCACGACCTACTCCAGCCCCGAAGCAAATACTAGCATTAATAAGTTCCTTTTGTACAACTACAATGGGTCCTGAGCTCCCTATCCCCCCACCTAGAACGTACCACACTCCCCAAGTGCAGAACACTATCAACCTAGTAAATGATCTATCTTGACAAGTCCCACTTGTCTAGTCCCAGACTAAACAAGTCCCAAAAGAACACAAAAGTGGTAAAGTTTCCCCTACGAAGATCTGACTATTTACTACACAAAATAATAAACAAGAGTATAGAAAGCTCAGTTTGTGTAGAGGTAGTCGTCTTCGTCAATCGGCGCGGGTCAGAAGTAATCTGACAAGATGTAGTCATCTCGTCTCGTCTCCTCAGCAACTCAAGATGAAGATTTGTTGCTCCCCTTGGATGTTGTGCCCTTTGGTACTCTCCTTGGCAAATTGCGATTTTTTTTTTGCACAAAACTTAGTGGGGCCAGCCTCTGTTTCTCATCAAATTACAGCTTGCTCTCCTGGCCTTCATGTCTTCTCTATCTTCTCCAATACTTAGTGGCCTCCTCTAATTAGGTTTGCCTTGTGATTAGCAAGTTGATGGGACTTTGGAGAAACAAATTTTCTGAACTTGAGAGCCCTGCAAAAACAAATCGAAAGTGGAAGATCAAAGCTTTCAACTTTATACCCTCTTAACAAATCAAAGTAGAATTGGCTCCCTTATGCTTCTTTCACCCATGCAAAGGAAGAAGTTATGATCAGGCTTGAGCTTTGCCATGGGTTAAAGAATATTGAAGAGTGCTGCAACTTTGTGGAGTAGTGAATGCGTGTGCTGCTGTTGCTTTGTGACGACGATGTCACGGCTCGCTCGTTGCGATGGCAGGGAGATGTGTCTGTAGACCTCACCATGCAGCAATAGTGTTCACGATAGCAAGGGGAGTGACTTGTGTGATCTAGTCTATGGCAACAACTTACGACATCAATAATGGAAGTCGGCAGTTGTTCACTTTGATGAAGGCTTCAGCATGAAGTGATCGTTTGCAACTTGTAGTACCCCACGGCACCCCTGATGATATCCGGCACCAACTAGAGTTGGTTTAAACCATGGCAAGGGCGGCAAAGAGCTGTCGATGTGAAGATGAAGTCTTGAAGGCAGCAGCAAGAAGATATTCTGAACGGCAGCTTGCAGGGGTGATCACGATGTACTGCAAGGTGGTTCAAAACGGCAACATCATGGAGAAAGTCGACAACAACAAGGAGGTCATGGCCTGGAGGTGAAGAATGGTAGCAACCTCTGTCATGCCCCGCTTCCCAAAAATATGGAGGCGGAGCGTGAGAAGGTCCGCTCAGACTTGAAGCTACAAAGCTGCAAGTCCGATAAGCGTCGATCAAATTTAAAACTGCAGGTCCTTGCAACGCGAACGAAACAAAGATAATAATAATGAAATGAGACAAAAGAATAATCTCAGAATATCCATAAAATAAGTTTCCAACATCACAGAAAAGCCACCAGGCTAAAAGAAAAGAGACTAAAGGCCCAAACATGGCCAGCAAAAGTACAACGTACAAAACAACGGTGCTACGCACCAACAACTAACAAAAGGCCTAAACAAAATAAAGCTCAACAAAGACTCAAAGGAAGGTCACCGGTGTCCACCAAAATCCTCCTGGGCAATCAAGGACTCAGACTCAGCGTCAGCATCACGTCACGTACTCAGCAACAATCTCTGGCTCAGGGTCTAACATGTGACACCCAAAAGAGCAAGGGGCACATGTCAGCAAGTCTGGAAGACTTGTGCAAGTGAAACTGGAAGTACAAGTAAAGCAACCTAGCAGTTCTAGCATGATGCGATGACATGGCAGTTAAAGTATGGGTGCAGCAGGTAAAGTAAAGTAAAGTAAAGTACGAGCATGGCATGGCATGGATGACAATTATTACAAGTACAAGAAAGTAAGCACCTCGTGCACAGAGATTCTGTCCTTTGGCTAGAGGGCGGATCAGGCCACTCCTAAGCTCAAGTAACCGTTTATCCCTACCCCTCCACGTGTATCGGGCATTGGTTTCTGGCCAACACATGAGGCCCGCTTCTGGACCACGAGCCAGGAAGTGTGTAAACAAGTATGGCGTATGGGTGCACCTAGCCGGAAACACGAAAACACGGATTGTACAAGTATTTTGTAGCGTGTGCTACGATGCAACAATCAATTTGGATGACATGTAAGAAGCAATGCATGACAGTTAAAAGTGCGTACAGATAAGGAAAGTAAACGTGACAGTTTAGTATGCATGAACAACAAGTTTAAAGGGTTGGATCTAGCTTCGTTGTCAAGCTAGATCAATTAGGTGACGGATCTAGTTTCGTTGTCAAACTAGATCAAGTAGGCGTCTAGCCAGCTATCATTTCACTGACTAGTCTCTTTTACGCGAAAAGCAAGGAAGTGGCCTAAAAACATGGCCCTACACAAGAGTTGGCAAGTTTCACTTGCCTGCAACTATCACGTCAAGAAAACACCGTCCAACGAGTCCAAAGTCACGATTCCTAAGTCCACTGGCCTAGATCCGTTTTATTAATCTTGATTAGTGATTTTAAAACATTTAAAATACTTTAAAAACATCAATTTTAGTCTTGATTAGCATGCAATTAGGTTGGGGGTCCTAGGGGTGCAAAACGTTACCTCAACACGACGCGAAAGCTACACCGGCGTCGGGTAGCGACGCCGGGGGGTTGGAATAAAGATCGCGCTCCAAGTCCAGATTCCAATTAGTTTCCTCGCTGGAAATTTCAGAGCAAATAACTCGGGCGACGATTCCAGATTCCAAATCTAGCACGTGCGACGACGGGCTACAACGTGCGACGACGTCGTACCCGACGAATCCTCGAAGAGCAAGCACCTTGGTGGGGCCCACAGTAATCCTAGGGACCTTTGGGGGACCCACAATACCTCTAGAGAACTTGGGGGGCCCACGGAGGCAAGTGGTGCGACGGTTGCGGGGTTGCGACGTATGGCCGTCGGTCGTACACAGCCGATGCGGGGAGAACCGTCGGTCGTGCGCTGTGAATGCGGGGGCTGCGACGTTGGGGTGTGCAGCGGCTGCGGGCGATGCTTGGGTGCGGGGTTTCTCTTCGGTCTGGTCGATGGGGAGCTTCGGTCGTGCGCTTGGATGCGGGCGGGACAGCGTTGCAACGTTGCAACGCTTGCAACGTCGGTCAATGCGGAGCGGCGGGTCGGTCGTGCGGGCTGCGGAGCGGGGCGACAAGCGGCAACGGATGCGGAGCGCTTGTGCGGAGCGGGGCCTCGGTCAGACCGAGGGCTCCTCTCGGTCAAGCGGGGGAACGGGGCGGGGGTTGCTGCAGCGGTGCGGACGGGGCGGATGCGGAGCTTGCCCTCGGTCGGAGCGGGAGATTGCGGGGGGTTTCTTCGGTCGTGCGGGGGGCTGTACGTCGCAACGTTGCGACGATTCGTCGCAACGTCCAAAATGAGTTTGGAAGAGGCTAGGGCTAATTTCCTTGGAAAATAGGACTTGCTAGGGGTTGCTTATATAGTATAGGTGGGTTGACTTGGTCTAGGGCTAAATCTAATAGGATTAGAAGTTCAAAAAGATTTAAAATTTGAATTTAAACTTCTCCAACTCATCCTAGGATTTGACCTGGTCCAAATGAGCTGGAAATTGGCTCAAAAATTCTTTAAAACGTTTAAAACCCCAATAAATTTTATTTGGCCGAAAATAATTTATAAATTAATTATTAAAAATAATATAAAACTTGTAAAAATTATAAAAGTGGTCAAATAAACTCCAATAATTATAAAATAAATATTTTGGTGTTCGTGGCGACGAATGTGAGCTAACTAAGAAGACGGATCTCAAATTCGACGTCGGACGACAAAACTAAAAATAGAAACGTCTCCCGTCAAGAGTGAGAATCGTCACGTCTCTTCGAGTAAGTTTAAATTGTGGGAAAACGACTCGAGAAACGTTGTTCCAAAATAGTGCCACTATTTAATACTCTCAGAGACGTTCACAACGGCATAACACACGAAAGTGTTCACAAACACGTGCACGGCCAAAAGCACGTGCACGAACAACGTACAACGAAAAGTGGTCGTTACATCCTTCCCACCTTAGAATAAAGTCCATCCTCGGACTTTCTAATATAACTAGTCGCTCTAGTAACTACCCCAATCAAGCCATATAATAATTTAACCAGGTATAGTCATTTCAAGTGCTCATGTATGCACTAGGTTGTCAAACACTTATACTGCCACATATATATATACTCACGTACGTCATTCGTTATACCTATTATAGTCAGTCAATTTCATTCATGTATTTCAATCCGGTATATAAACATACATCCCTTATATAGCTGCTACTCACAAAACAATAGTTCAGATACTTATATAGGTATGATCTCATACTAGCAAATACAATCATTGCTCTACCTATATGTAGCTACCAATGCACAAACATCAAGGGTATACTACCCTCTAATATTCATCCAATACCAAACATCTCAACACATATAGTCACACCATACCATTATTAAAGTCAAATTCACTATATCTAATATACATTCACCGCTACTATAATTTCACAATATATAGTCATTCAAATACATGCAAATAGTTCACCATATATTCACATTACGTACGGTCCTATAACTGTATTTACGACACGCCACATATACCATAGTCATCAAAACCTATAACTAAGCACATACTTACCCGTGCATGGTGCACACCCATACACGCTAACATTTCATTTACATACACCAATCATACCATTATATAACTAGCACACATACATACCTAGTTTTAGCTAGTACACATACGTTCACATAACAAGTCCTTAGTATTTAGCTATATCACAAGACCAACACCTATAACTATATACTGGCGTAGCGACCCACAATCATGTGCGTAGCACAACCAGGCACAAACACTTCTATCACCATACATACATCAAGCATTTCTATATTCAAACTACAATCATACATTTAATATACTTAGAGTATACTCACTCAAGCTTGAGTGAGACTCAATACACATATCAGGATATTCTATATACGTAACACGGCATTCATACTTATACCAATACCATTCCAATATTTATACGTCTACCATACAACCATATACATTCCATAAATCAATCACACTTAATATTTAGTCAGGCAATACTCACGTAGTTCAATCATTCTATATACCATAATAATAATAATATAGACATCAACATACGTATAATTATAATACGCTCCCTAATACATGCATACGTATTCATCGTATAGTCTCACACATGTAACATATATATTCACACCATAGCCTACTACCTATAATTAGTATTCTAACACATCCACACGTACATAATTAAGATGTGCAATAGTCGTGTATACCTCACGGTATGCACGCATGCAACATCCCGTAAAAGCAACAATACCAATCAAAATTATAACCCTAATACTATATGTATATCACATATATACTCAGGCAACAAAACATAACTACTTACGTCTAAACACTATATATATCTACCTACGAGCACATACTCACACGTAATAATATATAGATCACTCAATAGGCCTACTTACTTATCTATAAGTTCACACATTATCATCACACCTAGCATATACCTAGCTTTACCAATCATTTTATTTCAACCATTATAAGTATCTCTAATTACATACATTCCATTAGATATTTCAACGCTAGCTCTTATATACACCGGCATCCCTAGTATAGTATAGCTATCCACACAAAAATCTATAATTACTAACACACAACAACTTCATACTATCACGAATAACTCCGAGTATATATATGTATATATACCACACAATAGGCAAGCACCAATATACTATGGGAATTCTCATTCAAGCTCACGTACCCAACTTAGGTATGTGCACTACGACACCTCACAGGGTCCAAGGGCCTACTAAAAACTTAGGGTGGACATAGACATTGACGGCACTAATACCTAAGCAATAGAGGGAGGTCGAAAGCGTGACGAGGGAAGGATCGATAAGCACGTGTTCAGATAGGGCGAATGCAAGGAGACAGCTTGGTTGGACGAACATTGGCTCAATGGTGATGTTTAGGTTGAAGGAAAAGGATATAGTGATGCTTATATAGGATATAGAAAAGAAGATAGGGTAAGTAGCACAAGCTAGAATACGTGAAATCTGAAAACTGTTTTTCTTCAAAATCAGAATCCTCGTCTGAAAAGAAATATTTCGGAATCGATAAAACAAGTTGTTCAAAGTAAATTTGAGTCGAACATTCTTAATAAGAGAAAATGGTCTATTGTTTCTAAAAATCATTTTGAAAGGAAGTAAAATCATTTACGCGAATATTAAGGACATGGTTTAGAAAATTCTATCAGTCAGTAATTTAATAAAATGTTGCCAAAAGTTTTTGAAAGTCAAAGAATGGAATCAAGCAACAGAAGAATTTAAAATCAGGTTAAATGCTTTCAAAACTTTGGGCTATGGAAAATTGAAGATAATCAATTTGAAACTACTTTTTAGAAAACCAAGGTTTGCCAAAAATGTAAAACTGATTTACACAAGGTTCTTAATACACGAGCACAACAAGTCTGTCACGGTTATAAAAATAGTTGAAATTCAATTTGGTTTAGAGATTTTTTTCTAAAACGTGTATGGTGAGCGGAAAGGAAATAGTAGTAACTTAGCATAAGAATTTTCAAGATCGAATAGAAAATCTTTAAAATCAAATCAGGGAGGGTCTAAAGCAGGAAGAGGTTATGAAAATAGTAATTCTGCAAAAATCTGAAATAGTGAGAACGACGAGCAAAAACCAACTTGCGGAAATCCGAAATTCCATGTGACTTGAAAAGTATATTAAAAGTAAACACGAAGTATTATCCAAATGGCATAAATAAGAGGGAAAATTATAAATCGAACTGAGCAAAATAAAAGTACGGTTCAGAATAAAATTAATATATGAAAAGACGACATGAGTACGAAAACATAGGCTGGGAAAATGCTATAAACTAGCATTCAGAAATTCCGACAACGTTTTTTTAAAGATTTAAATCAACGAAGGGGGATGAAGTATAAGTATACATGCATTGAGATTTGGTTCATAATTAGACTTCGGAAAGGAGGAAGTCGAAAAATACTTTCAAGAGTTTCAAAGTTCATATTGGAGAGGTTCGAAAATGGACGACGATCGTCATGAGGCGATCTCGTGAATCGAGGCAAGGAAATTGGTCGGATGATCAAATCGTACATATACCTAGGATATGGATCAGAAGAGTCTACGGGGAACTCATACGGTCGACCATCTAAAGATTAAAAACTAAGCGCTAAGACTTCTAAAGGTTATACGGTAAAGAAATGCGTTCAGCTTGGTCCGAAATCGATGAACCCGAAAGCGAACGCCCGAAGGAAAATTTTAGAGGTCTAACATGGTCAGGGTTAGGCAATAACCACTAAGGTAACTCCTACGACGATTAGATCAATTGCTAAAAGGGAGGTTTAACTACAGTCAGGGCCTCTAACTATCAAGCACAGACGTCTAACTAAGCCTTCTTATCACCTAGTGTCCTAAGAAAACAACTAAACTCAGGGCTTATGACTCGGATGTTGCAATTTATTTAATGGACATTCCGTTATTATCGTTGTTCCGTTAATTCGCAATTGCAAGATTGGACCTGCATGGGCCACCAACAAAACCTGTCACGCCCCGCTTCCCAAAAATATGGAGGCGGAGCGTGAGAAGGTCCGCTCAGACTTGAAGCTACAAAGCTGCAAGTCCGATAAGCGTCGATCAAATTTAAAACTGCAGGTCCTTGCAACGCGAACGAAACAAAGATAATAATAATGAAATGAGACAAAAGAATAATCTCAGAATATCCATAAAATAAGTTTCCAACATCACAGAAAAGCCACCAGGCTAAAAGAAAAGAGACTAAAGGCCCAAACATGGCCAGCAAAAGTACAACGTACAAAACAACGGTGCTACGCACCAACAACTAACAAAAGGCCTAAACAAAATAAAGCTCAACAAAGACTCAAAGGAAGGTCACCGGTGTCCACCAAAATCCTCCTGGGCAATCAAGGACTCAGACTCAGCGTCAGCATCACGTCACGTACTCAGCAACAATCTCTGGCTCAGGGTCTAACATGTGACACCCAAAAGAGCAAGGGGCACATGTCAGCAAGTCTGGAAGACTTGTGCAAGTGAAACTGGAAGTACAAGTAAAGCAACCTAGCAGTTCTAGCATGATGCAATGACATGGCAGTTAAAGTATGGGTGCAGCAGGTAAAGTAAAGTAAAGTAAAGTACGAGCATGGCATGGCATGGATGACAAGTATTACAAGTACAAGAAAGTAAGCACCTCGTGCACAGAGATTCCGTCCTTTGGCTAGAGGGCGGATCAGGCCACTCCTAAGCTCAAGTAACCGTTTATCCCTACCCCTCCACGTGTATCGGGCATTGGTTTCTGGCCAACACATGAGGCCCGCTTCTGGACCACGAGCCAGGAAGTGTGTAAACAAGTATGGCGTAGGGGTGCACCTAGCCGGAAACACGAAAACACGGATTGTACAAGTATTTTGTAGCGTGTGCTACGATGCAACAATCAATTTGGATGACATGTAAGAAGCAATGCATGGCAGTTAAAAGTGCGTACAAATAAGGAAAGTAAACGTGACAGTTTAGTATGCATGAACAACAAGTTTAAAGGGTTGGATCTAGCTTCGTTGTCAAGCTAGATCAATTAGGTGACGGATCTAGTTTCGTTGTCAAACTAGATCAAGTAGGCGTCTAGCCAGCTATCATTTCACTGACTAGTCTCTTTTACGCGAAAAGCAAGGAAGTGGCCTAAAAACATGGCCCTACACAAGAGTTGGCAAGTTTCACTTGCCTGCAACTATCACGTCAAGAAAACACCGTCCAACGAGTCCAAAGTCACGATTCCTAAGTCCACCGGCCTACATCCATTTTATTAATCTTGATTAGTGATTTTAAAACATTTAAAATACTTTAAAAACATCAATTTTAGTCTTGATTAGCATGCAATTGGGTTGGGGGTCCTAGGGGTGCAAAACGTTACCTCAACACGACGCGAAAGCTACACCGGCGTCGGGTAGCGACACCGGGGGGTTGGAATAAAGATCGCGCTCCAAGTCCAGATTCCAATTAGTTTCCTCGCTGGAAATTTCAGAGCAAATAACTCGGGCGACGATTCCAGATTCCAAAGCTAGCACGTGCGACGACGGGCTACAACGTGCGACGACGTCGTACCCGACGAATCCTCGAAGAGCAAGCACCTTGGTGGGGCCCACAGTAATCCTAGGGACCTTTGGGGGACCCACAATACCTCTGGAGAACTTGGGGGGCCCACGGAGGCAAGTGGTGCGACGGTTGCGGGGTTGCGACGTATGGCCGTCGGTCGTACACAGCCGATGCGGGGAGAACCGTCGGTCGTGCGCTGTGAATGCGGGGGCTGCGACGTTGGGGTGTGCAGCGGCTGCGGGCGATGCTTGGGTGCGGGGTTTCTCTTCGGTCTGGTCGATGGGGAGCTTCGGTCGTGCGCTTGGATGCGGGCGGGACAGCGTTGCAACGTTGCAACGCTTGCAACGTCGGTCAATGCGGAGCGGCGGGTCGGTCGTGCCGGCTGCGGAGCGGGGCGACAAGCGGCAACGGATGCGGAGCGCTTGTGCGGAGCGGGGCCTCGGTCAGACCGAGGGCTCCTCTCGGTCAAGCGGGGGAACGGGGCGGGGGTTGCTGCAGCGGTGCGGACGGGGCGGATGCGGAGCTTGCCCTCGGTCGGAGCGGGAGATTGCGGGGGGTTTCTTCGGTCGTGCGGGGGGCTGTACGTCGCAACGTTGCGACGATTCGTCGCAACGTTGCGACGATTCGTCGCAACGTCCAAAATGAGTTTGGAAGAGGCTAGGGCTAATTTCCTTGGAAAATAGGACTTGCTAGGGGTTGCTTATATAGTATAGGTGGGTTGACTTGGTCTAGGGCTAAATCTAATAGGATTAGAAGTTCAAAAAGATTTAAAATTTGAATTTAAACTTCTCCAACTCATCCTAGGATTTGACCTGGTCCAAATGAGCTGCAAATTGGCTCAAAAATTCTTTAAAACGTTTAAAACCCCAATAAATTTTATTTGGCCGAAAATAATTTATAAATTAATTATTAAAAATAATATAAAACTTGTAAAAATTATAAAAGTGGTCAAATAAACTCCAATAATTATAAAATAAATATTTTGGTGTTCGTGGCGACGAATGTGAGCTAACTAAGAAGACGGATCTCAAATTCGACGTCGGACGACAAAACTAAAAATAGAAACGTATCCCGTCAAGAGTGAGAATCGTCACGTCTCTTCGAGTAAGTTTAAATTGTGGGAAAACGACTCGAGAAACGTCGTTCCAAAATAGTGCCACTATTTAATACTCTCAGAGACGTTCACAACGGCATAACACACGAAAGTGTTCACAAACACGTGCACGGCCAAAAGCACGTGCACGAACAACGTACAACGAAAAGTGGTCGTTACAACCTCGTTGGCATCCCAAAGATGGAGAGGCACACGACACATCAAGGGTTGCAGGCTGCGGTTGTGCTTGGAGATGGCTTGCAGATGTTGCGGCTCCCTTTATGTTTTTTTGATGCAAAGCTGTCCCCAAAAAAATGTTGCCCTGGTTCCCCAAAACTTGGGTACATCTAGCCACACCAGTATTCACTATATTTCCACACAGAGAAGTGAATACAAAATCCCACAAAGGGATACCTCACACAGAGGATTTAGGATTCCCACAAAGAGATATCCTTACTCTCTCACAGAGAGACCTCACACAGAGGATTTGTTCTTTCACACAGAAAGAACCAAACTCCCACAAAGAGAGTAACTCCCACAAAGAGAGTAACTAATTCCCACAAAGAGAATTAGGGTTTCGAAACAAAAACAAAATGAAACAACACTTACCTATGCCTTGATATGATCTTACCAATGTGAAGAAGAAGGCATGCAAGTGAATGGCCAAGTGCTTGAGATTAGCTTTGATTACACTTGTTGATCTTTCTCTCTTCTCGGAATGAATCCTAACACTTCTCACTTGAGTGTATGAAAATGAAGAGAAGAAAGATGATCTCCAAGAAAGGAATGAGATTGAAATCCCTTGGAGATATTCCCTAGAGCTTAGATGCTATAACATAAGATTGAAGCTCTAATGAGGGAATGTGGGAGGTGTGGCTTAGAGAAGAGATTAAATGATCTTCTATGATTTCCTAACCCTTTCAAGAAGTCTAAATGAACTAAGCCAATCCCAATATATAGGACGCCAAAGGAACCCATAAAACCAGCCAAAAACCCAAAGAGAAGAAATCTGCAACGGCTAGATTTTGGTAGTTTACGGCATGAACAATCGACTGATGATCATTAGACAGTCGACTGATCAACGGCTAGAAAATATCCCAACGGCTATAATCAGAGCCGAGACAGTCGACTGTAGAAGACTACACAGGCGACTGAAAAACAGACAGTCGATTGTATATCCTTCATCAGGCGACTGCAGCAGGGATGGACAAGAAACAGAGAGCTGCACTCTTTCTCCAGATAAGCAGACAGGCGACTGATGTCAATGATACAGTCGACTGTCATATAGTCAGGCGACTGTAATTCCTTCATCAGTCGTCTGCTGTATAAGATGGAGAAAAGACAGAGAGAGATGCATATTTCGCACTTACACCTTTCAGACGACTGATGGCCATTTCACAGGCGACTGTAAAAATAGTAACAGGCGACTGTCTTGCAAATTGGGATGAAGCCTAGAAAAAGCAAGAAGCGCACAGGTGACTGTCGACCAATTCACAGGCGACTATAAGAATATAGAAGACTGTAAATTGATCATCAATCGACTGATGCAAAGAGCTCAATATGAGTCAATAGAAAAGTTGACTTGAGCTGTGCATCACAGTCGACTGTAGAAGGCTCGACAGGCTACTGGAAATCACCCAGTCGACTGTAAAACCTTCAGCAGGCGACTGCAGGAGAGCCAGAGACTCCAAATGATTCTTTGGGCTAGATGAACCTATTGGGTTGGATTCTATGTCCTAAGGCTCACTAAGATGGTTAAATGCAAATGCATGAGAGTATGGCCATCTATCAAGGCATTACAATAATCCTAGACTCAAAAAGAGAAATGCAAGTAAATGAAATTACATGGATTACAAATTGCATCTCCTTCAAGCTCACTATACCTTGACGCTCCCCATCATCTCCAAGCTTTGGCACTCCTTGATGAGCTTCCCTTCATCAAGCTCCAAGCTTTGTCAATGCTCCTCTAGATGTCCATCCATCATCATGCTCCAAGCTTTGGCTTCATTAGATGATCTTCATGACTTCATCCAAGCTTGAGCACACCATCACCCTTTGAGGTCTTTAAGATATCCCTTGTAATATCCTCCAAGCATTATGCATTGTCTCATCAACATATAATCATTAAGATAAACTGAGACTAAAACATAAGATAGATTAGCACACTAACATAATATATTGATCATCATCAAAACAACGTTAGTCTTGAACCCAAGAACTAACAATAATGACCGTGAATATTACAAAAATTATATATATATATATATATATATATATATATATATATATATATATATATATATATATATATATATATATATATATATATATATATATATATGTATGTACTAGTCATAACCCGTGCCCGCAGGCACGGTTCATTTAAGATTTCCCCCGCGAAATCTTTGTTTCCCGAAAAATTATTTCCACAGTCAAAATTTAACAGAACAATAAATTAGCGTAAAAATATTTAGCGGCATGGGTGCCTTCGGCGCTGAACAACAAATTCGGCGTTGAACAACAAATTTGGCGCCCGCAGGCGGAACAACAAATTAGCGTAAAAAACTTTTCGGCGCCTGCACCGACGCGGGCGCCTTCGGCGCAGGACAACAAATTCGGCAAAATTTAGCGGGCGCCTTCGGCGCGGGACAACAACTTCGGCAAAATTTAGCGAGCGCCTTTGGCGCGGAGCAACAAAACTCGGGATATTTTTATGCTAATTTGTTGTTCCTCGAAATTGTTTTACGCTAAATTTTTTATTTTTTTTTATTTTAATGGATCATGATTCTCCACAATCTTTCCCAATGCACTTCTAATTTCAAAGTTTAGGTTCCCAAGGCACTTTCCCCCCCAAATTTAATCTCCACAATCTTTCTCAAGACACTTCTAATTTCAAAGTTTTGGTTCCCAAGACACTTTTCCTCCCAAATTTAATCTTCACGATCTTTCCCAAGGCACTTCTAATTTCAAAGTTTAGGTTCCCGATGCACTTACCCCCAAATTTAATCTCCACAATCTTTCCCAATATTTTCTAATTTCAAAGTTTTGGTTCCCAAGACACTTTTCTCACCAAAATTTTCCCAAAATCCAATCTCAACCATTGATTTATCAAGATCAAATCTCAGCCACTCTTTATCTTGTCCTAGTCAGCCCTAGAATTCAAAAAACACTGTCAAATGTATAATAGATACATATATGTATATATATATATATATACGTATATATACATATGTATAGATATATGTATACATATATGTATACATATACATATACATATATATGTATACATATATATACATATGTATATATGTATACATATATGTATACATATACATATAGATATATATATGTATACATATCTATACATATGTATATATGTATACATATATATATGTATATGTATACATATATGTATACATATATCTATACATATGTATATATATGTATACATATATATATATATATATATATATATATATATATATATATATATATATATATATATATATATATATGGAATAATGGGTATCATACGCCATATGAGGCCTTGCCTCATATTCCCTCTCACATAAAGCAACCAAGTACAAGCCCACTTGGGCTTGTACTTGGTTGTACTTAGTTGCTTTATGTGAGAGGGAATATGAGGCAAGGCCTCATATGGCGTATGATAGCCATTATTCTCTATATATCTATACAAATGTGTGTGTGTGTGTGTGTGTGTGTGTACACACATATATATGGTAAAGTGTTCCTATGGTGACTCATTAGATTTAATCTAAGGAGTCGCCCCCATTTTTCCCCTTATCCCACAATTATTTTGGATTTTATTTTTCATGGGGTTGTTGTGCACCTCAGGTGCTAAGACATAAAAAGGTGGAAAGTACAAGCCCCCACATGGGCTTGTACTCGCTGGGTCCCATCTTTTTGGGTCTTGCACCTGATCCATTGGATCAGGTGCCACCTGCTCTATATTAATGCCATATATATATATATATATATATATATATATATATATATATATATATATATATATATATGGTAAAGGGATCCTAAGGAGCCTCCTTAGATTCAATCTAAGGAGGCGTCCCCATTTCCCCCCATCTCCAATATTTTTTTTGAAATTTTTTTCATGGGTTTGTTGTTCACCTTATGGATAATCAACATACCAAATTTCAAAGAATTCCAATACTTTTTGAGCCTCCATCTACCCCTTGCAACTTCGTGGGGGTTTCAACACGTTTTCAAACCGTTGAAGTTGTAAGGGGTAGATGGGGGCTTAAAAGTATTGGAATCCCTTGAAATTTGGTATGTTGATCATCCATGATGTGAACAACAACCTCATGAAAAAAAATTAAAAACAAATTGTAGGAGATGAAGGGAAATGAGGGCGCCTCCTTAGATTTCATCTAAGGAGGCACCTTAGATCCCCCTTTTCCTCTATCTTTTTTTGAAAAGTGAATGTATTCTATAAATATGTGCAAAAGTACAAAGCAAAAGAGGGAGAGAATGGGGGCTAGATGTTTCTGAGTGAGGAGAGGGCACAAGCGCCGTCACTCACCACCAGTATATCTAACCACCCACTGTGTCTGCCCTCGCCCAAACATACAGTCATACTCCAACTAAAATAAGAATAAAAAACCCCACTATATATATACTAGTCATAACCCGTGCCCGCGGGCACAGTTCATTTAAGATTTCCCCTGCGAAATCTTTGTTTCCCGAAAAATTATTTTCACAGCCAAAATTTAACAGAACAATAAATTAGCGTAAAAATATTTAGTGGCACGGGAACCTTCGGTGCGGGCGTCTTCGACGCGGAACAACAAATTCGGCGCAGGCGCCTTCGGTGCGGAACAACAAATTTGGTGCCCGCGCCTTCGATGCGGAACAACACATTAGCGTAAAAAAATTTAACGGGCGCCTTCGGCGCGGAACAACAAATCTCCGGGTATTTTTATGCTAATTTGTTATTCCGCTAAATTGTTTTACGCTAAATTTTTATTTTGTTTAATTTAATGGATCATGCTTCTCAACAATCTTTCCCAAGACACTTTTAATTTCAAAGTTTAGGTTCCCACGACACTTTTCTCCCCAAATTTAATCTCAACAATCTTTCCCAAGGCACTTCTAATTTCAAAATTTAGGCTCCTAATGCACTATCCCCCCCCCAAATTTAGTCTCCACAATCTATCCCAAGACATTTCTAATTTCAAAGTTTTGGTTCCCAAAACACTTTTCCTATCAAAATTTAACTTTTCCCACTAAAATTTTCACAAAATACAATCTCAACCATTGATTTACCAAGATCAAATCTCAGCCACTCTTTATCTTGTCCTAGTCAGCCCTAGAATTCAAAAAACACTGTCAAATGTATAATAGATATATTCTTGTCCAAATTCTCTTATCCAATTTCTCATGATAACATCCCTATTGTATAGAATAGATAGATAGATAGATAGATAGATATATATATATATATATATATATATATATATATATATATATATATATATATATATATATATATATATGGGAAAAAGGAATCTAGGGTGCCTCCTTAGATTAAATCTAAGGAGGCGCCACCATTTCCCTCCATTTCCCATAATTTTTTTGGAATTTTTTTTCATGGAATGGTTGATCACATCATGGATGATCGATGTAACGGTCTGTTTTCGTTGTACTATGTTCGTGCACATGCTCTTGGCCGTGCACGTGTTTATTTTAGACTTTATTTGTTTGTGAACACTTTTATGTGATATGCCGTTGTGAACGTCTCTGAGAGTATTAAATAGTGGCACTAATTTGGAACGACATTCCTCGGGTCGTTTTCCCACAATTTAACCTTATTCGATGAGACGTTGCGATTCTCACTTTTGACGGGAGACGTTTCTATTTTTAGTTTCGTCGTCCGACGTCGAAATTGAGATTCGTCTTCTTAGTTGGCTCACTTTTGTTAACACGATCACCCCGATATTTATTTTATAATTTTTGGAGTTTATTTGACCACTTTTATATTTTTAGCAAGGTTTATAATATTTTTAATAATTACGTTTTAAATTATTTTCGGCCAAATAAAATTTATTTGAGTTTCAAACGTTTTAAATAATTTTTGAGCCAAATCTTAGCCCATATCTTGAACGCACCCAATCCCTATGTGATTAGGAAGAGTAGATTCGAATTTTAAATTATTTTAAACTCCTAATCCCATTAGGATTAGCCCTAGACCTAGTCAACCCCTCTACACTATATAAACAACCTTTAGGAAGACCTATTTTCGCAAGAAAATAACCCTAGCCGCTTCCAAAACCCATATTTGACGTTGCGACAAATCGTCGCAACGTTGCGACAGCCGCCCCCATGTCCGACCGAGGAAACGGGCTCAAACCCCCCGCACCGACCGCTAGCTCCCCCGCTCATCCGCTCTGCCCGCACCGCAGCAGCCGTCGCTCCGCATCCCTTGTGCCCAACCGAGAGAAGCTCTCGGTCAGACCGGTCGCCCGCTCCGCTCATCCGCATCACCCCGCACCTGCTCGCAAGCCCGCTCCGCACCCCGCTTTCCCCCGTGTCTGACCGAAGCGCCCGCCCGCTCCGACCGAAGCCCCGCTTCGTTGCAACATTGCAACGTTGCAACGCACCCACCAGCACCCGACCGGCACTGTCTCCCGCTCCGACCGAAGCAAGGTCCCTCACCAAGCACACCCCCGCACCGCTGCACACCCCCAAGCGCTGCAACCCCGCTCCCCTAGTGCCCGACCGACGGATCTCCCCGCATCGAGGCTGTCTGACCGAGAGCCAAACGTCACAACCCCGCACCCGTCGCACCACTTGCCACCGTGGGCCCCCCAAGTTCTCCAGAGGTATTGTGGGTCCCCCATAGGTCCCTAGGACTACTGTGGGCCCCACCTAGGTGCTTGCTCTTTGAGGAATTGCCGCGTACGACGTTGCGACACGTCGTAGCCTGTCGTCGCACGCGCTAGCTTTGAAATCTAAAACCGTTGCTCCGGTTGATGCTCTGAACTTTCCAGCGAGGAATCTATATTGGAATCTGGACTTGGAGCGCGTTCTCTTATTCCAACCCCTGGCGTCGCTACCCAACGCCAGTGTAGCTTTCGTGTCGTGTTAAGGTAACGCTTTGCACCCCTAGGACCCCCAACCCAATTGCATGCTAATCAAGACTAAAATCAGTATTTTTAAAGTATTTTAAATGTTTTAGAATTCACTAATCAAGATTAATAAAACGGATGTAGGCCGGTGGACTTGTGCACGTAGGATATTTGTGACTTTGGACTCGTTGGACGGTGTTACTCAGACGTGATACTTGCAGGCAAGTGAAACTTGCCAACTCTTGTGTAGGGCCATGTTTTTAGGCCACTTCCATGCTTTAGCGTAAAAGAGACTAGTCAGTGAAATGATAGCTGGCTAGACGCCTACTTGATCTAGTTTGACAACGAAACTAAATCCGTCACCTAAATTGATCTAGCTTGACAACGAAGCTAGATCCAACTCTTTAAACTTGCTGATCATGCATACTAAACTGTCATGTTTACTTTCCTTACCTGTACGTTTTACTACTTGCCATGTCATGTCATCCATGCATTGAATGTCGCATTCGTAGCACACGCTACATACTTGTACTTGCTTGTCCCGGGCTAGGTGCACCCCTATGCCAACATGAAAAACACTTCCTGGCTCATGGTCCAGAAGCGAGCATTCCCATTCGGGGGTAAGGCCCTGGCTCGATACATGTGGAGGGGTAGGGTTGAGCGACCACTCAGCGTAGAAGTGTGCCAGTACAGCCTCTTCAGCTGTAAGGCGTGAACTCTGTGCACGACTTGAAAACATGACGTGTGATTGATAGTAGTTACTACTCTTGCCCTGCAATGCTAGTTGTCCTCTTGTACTTGCTTTACTTTACTTGTTGCACTCGTACTTTAACTGCCATGTCATTGCATCATGCTAGAACTGCTAGGTTGCTTTTACTTGTACTTTCAGTTTCCTTGCACAAGTCTTTTTAGACTTGCTGACATGTGCCCCTTGCTCTTTTGGGTGTCACATGTTAGACCCTGAGCCAGAGACAGTTGTTGAGGATGAGGTGTTTGCTGACGCTGAGCCTGAGCCTACGTTTGACGAGGAGTTCGTGGACACCGGTGACCAGTCTTAGAGACTGATTTGAGTTGCTTTTGCTTAGGTTGCTGTTAGTTGTCGGTGCGTAGCACCATTACTTTGTTTTCGTACTTTGTACTTTTGTTGGCCATGCTGGGGCCTCTTTTAGACTCTTTTATTTTAGCCTGGTGGCTTTTCTACGATGTTGAAATTTATTATGGATATTCTGAGATTTATTCTTTGTCACATTTCCTTATTATTATCTTTGTTTCGTTTCGCGTTGCAAGGACCTGCAGTTTAAATTTGATTGACGCTTATCGGACTTGCAGCTTTGTAGCTTCAAGTCTGAGCGGACCTCCTCACGCTTCGCCTCCATGTTTTTGGGAAGCGGGGCGTGACAGGTTTTGTTGGTGGCCCATGCAGGTCACTCTTGCAATTGTGATTAATGGAACAACGATAATAACGGAATGTCCATTAAATAAATTGCAACATCCAAGTCATTAAGCTTTGAGTCTAATTTGTTTGTTCGTTTTCTATGTCACTAGATGGCTGGATGACGACAGACCCGATCTGGTAGTGGGCCCAATCATGCTGAGGAGCCGGATAGAGAGCCCACCAATGCTGAGATCATGAGGATGATGCATCAGATGATGCAGGTGCAGCAGAGCATGCTCCAGAATACCCAGAGTGCCCCTCGCTTCGAGCCAGGAGCAAAGCAGTTTCGGGAGCTGGGCACGACTTACTTTGATGGATCTAAAGGATCGTTAGCTGCTGAGGAGTGGATCAGGAATACCAAGGATAATCTGAAGATGTCGAAGGTCAACCCGGTTGGATGGGTTGATTTGGCGAAGAAGCAGCTCAAGGATAATGCCCGTAACTGGTGGGATGCAGAGGAGGAGCTGTTGACGACGCCGATACCTTGGGCTACTTTCAAGTCCAGGTTCGATGAGGAGTACTTTCCGAAGGCTGCCAGGAGGGAGATGTTGCAGCGATTCATTGAGCTGAAGCAGGGAAATCTGACGGTGGACCAGTACCACCTGGAGTTCACTAGATTGAGTCGCTTCGCGTTGAAGATGGTGGAGGACGCTGAGGAGAAGGCTCAGAGGTTTCTACAGGGCCTTTCCCTAGACTTGCAGAGCCTGATGTCTACGACGGACATGGAGTCATATCAGAAGTTGCTGGTATCCGCTCGGAGACAGGAGTTGATTGCAAGGCAGAAGAGAGGGCAGATGTTTGGAGCTGGGAAGAGGCCTATGTAGCCGGCCAGAGGAGTGGCTAGGCCTGGGTTCAAGCCTACCCAGCCAGTGCAGTTCAAGAGGCTAGGTGTGCCTACTGTGAAGACTTGCCATTTCTGTGGCAAGACTGGCCACATCAAGGAGCAGTGCAGGAGATTTCTGGGACAGTGCCTGGTCTGTGGAGATGCTACTCATGTAGCGAAGGATTGTCGGCATGCGAACCAGTTGAGGAGAGGACCTGATGGAGCACAGCCACAGAGGGGACCAGTTGCAGCCCAGCCCTTGCAGCAGAGAGCACCTGTACCCGCTGGACATGGAGCGCCTCTTCTTCTGCATAAGCAGGCGTATCAGCAGGCTGTTCAGCCAAGGAGGCAGGCTTACTTGATGACTGCAGTGGAGAGCGAGGCTGTGGATGAGGTTATCACAGGTAACCCTCTGTCTAGTTGTTCTTTCCTTAGTTAGTTTTGATTGTTAGATTATGTTTGTTGCTTGCATATGATTGTTTGTTAGAATAGGTTTGATTGTTAGTCTGTTTGTTAGGTGTGATTTTGGTTTGCACGTTTCCTGCACGAGTCCTCTTTGACTCTGGTGCATCGATGTGCATTATATCTCGGAGCTTCGTGGAGAAGCATTCCTTGACGACCTCCCCTCTTCCCAAGAGTTGGAACATCGTTACAGGAAATGGCGTGATCTCGGTGCATCGTGGGTGCAATTCTTGCCCTTTGGTGATCTGTGGACATGAGCTTTACGCTGATTTTATTGTCCACGACATCATCAACTACGATGCAGTGCTTGGGATGGATTGGCTAGCGAGTTTCTATGCTACAATCGATTGTCGGAGGAAGAAGGTGGTGTTCGAGATCCCAGGACACCTGGTGTTTGAGTTCAGTCGAGGTAGCAGTTCGCTTGGCCCTATCAGGTTTCGGGCCAGACCGGTGGAGATTGTTGCTATGCAGATGGATCAGAGTAGACCAGCTGTGGTACGTGAGTTCAACGACGTCTTCCCCGAGGAGATGTCTGGACTGCCACCCGATCGAGCTCTCGAGTTTTCGATCGATCTTGTCCCGGGAGCGCAGCCTATTTCGAAGGCGTCGTATCGTATGGCACCAGCAGAGTTGGAAGAGTTGCATAGACAGCTGGATGATCTTTTGCAGAAGGGTTACATCAATCCCAGTGTGTCTCTGTGGGGAGCACCGGTGTTGCTGGTGAAGAAGAAGGATGGTTCGCGTCGCATGTGTGTGGATTACCGGGAGCTGAATGCTGTGACTATCAAGAATAAATATCCCTTGCCTCGTATGGATGACATCTTTGATCAGCTCGGAGGATCGAGGGTGTTTTCTAAGTTGGATTTGAGGAGTGGTTACCATCAGCTTAAGGTGAAGAAGGACGACATCCCGAAGACAGCGTTCAGGACGAAGTATGGTCACTACGAGTTCGTGGTTATGCCCTTCGGTGTAACCAATGCGCCCGCAGTTTTTATGAACCTGATGAATCTGATCTTCTACGACTTTCTAGACAAGTTTGTTGTTATCTTTATTGACGACATCCTGATCTATTCGAAGTCAGAGGAAGAGCATGCATCGCACTTGAGGACAGTGTTGGAGATTTTGAGGAAGCATCGTTTGTATGATAAGTATTCCAAGTGCGAGTTTTGATTGGATAAAGTTGTTTTCTCAGGCATGTGGTGTCAGGCGATGGAATTTCGGTGGATCCCGAGAAGATTATGGCTATCAGAGAGTGGCCTGTTCCACGGTCGGCGTCTGAGATCCGGAGTTTCCTTGGGCTTGCAGGATATTATCGGCGTTTCATTAAGGACTTTTCCCGGATTGCTGAGCCAATGACCAGACTGACGCGGAAGGATGTGCCATATGTTTGGTCTGATGATTGTGAGAAGGCTTTTGGTGTTCTGAAGGAGAGGTTGACGACTGCCCCTGTTCTTGATGTGCCTAATCAGAGTGGAGGATTCGAGATCTTTTGCGATGCTTCTGGCAAAGGTCTTGGATGCGTGTTGCATCAGCATGGGCATGTGGTTGCGTATGCTTCTCGTCAGCTTAAGGCTCATGAGAAGAATTACCCGACACATGATTTGGAGTTGGCTGCAGTCGTGTTTGCGCTGAAGATTTGGAGACACTTCCTGCTGAGTGAGAAGGTGAAGATCTTCACTGATCACAAAATCTTGAAGTATATCTTTACACAGAAGGAGCTCAACATGCGACAGCGTCGATGGTTGGAGCTCATGGCAGATTATGAGATTGACTTGCAGTATCACCCTGGCAAGGTGAATGTGGTCCCGGATGCGCTGAGCAGACTTCCAGCGGTGATGATGTTGACCTCGCAGTGGAGATTGCAGCAGGATTTTTGCGAGACTGGTATCGAGATTATTCTTCCTGGAGAGACTTCTTCGTGGATGAGCATGCAGATACAGTCGACGATCGTGGACAGGATCAAGGTTGGACAGGCTGGAGATGCTAAGCTTGTGAAGATTCGGGAGCAGGTGGAAGCCGGTCTGCGGACTGACTTTTTGATTCACGAGGATGGTTCGTTGAGATTTGGAGCCAGGTTGTGTGTGCCAGCCGGAGACATCAGAGAGGAATTATTGGTGGAGGCACATAGTTCGCCGTATTCTGTACATCCTGGTGGGACCAAGATGTACAAGGATCTTCGTCTGAACTTTTGGTGGCATGGCATGAAGAGGAGTATGGCTCGGAGTGTAGCCAAGTGTTTGGTTTGCCAACAAGTAAAGGCGGAGCATCAGCGTACGGCAGGGTTGCTGCAACCGCTTCCGATTCCGGAGTGGAAGTGGCAGCACATCACTATGGATTTCGTGACTGGACTACCTCGGAGTCCGAAGCAGAATGACGTGATTTGGGTGATCATAGACCGATTGACCAAATCTGCGCACTTTATTCCCTTCCGAGTAGGACAGTCTACTGAGACGCTAGCGAGGAGATACATGGAGGTAACTTCTTTTACTCTCCGTTTCTATTTCCTTTTCCTAGTTTAGATAGTGATGTAACGTGAATCGTGCAGGAGATCGTACGACTTCACGGAGTCCCTGTGAGTATCGTATCGGACAGAGATACGAGATTCACATCTCAGTTTTGGTAGAGTCTGCAGAAGAGCTTGGGTACGAGTCTGAGTTTCAGCACGGCGTACCACCTGCAGACGGACGGCCAGTCCGAGAGGACGATTCAGATTTTGGAGGACATGCTAAGAGCATGCATGTTGGACTTCAAGGGATCTTGGAAGGATCATCTCCATCATGTTGAGTTTGCCTACAATAACAGCTACCAGGCGAGTATTGGAATGGCGCCTTTCGCCGCGCTATATGGTAAGAAATGTCGATCGCCACTGAGCTGGGATGACATTGGAGATCGGGAGCTGTTAGGACCGGAGATGATCGTGGAGGCTGTGGATGTTGTGAGGAACATCCGGGAGAAGCTGAGGATTGCGCAGGACAGTTTCAAGCATTGGGCTGATGCTAAACGGAGGCCTTTGGAGTTTCAGCTTGGCGATCATGTCTTCCTGAAGATTTCTCCGAACCGCAGAGTTATTCGATTCGGGAAGAGAGGCAAGCTAAGTCCGAGGTACATTGGGTCGTTTGATGTCCTGGAGAGAGTTGGAGTTGTGGCTTATCGCTTGGCGTTGCCACCGTCGCTAGTGGGAGTTCACGACGTATTTCACGTATCTCAGTTACGTCGATACGTTAGTGATCCATCCCACGCTGTGGATTTCTCAGAGATTACGGTACGTCCAGATCTGTCTTATGATCAGCAGCCTGTTGAGATTTTGGATCGTCGACAGAAGCAGCTGAGGAATAAGACCGTCGACTTGGTTCGAGTGCAGTGGCGTCACGGTTCCCCTGGTGAGTCCACCTGGGAGCGTGAAGATGAGATGAGAGAGCGCTTCCCGCACCTTTTCCCGAGCAGTGCTTGATGTTGATTCCGAGGACGGAATCATTTCTAAGGTGGGGAGGATGTAACGGTCTGTTTTCGTTGTACTTTGTTCGTACACGTGCTCTTGGCCGTGCACGTGTTTATTTTAGACTTTATTTGTTTGTGAACACTTTTGTGTGATATGCCGTTGTGAACGTCTCTGAGAGTATTAAATAGTGGCACCAATTTGGAACGACATTCCTCGGGTCGTTTTCCCACAATTTAACCTTATTCGATGAGACGTTGCGATTCTCACTTTTGACGGGAGACGTTTCTATTTTTAGTTTCGTCGTCCGACGTCAAAATTGAGATACGTCTTCTTAGTTGGCTCACTTTCGTCAACACGATCATCCCGATATTTATTTTATAATTTTTGGAGTTTATTTGACCACTTTTATATTTTTAGCAAGGTTTATAACATTTTTAATAATTACGTTTTTAATTATTTTCGGCCAAATAAAATTTATTTGAGTTTCAAACGTTTTAAATAATTTTTGAGCCAAATCTTAGCCCATATCTTGACCGCACCCAATCCCTATGTGATTAGGAAGAGTAGATTCGAATTTTAAATTATTTTAAACTCCTAATCCCATTAGGATTAGCCCTAGACCTAGTCAACCCCTCTACACTATATAAACAACCTTTAGGAAGACCTATTTTCGCAAGAAAATAACCCTAGCCGCTTCCAAAACCCAAATTTGACGTTGCGACGAATCGTCGCAACGTTGCGACAGCCGCCCCCGTGTCCGACCGAGGAAACGGGCTCAAAACCCCCGCATCGACCGCTAGCTCCCCCGCTCATCCGCTCCGCCTGCACCGCAGCAGCTGTCGCTCCGCATCCCCCGTGCCTGACCGAGAGAAGCTCTCGGTCAGACCGGTCGCCCGCTCCGCTCATCCGCATCGCCCCGCACCCGCTCGCAAGCCCGCTCCGCACCCCGCTTTCCCCCGTGTCTGACCAAAGCGCCCGCCCGCTCCGACCGAAGCCCCGCTTCGTTGCAACATTGCAACGTTGCAACGCACCCGCCAGCGCCCGACCGGCGCTGTCTCCCGCTCCGACTGAAGCAAGGCTCCGCACCAAGCACACCCCCGCACCGCTGCACACCCCCAAGCGCTGCAACCCCGCTCCCCTAGTGCCCGACCGACGGATCTCCCTGCACCGAGGCTGTCTGACCGAGAGCCAAACGTCGCAACCCCGCACCTGTCACACCACTTGCCACCGTGGGCCCCCCAAGTTCTCCAGAGGTATTGTGGGTCCCCCATAGGTCCCTAGGACTACTGTGGGCCCCACTTAGGTGCTTGCTCTTCGAGGAATTGCCGTGTACGATGTTGCGACACGTCGTAGCCCATCGTCGCACATGCTAGCTTTGGAATCTGGAACCGTTGCTTCGGTTGATGCTCTGAACTTTCCAGCGAGGAATCTATATTGGAATCTGGACTTGGAGCGCGTTCTCTTATTCCAACCCCTGGTGTTGCTACCAGACGCCAGTGTAGCTTTCGCGTCGTGTTAAGGTAATGCTTTGCACCCCTAGGACCCCCAACCCAATTGCATGCTAATCAAGACTAAAATCAGTATTTTTAAAGTATTTTAAATGTTTTAGAATTCACTAATCAAGATTAATAAAACGGATGTAGGCCGGTGGACTTGTGTAGGATATTTGTGACTTTGGACTCGTTGGACGGTGTTACTCAGACGTGATACTTGCAGGCAAGTGAAACTTGCCAACTCTTGTGTAGGGCCATGTTTTTAGGCCACTTCCTTGTTTTAGCGTAAAAGAGACTAGTCAGTGAAATGATAGCTAGCTAGACGCCTACTTGATCTAGTTTGACAACGAAACTAGATCCGTCACCTAAATTGATCTAGCTTGACAACGAAGCTAGATCCAACTCTTTAAACTTGCTGATCATGCATACTAAACTGTCATGTTTACTTTCCTTACCTGTACGTTTTACTACTTGCCATGTCATGTCATCCATGCATTGAATGTCGCATTCGTAGCACACGCTACATACTTGTACTTGCTTGTCCCGGGCTAGGTGCACCCCTATGCCAACATGAAAAACACTTCCTGGCTCGTGGTCCAGAAGCGAGCATTCCCGTTCGGGGGTAAGGCCCTGGCTCGATACATGTGGAGGGGTAGGGTTGAGCGACCACTCAGCGTAGAAGTGTGCCAGTACAGCCTCTTCAGCTGTAAGGCGTGAACTCTGTGCACGACTTAAAAACATGACTTGTGATTGATAGTAGTTACTACTCTTGCCCTGCAATGCTAGTTGTCCTCTTGTACTTGCTTTACTTTACTTGTTGCACTCGTACTTTAACTGCCATGTCATTGCATCATGCTAGAACTGCTAAGTTTCTTTTACTTGTACTTTCAGTTTCCTTGCACAAGTCTTTTTAGACTTGCTGACATGT
This sequence comes from Scilla litardierei, assembly GCA_030789695.1. Classification (NCBI taxonomy): domain Eukaryota; kingdom Viridiplantae; phylum Streptophyta; class Magnoliopsida; order Asparagales; family Asparagaceae; genus Scilla; species Scilla litardierei. Next base: position 546,964,459 of record CM061142.1, read on the forward strand.
GCCCCTTGCTCTTTTGGGTGTTACATGTTAGACCCTGAGCCAGAGACAGTTGTTGAGGACGAGGTGTTTGCTGACGCTGAGCCTGAGCCTACGTTTGACGAGGAGTTCGTGGACACCGGTGACCAGTCTTAGAGACTGATTTGAGTTGCTTTTGCTTAGGTTGTTGTTAGTTGTCGGTGCGTAGCACCATTATTTTGTTTTCGTACTTTGTACTTTTGTTGGCCATGCTGGGGCCTCTTTTAGACTCTTTTATTTTAGCCTGGTGGCTTTTCTGCGATGTTGAAATTTATTATGGATATTCTGAGATTTATTCTTTGTCTCATTTCCTTCTTATTATCTTTGTTTCGTTTCACGTTGCAAGGACCTGAAGTTTAAATTTGATTGATGCTTATCGCACTTGCAGCTTTGTAGCTTCAAGTCTGAGCGGACCTCCTCACGCTTCGCCTCCACGTTTTTGGGAAGCGGTGCGTGACAATCAACATACAAAATTTCAAGGTATTCCAATACTTTTTGAGCCCACATCTACCACCTACAACTTCAACAGTCTGAAAACGTGCTTAAAAACACATGAAGTTGCAAGGTGTAGATGAGGGCTCAAAAAGTATTGAAATCTTTCGAAATTTGGTATGTTGATCATCCATGGGGTGAACAACAAACCCATGAAAAAATTTCAAATAAAATATGGAATATGTTGGTAAATGGGGGTGCCACCTTAAATTGAATCTAAGGAGCCACCTTAGGATCCCTTTACCATATATATATATATATATATATATATATATATATATATATATATATATATATATATATATATATATATATATATATATATATATATATATATATATATATATATATATATATATGTATGTATGTATGTATGTATGTATGTATGTATGTATAATGGCTATCATACGCCATATGAGATAGGCTCTCATACGCCCTCTCACATAAAGCAACCAAGTACAAGCCCATGTGGACTTGTACTTGGTTGCTTTATGTGAGAGGGAGTATGAGAGCCTATCTCATATGGCGTATGATACCCATTAATCACATACACACACACACACACACACACACACACACACACACACACACACACACACACACACACACACACACACACACACACACACACATATATAGGGTTAAATGTCCCTGAGAATGATCTCAGGTATCGTCCCTGCGCTCAAATCCCTATCAGCCGTGGGATGTAATCCAACGCCCCATAGTGAAATCGGAAACCTTGGTTTATTTACAAGCGGAACCAGCTGAATTCAGCGCTTGGAAACTGCGACCGCATTAATTACGGGTCATTCCGTTCTCAGCCTCCATCAACGTCACTCGACACTCGAGAGGGATAGAACAGCAGCCTCAAAATTTTTTCTCCTCCATCAACGTCACCCGACACTCGGAAATTTTCTCATCCTTCCGTTCTCAGCCTCCATTAATGTCCATCGTTGAATGCAAAAAAAAACCTCGCAGCTCCGCTTCGAGAGCGACTCTCTTCGTTCTATCGAGAAACCCCAGAGCTCTCTCCTCCTTCGCCCGACTCTCTCCTCCTCCGATCTCCTGCTCTGATCTCCTCCTCTGACTCTCGTCCCCTTCTCTTGTCTTTCGTCCACGATCTCCTCTCGTCCAATCTGGTCGTGCCATTGACTAAAATTCAGCCGCTGAAAAAAAAACACCGATTTTCTCTTCAGCATCTTCATCCTTCTTCGACAACAGGTGAGGGACACCCCTTCACCCCATCCGATCAGATCTCCTCACGTCGAAATTCTTTACGAAATCAATTGCGATCTGTGATGATTTTTCATGAAGTTGGTTCAGTTCTTCTTCTTCAATCTTTTTCTTTTTAGAGAAACCCATGAGGTTTTTTTTGGGTTGCTGTGTTTGCTTTGAGTTTGGGGAGGTTGGTTCATGGGATTGAGCTTCAGGATTTGAATGCATCAGAGGTTGGTTATTATGCCAATGGGTTTGTGAACAAGCCATTGTTAGTGAGACACCTTGCACATAAGGTGTTCGATTGAATGCCTCAATGAAAACCAAGCTTCCACTGCATTCTTTGGGTCTTCATGAGCTTTACTCTATAGAATTGCAAACATGCATTATCTGTTTACAGTTTCCTTAATAAGAGTTGAGATTACTTTTCATTGGTGAAATGCATAACATGCCAATTTGAATATAATCTATAAGAATTATAGGCTGGATGCTAAATAGATGTTCAGTTGAGGTTACTTTTCTTTGGCGAAATGCTTGTATCATTAACAAATGGCTGTGATTAAGATGTGGACTCTGGTTTGTATTGTAAATGAGTGCATGTAGTACTTTTTATCTTATTTCATCTTTGTCGATATCTTTGGCCTGATTACATAAAATTTGGCCACATTTCATAAATTCTGTATGAACTTTGAAAAAAAGTTGTAGATGTAGATCAGTTGAAGTTGATGAAATTATTCCCATGGTTGACAGAGCTGTAGATATAGGCTGAAATATTCTTGACTTGTTCTTGTTTAAATGACACAAACGTATCCTTGATGCATAGGTCAAAAACAATACATTTACTATGTCTTCATGGCGTTGAGCTTATTTTCTTGGATAAATTATTTGTTTGTGCATGTGCTTCTGTAAATTGATATTGATACCAGGTATACACTATGCTACCATTGATAGGACCCAATATTCAGATCATATTTCACCCAAAATTTAAAATTGGCAATACCCAAATAAAAAATGCAACCTGATGTGTTCCAAAACATCAAGCGATGTCAACCTAATTAATGGTATGACAATCCTGAAATCTTGATTTTACCGTCGTGTTATGCTTTAGTCTTTAAATTTGGAAGGATAAGGTCACATCTTTAATCTACCGAAGTAGTAGCTTAGTCTAGCAATAAGTTGACAGTAATATAGTCTATCGATAGTAGTAGCCTGATTTAACTTGTGGTGTTTTAATTTCAAAGTGCCAACTGGTGGTGGTTTAATTTCAGGAGACAGTATTGAGGGACTACGAAGCTAACCCATATGGGATGCTGTTGGGATGGATTATGGCAGCAATTAATTTTTGAGTGCTGCTTGACCAGTTGGTATCCTCCGTCAAGACTTCGGACCGATCCGAACTCCTTCGTAGCTTTGCTAGAGCCCGAGCAGGCGCAAGGAAAAATTAAGGAGAAAGAGGGAATATTAGTTTAGCTTTGATCTGAGCTTGCTCACATTTAATGGAGCTACTCGGATCTGGAGCTTGGTTCTTGGTTTCAAGTAGGAGGTTGGCCCCCATTTATATAGGCGGCTGACCCCTCCCCTTTTCTCCATTTTCGATGTGGGACCAAACGCGTTCTTGACACACAACATACATTTCACAAAGGCAATGTTTGGTCAATTAAATCTCTCCAACCATTGATCTCCAAGAGAGATGTCATACATCGTTGCAAAGAGGGTTAAATGGTGAATGCGTAGGAACAAATGTAGATCAATTTCGAGTTCGTTTGACCCTTCAAATGAAGACCCAAAGATGGCTAAAAACTGCTTTATGCACCACCACAGACGTCGGCTAACTTAAGGTTCAGAACCCTTGTGTGGGGCCCACCGCCTGGGCCACACAAGCTTGTACAAGCGTGGGCGATCGCCTGCCTGGCGGGGTGGCCACCCACCTACTCGTGCCCGCCCCTAGGATGGGCTAGGGTGCCTAGCCACAAATGGGATGGGCTATTAGCTCAGCTCAAACTCTTTTGAGCTATTTTTTGACTCTCTTGCTCATTTAGCGTCCATTTTTTTGGATCCGTTTGAACCGGGTTTTCAACCGGGACATTCTCGTAACCCCTGTAACAATTTTCCATGCCTTTATTATTTAATATACACTCGTAAACACTTTACGACATATTTAAATACTTTTGCATCAAATGCAATTAATCCCACATATTTAATATAAAGCTTATATCGCAAACTCTTTGCGACTTAATAAATTCTCATACATCCGATGTATTATCTCCCTAATTTCTACGTATTACTTGACGAATGTCTCACTCTATGTGAGACCATATAGCCTGACCCTACTACAGCTGGAGCTTGAACCCTAGATGGCAGAGACCACGAGCAGCAGGTGTCGTTCCTGTATCGATATCATAATTATGTGGTTAACTCATTGACATGAGTATTGTCGGGAGCACCCTGACTGTGTCCATGATGAATACCGCAGTTTTAGTCCCTTTGTCAAAACTACGTCGTTTAGTTAAGCCTAGGGTATGGTCAACTGTCAACCCCAATAGCTCGAAACTAGTTAATCTCCTTCGATCTTTAGACAAATAATGTTGGTCTTCTTCCAACATACTCTGGCCAGAGTTTTTACTAAATACCGAACTAACATGTGCGACACTGACTCCCCATAAATCAGAGAGACAAATCCTCTCTTATTCATTACTCTCATCACAAGCTTCAAGTGTCACCCAACCAAGGGCCTTTCAACAGGGCTTGCCCCGACGCTAGATAAGTGATTAAAGTGACGTCGTTCACGTACAGATTCGTACAATAGCTCAAGTCAAAGGACTAACTTGCTTATCATCACTGAGAGTTATCATTGATAGATTAGTCAATATTAACCATATGAAAACTCTCGTTGGGTCGTTCGGTGAACTCATTCTCTAATGAGCACATGTGTCTCGTCTTCGACTTCGCCAAGTCAAACGACCATGAGATCATCTCACCACTCCATGGTGAAGACAAAGACACAATGGTTTATCCGATGTGTCGATATCCTTTTCTCAAAACATCTATGACCACAAACGTTTTTATACTTATGCTACTATCGGTCAAACACTTCTCATGATCACGATCTCCATCTTGGTACATGTTGGACCTCGCATTAAGTCTCAGGACTATACCTAAGTTCTAATGTAAACTACATTATTATTAACTTAGGTAAATTCTTACCAAATAGCTTACTGTTATTTCGAACAAGATGTTTGTACACATACATAGAGATAAATTGCCTCGAGGGTATACACATCTCCCAACATCTCTCACTTGCACTCAAGCCCATTTATCTCGATATCTTATACCATTTTTACACATAAGTCTCTCTAGACTTCATGTAGTAGAGCCTTCGTGAGTGAATCTGAGTGAATCTGCTAAACCATCTACTGTATAGACTTAAGGGGTTCTATGTTCCTTCTAGATCACAGATTTGAATCTCATCCAAATCATTTCTTTGGTCTCTTGGAATCCATAATATTTGTCTTGCCTGGATCTCATCCAGCTTATCATCCTCACTTAAGGCTAGATATAATAGTCAATGGTCACCTGCACAGTTCATTATCGTTTCTGACAAGTGTCAAACTGTTTGACCACTTTGTCAAAACATATATACCGGCTCCTTGATGCCTCACATGCCTTTTCTTTGCTCCCACTGACCTTGAAAACTCTATAAGTTTGTTCTTCTAAACCATATTTAGAAAACGTACTTTAAATACGTATTTCAGTTTTCATGGTCATCATAAGCATTGACATCGAGTCTGCTCTGAATAGATCTGTACTCGACTATTGGTGAAATTTTTTCATCATAATCCATTTATAGGACTTGTAATGATAACCATTCTTAACCAGCATAACTTGTACTTCACTATTTTCCATCTGCACTAATCTTCTGTCTTGAATATTCACTTGCAGCCAAATGGCATACTTTCCTTGGGCACGTCTTCTAAGGTCCATACCTTATTTACGTGCAAGGAACTTTTCCAGATCGTATCAAGCTATTTTTCAGAGTCCCTACTTCGAATGATATCATGGAAGTTGTCTAGGCCATCATCAACTATGATGTTTTACTCTACTAGTGTGTCTCACAAGGCTCGAGTAAACCTATGACTTCCTAACGATTGATTTGAAGAATATCATATTGATACGGTCCTTTCATAACCTTATCAAGAACCTAGGCATTATTATCTGGGGCTTAACCCAGAAAGAGGACTGTAACTCAGTGTCACTAGCGATGTATCGCACCAAGTCTAACTGAGTGCGGTTCATTCTTTCCAACACACTGATGTGTTAAGAGACTTGATATTAGAGAAAATCTCATTTTCTTTTAATTATGCAAGAATTATACAGCTAAGTATTTTCCTCTTCGATCTGATCGAAGCAGGTCAAATGCTTTTGTCAATGTGTTCTTTATTTTATTAGACTTGTGTTTCATCAAGAACATGTGTCGTAATAAGATAAGAATACCATATCTTGGCTAATTTAGACTAGGGTCCGGATACATCCGTATGTACGAGACCATAAGTTCTCCAACTCATTCTCTCACTGTCTTACAGAAGGAGTTTTGGCCATCATACCTTTGAGACAAGATTCACATGTGTCTTTCGACTCATAATACGAGAGGTCAATGGACCCCTCTTTATTGGACTTGTCAAGCCTAGTCTCTTCTGTACGACCTAGTCTATTTTTCCGTAGATAAGTTTCTGTAACTTGCGCATTTATGTATTAACACTTAATACAATATTATTCTGAAACTTTAGACATCACCATGTCCCATTTTCAGTTCCTCCTACTATGCCTTTTCTTATGATAGACCAAACATTCTTTCTCAATGAATTTTCCTTAGTGCATTCTCCTTTCTAAATCACATTTAGACATTTCAGGTTCTAACACAATTATTAACTGTGCAAGCATCACATGCATCCAAACACTTGAGCTTTACAACCTTAAGGAGACTCAACAAGTTGTTCATCTCAAGCTCTAATTTGGATACACGGTCTTGCATCGCTCTTACACTCATCTTTGAGTCAAACAATTTGATCGAAGTTTCAAACCTTGCGGTTTGAAACTGTTTTCCATACAACCTTGAGGAGACTCAACAAGTTGTACGGAGAAACGTTTTTTGAACATCATTATGTTCAAGCTACCCCTGCTCAAAGAGGAGTGTTAAGTAGCATACTTTTATTGTGCTAGACCTTAGAGCTTAAAGAAATCCTTGTCCTTAACTCAGTGCTAAGAAGGACACTTCATGGAAAGGGTCAGTGAGAATAGTTTGGTTTATCAAATATTCCTTAACCAATCTTTTGACCAGATGGCTTATTCTTTAGGATATTATCATTTGGATTCCACCCAGTAAAACATAGAATTACCCTAGTTTAGCATATGTTCATGATTTTAAAATATATTTAAAATGGTTTTTATTCAACTATATCCTCCCACTATTTTAGCGATCATCTTAAGCCATATAGATGAATGAATTTAGTCATTTAATGGGAGAGGGACCCAATCACCTTGAGCTTCACAACCTTGAAGAGACTCAACAAGCTGATCCTCTACAATTGCTAGATAAACTCTTTATCAATCACACCACATGTGACTCCCTATTGGTTTTTACCCCTTGTCACTTATGATCTTGAGGAGACTCAACAAACCATAATGACTAGTCTAGTCGAACTCTTGTTTTCATGTCTAATATTAACTTACACCGATACTCGAGGAGACCCGACGCAGCGGTTTGGGTTAATACCAGACTACATCACATGTATGATGGAGTTGGTTTCTAAAAGAGACTATGTCATAGCTTGAGGAGACTCAACAACCATGACAGGTGTCTTTTAGTCCCATAATCCAAAAACAAGGAGGGCTATGGCTAATCTTGAAGAAGATTTTTAACGTATTTGACTAGATGTAATCGATGGTTTCACATAATAATAATTCTCATCCTTGTAGTCCAGCAGAATACGGCCAGGGATTTGGCTAGCCCAGGATCACTATCCCCAGTCGAGCTAGGGTGATCCACAATACTAGTCACAAAAACGCTAGACCAGATCATTATCCTGTAAGAATACGAATTATTTCTATGTGTAATATTGATTTGATATGGCTTCATTAAAACTAGTTAATCCTATCAACTAGTTGAATCCTAAAATTCGAAATTATTAGAATTGGTTAATAACTTTTATTAATGTCCTTATCAACTATAAGGAATTTTAGGGTGCTATCCTAATCACGTATTAGGGATTTAAAATTCAAGTTGCAACAATGTAAATCATAGCCTATTTCAAAATTATTGTTAGAACAATTAAAATAACAATTATTGGAGAGGGCTACCCTAATCAAGTATTAGGAATATAATTGTTGTTACAATTTTTAAATCATAGCATGTCTATCAAAAATTATCTTATAATTTTTAGAAATCTTTTAATGGATGACCTAATAAGTTTTCTTGCGTTATCAAATAATGAACAAGAAATTTTATAACCATTAAAAAATACTAAAGAATTTTATCACATAAAATTTTTGGCATGAACACTTGCAACTAAAATAATCTCATAATTAAGTTACAACAATTAATAATCTAATAATTATCACATAATTATTAAGTTCTAATTTTAAAATTATCACATGATTTTATGATAGATCTAGTTTTCAAAAAATAGTTTTTCGAAAATAAAACAAGGTAGACCTCCAAAACAATTTTAATAGCTTAATAATAACCCTCCATCTCATGGAGAAACACGATGCATCCTATGCAATTTACAATTGCAAAAATTATAGATCGAGGTAGACCTGGCTCTGATACCACTAAAGGGCTTTCTGGATCCTTAGGTCTATAAAATCGACGTCCGGTTGAAGTCGGGCAGACGACAAAAGAAATAAAAGCAGTGGAAAACAACTTAAAACATTTTTAAGTCTAGGCCTAAAGAATAAACCCTAGCCAGAATCTCTACTATCCCGGGGTTGGGTTCGACCAACTCCTAAGGATAAATCTATAAACCTATTGCAATTATAAACGCATGAATATTAAACTACATACATGTCACTTCGCTTTCTGGCGAAGCTCGTTTTCAGCAACGTTTCTTTATCTCCGAAACAATGCCCAGCATTGGGGCTAAACTGCTTCTCCTGAGCCGAACCACGTTCCGATCCGAACCGCATCCCGAGGCGAACAACACCCTTATCGCCGAGCCAACCACATGCTCCAGAAAGTTTCACCTTAAGTGGATCCTCCGTTAAGACTTCGGATTCAATCCAAACTCATTGGCAGCTTTGCTAGATCCCGAGCAGGAGCAAAGAAGAATTACGGAGAAAGATGAAATATTAATTTAGCTTTGATCCGAGCTTCCTCCGTTTAATGGAGCTACTCGGATCTGAAGCTTGGTGCTTAGTTTTAAGGAGGGGGATTGGCCCCTATTTATATAGGCGGCTGACCCCTCCCATTTTCTTTATTTCTGATGTGGGACTAAACGCGTTTGTAGAATTATTTTGACATACAACATGCATTTCACAAAGGCAATGTTCGGTCAATTAAATCTCTCCAACCATCGATCTCCACAAGCGATGTCATACATCGTTGCGAAGAGGGTTGAATGGTGAACGCGTAGGAACAAACGTGGATCAATTTCGAGTTCGCTTGACCCTTCAAATGAAAAACAAAAGAAGGCCAAAAAATTTCTTTACGCACCTCCCCAGCCACCGGCTAACTTAAGGTTCAGAACCCTTATGTGGGGCCCACTGCATGGGCCCCACCAGCTTGTACGGGTGCAGGCACGGGTGCCCGCCTGCTCAGGTGAGCGGGGCCCAGCCCGCCTGTGCTAGGTGCCTGATAGCACGCGCGGGCGGGCCTCGCATGGGCTGAGCGCTCACCCGCTGAGCGGGTCAGGCGCCCGCCCATTCGGGCGGGCCTCACTCGCCCAGTTTGGAGTTTAGGTGCGTCGGCCCCACCCATTGGTCAAGGTTGGGGTGCCCATCCCCAAATGGACTGGGCTATTAGCTCAGCTCAAACTCTTTTGAGCTGTTTTTGACTTTCTTACTCATTTAGCGTCCGTTTTTGGATCCGTTTGAACCGGGATTCCAACCGGGACATTCCTGTAACCATTGTAATAATTTTCTGTGCCGTTATTATTTAATATACGCTCGCAAACACTTTATGACATATTTAAATACTTTTGCATCAAATGAAATTAATCCCACATATTTAATATAAAGCTTATATCGCAAACTCTTTGCGCCTTAATAAATTCTCATACATCCGATGTATCATCTCCCTAATTTCTACGTATTACTTGATGAAGGTCTCACTCTGTGTGAGACCCTACAGCCTGACTCTACTACAGGTGGAGCTAGAAACCCCAGACGACAGAGACTACGAGCAGCAGGTGTCATCCCTGTTTCGGTATCATAATTATGTGATTAACTCGTTGACATGAGTATTGTTAGGACTACCCTGACTGTGCCTGTGATGAATACCGCAGTTTTAGTCACTTCGTCAAAACTATGTCGCTTAGTCAAGCCTAGGGTATGGTCAACTGTCAATCCCAATAGCTCAAAACCGTTTAGTCTCCTTCGATCTTTAGTCAAATAATGTTGGAATTCTTCCAATAAACTCTGGCCAGAGTTTTTACTAAAGGCCGAACTAACACGTGCGACACTGACTCTCCATAAATAGGAGAGACGAATCCTCTCTTATTCATTACTCTCATCACACGCTTCAAGTGTCACCGAACCAAGGGCCTTTCAACAGGGCTTGCCCCGAGGCTAGATAAGTAATCAAAGTGACACTGTTCACGTACAAGTTCATATAATAAGCTCAAGTCAAAGGACCAACTTACCTATCATCACTGAGAGTTATCATTGACAGATTAGTTAATGTTAACCATATGAAAACTCTCGTTGATTCGTTCGATGAACTCATTCTCTAATAGCACTTGTATCTCGTCTTCGGCTTCGCCAAGTCAAACGACCATGAGATCATCGTCACCACTCCATGGTGAAGTCAAAGCCACAATGGTTTATCCGATGTCCTTTTCTCGAAACATCTATGACCACGAACGTTTTTAGACTTATGCTACTATCGATCAAACACTTCTCCATGATCGAGAACTCCATCTTGATACATGTTGGACCTTGCATTAAGTCTCAGGACTATACCTAAGTTATAATGTAGACTACATTATTATTAACTTAGGTAAATTCTTACCAAACAGCTTACTGTCATTTCAAACGAGTTGTTTGTACTCATACACGGAAATAAATTGCCTCAAGGGCATACACATCTTCCAATACTTTCCACATTGCCTTTTGAACCCCTCTTAGTTGTAAAAATCCATTTACAACCAATGGGTTTCACACCTTATTGCAATGAGACCAGATTCTAAATGTCATTGTCATTCATAGACTTAATTTCCTTACTTAAGTTTTTCGTCGACTTTAGAGAGTTAAAACTATCTATGGCTTGATTAAAACTCCATCTAATCATTTATAACTCCAATGTCAGCCTCATGTTCTTGGAGAATTACAATGTAAATATGTAGCACTGCACTCTTCATCTCTTTAGTGTATCTGCTTAATGGCATAAGTTCTTGCGGTGCTAGAATTTGTTCTTCTTGAACAATTTCATAAGTAGGAGGATTTCTGATATTGGCTTGAGTTATTGTGTTTCAAACAAGGTCAGGAATGAGATCATAATCACTGCTAATAACACCTATGGGAATATCAACATATTCCTCTCCAAAGACATTGGGAATATTAGCACATTCATCACCAAAGGCAATGTCCCTAACTGTACTTCCCCCGTAAACTCGGCATCCTCAAAGAACTGGGCATTTCCAGACTTGTCAATTTACTTAATTGTGGGATTATAAAAAATGTACCATATGGATCCCTTTAAAGTATTCAACAAAATAGCAAATCACTGTCATTGTGTCCAGTTTCCTTTAGGGTTGTGAGGCCTTACCTTAATTGAACATTTCAAATTTTCAAGTGAAGTTGCTTTAGTTAAAACTCTGTTAAGAATATATTCTGCAATCTTAAGTGCTTTTAAGAATGAGATATACGTAGCCATATCTGGAAAATTATCTATGAACTTTATAAAATGTTGTTGACCATTCCATGCAACCGTATGGGATGGCCCACAAATATCCTCAATTTCTAAGTTCTAAGATGCCCAAAGTCTTATTGTCTTGATAATCTCCTTTTATTGATTTGTTTGCCCTTTATATGTTTATTATAAACTTCAAAGTTTGCGAAATCTAATGGGTCGATAATTTCATTTGACATAAGTCTCTCTATTTCTCCATTTGTAGATATATTCTAACTCTTATGTCATAATGTAACTAAATTCTCATTTGTTAATTTTCCCTTTATATTTCGTGTACTCAAATGCAAGTATTTCTTAAATGAAGCAATAAAAAATATTGTACACTAATAAAGAACTAGAATTAACTGATTTTGAATTATGAGACAAATCAAATTTCCCATTTTTAAATGAACAATGATAACCAAATTTGTCCAAAATAGAAATAAAAAGCAAATTCTATTAAAAATGGTACAATAAATGTCTCATCAAGATCCAAATACAATCTAGTCTTTAATAATTACCAAAAATTGCAATTGCTTCAATTTGAACCGTCTTACCATCACCTACATGGATGTATCTTTTACCATCACTTGACTTTTGGCATCGTAGGCAACCATGCATAGACACAATGATGTAAGTGGTTATACCATGATCTTTTCATCATGTGTCTATAAGTACCGAAGTTAAATTAACTTCAGAACAAATCAAATTAAGAAGCATACATTTCTTAGCATGCCAAGCGTGATAATTGGTGCAATGCTTCTTTATATGCCCTTCAGCTCCATAGAAGAAACAAGCATTACCTTTTGAACCATTCAATTCAATTTGTTATTTCTTTTGAGATGTTGTATCTGCATCTTCCTTATTTTTTTCCTTTTCTTATCCTTAGATGTATAGGTCAGGTGAGCACTTTCTGTCTTCTCTTGCTCAAGCCATTCCTCTTCCCGAACACAGTGCGAGATGAGCTCATTCAGAGACCAAGTCTCTTTCTCACAATTATAGCTCACTTTGAACTGGCTAAACTGAGTAGGAAGAGATATCAGAACCAAATGCACTAGCAAAGTCCTCATAGAGTTCAAGCTTTAGTGCTTTCAACTTAGGAGCAAGATGCGACATTTTCAAACTGTACTCCCTGATGTTCTACTTACCCTTATACCTCATTGAAATTAGATTTGTCAAGAGTGTACCAATTTCAACCTTTTCATTTTTGACAAATCTCTTTTCAATATCAAAAAGGAACCATTTAACTGTAGTAACTTTATCGGACATTGTGTCCTTGAATGCTTCTGGAATGGCCTTCTTTGTAATCATCATGCACATACGATTTGACCTCTTCTACCTTTCCAACCCACTCTTTTCATCAGAGGTACTCTTATCTGTAAGAGGTGGGGGGAATCAGTCATCATCGCTAGGTCAAGATCCATGACCCCAAGAACTATAAGCAAGTTATCATTCCATGCCTTAAAGTTTGAGCCATTCAGAACTGGAATTGAATTGATACTGGCAGTGATATTAGGAGGAGTTAAAGCTAAAAAGAGAACAACAACAAATATGACACAATCTCACATAAGTAAATTTAATGTAACAATAAATTCAAATTAAATGCAATTCCTATATTTAAAGATATCATGCACTCCATTAATATTTATCTTTGTACAACATATTAAATTGTAATTGATATCTTGGTGTAGTAATTGTTGCGTATTTGACGTCCCCCGGCTTTGCGCGTCAGAGATGTGTGCAATGTATAAATGGGGACGTGAGATTTAAATATTTGTAACCGCAAGCGCACGGTGTTGTAGTGTGGCTTGGGGGTCGAACTCAGGGAGGCGTGGATGTGCTTGTGTCAAGAAGGATCAAATTCACCTCGTGGGCGAGCTGGCCCGAATCGGATGATGGGTTGTCACGAAAAATAGAATACGAGGGATAAACAATATAAAGGGAAAACCCGGGACTTCGGTTTCCACCCTATCGTGCGATTCTCACCGATACGGCCTACGGGTAGGATAGCGATCGGAATTAGGGTCTAATGGTGAGACGTTGCCTTTAAGAGTGATACCAGCGTCCCATAGGCCCGATATTCCGGTCGGTGCCCAGGATGATACGCCTGACTTCCTGGGTTCGGTCAGTGGGCATTTCCATGTCCATTAACACTGACCGACTCCGGGAGCACTAAGATCGCAACGATAACTCCCAACGCCTCATCCTGCCGCTCCCGTGCGCTAGTATTCGACGTCTACGCTAAGGGCGTGAGCTATGGCTAGGGAGTCAACCGCCAAGTTTATTCCACCTTGGCCTAACAGTCAAAGGAGGTCTTTTTTCCGTCGATGACAATAAAACACCCCGTGTAACCGGTAGATTCCAAATCCCTATCGATTTCCTAGTCCTATGGACGCATCGGGGAGAGCCCACGAAGGGGTTTCCACCAAAATCCCAGATTTGGGAACTACTCACACATATTTAGTAAAAAGCAATCTAAATCGAAATCGACCGTTAGAAACATGATCGGGCGATTGAAAAGCAGTAAGAGCAATGCTAATAACACTATATTAAAGTTTAACAAAGATCGGAAAACTTACAAATATCTGAAAAATTGCAGCCGTCAAGAGAGAGAAAAAACAGCAAAAAATACCAACTCCCGTTTCTGGAAAACCTAGGGGTCCTATATATAGAATACGATATCACCCGATCGGGTGAAGAATCACCCGATCGGGTGACCTGCTTCGTTCTTCGGCAGCTCAGAATAGGACTTCACCCGGTCACACGGCACGGTCGGTTGAGGGTTGAAGCTGATTGGTTGGATCTTTGTGCCGTCGGGTGAACCGGTCGGTTGATCTCTCCGTGTCTTGGCTTCGGAGAATCGGCTACAGGTGAACCGATCGGGTGAAGGTCACCCGATCGGTTGGCATTCAGCATCAGAATCCAGAGAGTTGGGGCGTTTGAACCGGTCTCTGAACCGACCGGGTGACTTCTTGGCCGCTCCAACTTGTGTCCAGGTGGTGCACGCGTGCATCACCCGATCGGTTGGAAGTAACCAACCGGTCGGGTGAGGTGCTAAAAGATGCGATCTTCGTCGTTTGACCCCTTGGATCACGCGTGACTCCTCCCGTTGCTCCGAGGACTCATGATATCGCCGTTTTATGTCCCCTATGCCGGTAAACCTCTGCAAATATACAAAAAAACGGAAAAGTGAAAGAAAACAAGAAAACACGAGAAAACGAATACAAGACGGCGGTAAATGGCGGAAAAAACACGAAAGAAAACGTGCGTGAATATATGAAATATAAACGCACGTCAGAATTGGACTTCTCCCTACTTGGTGTTAATGATGAGCAAGCATAAATACTTGTGACTAATTCCCTATTTGCAGTTAATCCATTGCCTAAGCTTATTATGAAGATCTACTTGCAATGGATGACACTCAAAGATCATTGAAAGCAAATGTAATGGATTGGATGATCGTAGATGGTGATTGTAGCTCCTAGAAGACTTCAAGCTCATGTGTTGGATAGAAGAGAGAGTTCGTCAAATGTAACTTTCTTGTTTCTCTTCTAGTATGTATCTTAGAAGTATAACTTTGTTGGAGCACGCACACACATCTTCATTTTAGTCTTAGGATATTATTAGATCAACCTTCCTTAGACTCCAATTCATTTCTATCTAGATTGTGCATGTCATAATTATAACAGTCGACTGCTAAACGTTTTACAATCGTCTGTCTCAAAACAGTCAACTGTGTTTTGTTCGACAGTCGCCTATTATGCACAAACTTTTACAGTCTAGTTTTGGGCTTCTCAGTTTTAACTCTCACATGCGACTTATGAACGATTCATAGGCGCATGTCCAAGTGACAGTCGACTGTGTTCGTTTAATCAGTCGCCTATCTATCTATATCCCAAAATCTATTTCTCTGTTTAATATGGCCAGTCAACTTATGTTGGATTCACAGTCGACTGTCCAATGGAACAGTCGACTGTCAATGCTACAACAGTCGTCTGTCCTTGAGCCTATTTGATGACTCAACTCTCTGGAAAATCTCAGGGTTTTGACAGCCGTCTGTAGAAGGAACTACAGTCGCCTATTCATATTAACAGTCGACTGTCTTCTCTTCATCAGTTGTCTGTCCTGTTCTTCCAGACGTTTTCCAGATTTCATAACCTTACCCAACTTACGGCCAGTCACCTATAGTAGGATTTACAGTCGCCTATTGGTTCAACAGTCGACTATCTATGCCTAATCAGTCGTCTGTCCACGTGGTAAGTTACTGTTATGAATTCTCACCTATCCTCTGTCACTGTGCAGCAGTCGACTGTGAATTCTTCAACAGTTGACTGTCGCGGGCGCAGATTCTATCCGTTGAGTTTTTCCTCACGGATTTCAAAGGGGTTTTTGCTGATTTCGTTTGAAGGGTTTGAGAAACCTATATAATGAGCCTCTACTGTTCCATTGAGAGGCTAATGATCTACCAACTCACTTGCTAAAACATTCAAGCTTTCATTCTCTCAAGATCAAAGTTCTCAAATCTTAAAGCCCTAGAATTCCAATCTTCAATCTCTTGCTCTCCAACGTAGAACCAAAGAGAAATCTTCTAGGTATTTGGTGCAGTCAAGAGAAAGGGCTTTCCTCTATTCCAAGAGAGTCTTTCAACACACAACACACTTCTCCTTCAAGTTCTACTTCAAGGCATATGAACACACTTCTCCTTCAAGTTCTACTTCAAGGCATATGTGATTGTAAGTGTTGCTTAATTTCATATTTCATAACTTTCGTTATTGGATTTACTCTCGGTTTGTGAGAGTGATTTGCTTGCTCCCAAGTTGTGGGAGTCAAGGTCAATCGATTGTATTTCGATTTCACTTGTAGGGTTGCTACAAGTGGGTTTTAAGGAAACCTCAAGTTAGGGTTCTAACTTGAGTATCCGGTTGTTAACCGGGTGGAAGGGACGTAGGATTACGGGAACAAGTCGGGAAGTGACTTGGATAATCCGAACCCTTGAAACATCTTTGCGTTTGCATTTGTTTCATTTTGGGTTTATTTCTATTCGACACTATTTGTTGGTTAGGAATTTAAATTGGTGTAACTATCTTTTTAAATTGCATAAACACTATTCAACCCCCCTTCTAGTGTTTTTCTTATAGCCAGGGACCTTACAATTGGTATCAGAGCGCTGGTTTATAGCTATGGCATCCAACAACAACAACGTTCCTCCACCGACTTCGTACAACAATCACGATCGTGATGGAGCGTCCACAGTTTTCGAAGGACAATGAACGGTGCGTCCTCCGCGTTTCAATGGCACGAATTTTGGCTATTGAAAATGCCGGATAGTGACATTCCTAAGGAGTGCTTCTCTTTAGAGAACCCTCCACAAGGAATACGTCGAGCCCACCGAAGAGGATTTCGAAAAATGGATGACTTCCGAGAAATCCATCGAAGTCAACAACACAAAGGCAATGAATGCTCTTCATTGTGCGCTGGACCCAGATGAGTTCAACAAGATATGCACATGTAAGAGTGCATATCAAATTTGGAACCATCTCATCGTTACCCATGAGGGAACAAACAAGGTAAAACTTTCTAAACTCTACGTTGCTGTGCAAAATTTCGATATGTTTCATATGCAGGAAAATGAAAGCATAGCATCGATGTACGGATGTTTTACCGATATCACTAATGAATTGGAAGCTCTCGGACAAGTCTATTCCCAACAACATAAGGTAAGGAAGATCATTGTGGGAATGACCTCCAAGTGGAAAAGAAGAGCTATCGCCATCGAGGAGGTCAACGACTTGAAGACTTACACAGTTGTGAACCTTATCAGCACTCTCATGTCTTACGAAGTAAGACGGGAGAACCGATTAAAGATTTGAGCCATGATGAACCCTTCGGAGGCCAAGAAGAAAGCGTTGGCATTCAAAGCCAGTTCCTCATCCTCCAATAGTGAAGAATCAGAAAATGAGATGGACTTGGATGAAATGGCTCAAATGGCGAAGAAGTTCCAACGCTTCTTTCGCAAAGGTAAATTTTCATCTAAGAATAGATTTGATTCTACTAATCACTCTTCCTCTCTTTGCTTTAAGTGTAATAAGACAGGGCACATCAAGAAGGATTGCCCAATGCTACGAAATAAAGAGAAGTGGAAGGCTCCGAAGTACCACAAGTCCGACAAGAATAAGAAAGATAAGAAGAAAGGACTAGTAGATACATTCAATGATTCAAGTGGAGACTCATCAAGCGAATCCGATGATGAGAAGGGTGAAAGTGCCCACATGTGCTTCATGGCCCGAGAAGATTCACTCTCCGATGAAAGTGATTCCGACATGGATGATACCGAGGTAACTATGGATGAATTGTGTATTACTAATGAAGAATTATTTGCTAAGTATCAATCTTTAATGCTTAGATATACTATTTTAAAGAAATTGAATGTTAGCAATCCATCCATTCCATGCATTATTAACAATGACACCATTGTTGATACTTTAACCCTTGAGAAAGCAAATTTAGCTTCTCAAAATGTCACTTTGAGAAATGAGGTGAATACCCTCAAATCTCAACTAGATCAAACACATCCTAAGGATAATAGTGATCTAGTTTCACGACACATACAATTGGGTTTAGAGAATGATTCTCCTAAAACCCAAGTGCACGAGCTCAAAGCACGGGTGTCCACCTTGGATACCAACATTTCTTCTCTTAAGGAGAAACATGAGCTCATGTCCTCCCGTATTGTGAGATTCAATGAGGGAAAAAGACAATTGGACGATTTGCTAGCAAACCAATTTTCGGCCACACATCGTGTTGGTCTTGGTTTTGTGGAAGCAAATGCATCCAATGCTCGCACCTCCTATAATGGTGTCACTATAGACTTTGTGAGGCCATCCTCCAGTGCATCCACAAGTGGTGTCAAAGATACTATAGGTAGCAAACCTACCAAGAAAGTCACCACTTCACCATCTCTTCCTTTTGGCAAGAAACCCACTAAGGGTGGAAACCAAAAGAGAAGCCATGCTTACATGTACACAAACCTTCATCCACGTAGGAAATCTCCTACTTCACAAGTGGATACTCATGACACTTTCTATGCTCCACATCACGGACACGTACAAATCCACACATGAGAAATACTCATGTACGTGCTCCAATACACCCATATGCTCATGCGCATCATTCTTACATGTATGCACATCCTCCACATGTCATGCATGACCCGTATGTTTCATACAACATGCATGTTTCCAAGCATACATATAATCCTCATATGTCATATGCATATCCACCACCTCATTTTTATGCTAGAAACCAAGTTCCTAAGAAGCATGCACCACATAGAAATGTAACAACTATGCATGCAACTAGGAAAAGGACTCCCAAAACATACACCATTTGGGATCCTAATAACACTAGCTTAAATGATAGGAATGCATATGTTGATTCCTATTTTCATGATGTTATTAATAATGGTAATTATGTTGGGAAGCGGAAGTCCACTTGGACTTGGCTTCCAAAGGGCTAATCCCCTTGGAACCAACAAAAAATGGGTACCATGAGCTTATGGTATACTATGTAGGTACCCAAGGGAAAGAAAGAGAACTATAAAGGTCAAACTAGCTCTAAAAGGAAAGGATGGATTCTCGACAGTGGTTGCTCCAAACACATGACCGAAGATCCTTCATTACTCTCTGAAGTGATTAGCATCAAGAATGGTGCAACGGTCACTTTTAGAGGTAACCAAAAGGGAACCATCATTGGAGTAGTTATGTCAGAAACTCCTCCAAACCTTTAATTACTAGTGTATTTCTAGTTAGTGGTTTCTGTCACAATCTCATTTCCATTAGTTAACTTTGTGACAAAGGTTACAAGGTTAACTTTAGAGAAGGATTGTGTAAAATTGTTGATTCTAATTCACATGTCTTATTTATCGGTATTAGGCGTAAAAATATTTATTATTTGAGCTTGCCTAAAACCGTAGAACATTGCTTAGTTACTAATACAAATGAACAAGTACTATGGCATCGACGTTTTGGTCATGTTCATTTCAAGCACTTACATAAGATAGCTAAGCATGATCTAGTCAAAGGTTTTCCAAAAATTGCTTTTAGTAAGAAAAACTTTTGTGATTCATGTCAAAGAGGTAAACTTAGAAAATTATCTTTTAAGCTTAAAGAAGGCATTACTTCTAAGAGGCCCCTAGAACTACTTCATCTAGATTTGTTTGGGCCAAATAGAACCGCTTCTTTAGGCAATGCTCATTATGGATTAGTTGTCGTTGACGACTTCTCTAGATTTGCTTGGGTTTCATTTTAACTAATAAGAATGAAGCTTTTGAAGAGTTTATCATATTTGCAAAGAAGATTCAGAATCTCTTAGGATCCACCATTATCACTATCTGTAGTGATCATGGAGGAGAATTTGAGAATGAGTCTTTTACAAAGTTTTGTGATGACACCGGGATAACTCACAATTTTTGTTTTCCTCGGGCACCGCCACAAAATGGTGTTGTAGAGAGAAAGAATAGGACTCTTATTGAGTGTGCTCGTACTATGCTCCATGATAGTCATCTTGGACTACAATTTTAGGCAGAAGCGGTGCACACGGCATGTTATGTGCTCAATAGGATCCTAGTGAGACCCTGAACGAACAAAACTTGTATTGAGTTATTTTATGAAAAAAAGCCTCAAGTTAAATATTTTCGAGTTTTTGGTTCAAAATATTTTATCAAGAACACCTTTGGTAATTTAGATAAATTTGAGCCAAGATCCGATGAAGGAATTTTTGTTGGATATTCCACACGTAGTAAAGCCTACCGGATATACAACAAAACTTCTTCAACGATCGAGGAATCACTACATGTATCATTTTATGAAGATTTTGATTTTCCTCATGTTCTTGATGATAGTGTAGATGCTATATGTGATTCTCTTAGTAATGTCAAGATTAATGATTCAATTATTGAGACTAACACTACTAATGAGATTGTTGAAGATGTTCCAAGTGATGCAGGAATACCCAAAGCTTACCCAACCGTTCGTAACCATCCACATGACCAAATTAATGGAGATATTGGTGTGGGTGTTCGAACGAGGTCTAGAATTGAAGAATTCTCTCATTGCGCATTTGTCTCTACCATTGAGCCAAAGAACATCCAAGAAGCTTGTGAGGATAGCTCTTGGATAGTGGTAATGGAAGAAGAACTCATGCAATTGGGAGCTCGTTCCTCTTTCAAGTGGTCATCAAGTTATTGGGACCAAATGGATCTTCAAGAACAAGACCGATGAGAACGATGTCATCACAAGGAACAAAGCAAGGTTAGTAGCTCAAGGCTACCGGTAAGAGTAAGGTATCGATTTCGAAGAATCCTTTGCCCCTGTATCTAGATTAGAAGCTATTAGATTGCTTTTATCTTTTGCATCTCATAAGAATTTTCAATTATTTCAAATGGATGTTAAAAGTGCATTTTTAAAAGGTATTGTCAATAAAGAAGTGTATGTTTCTCAACCTCCCGGTTTCATTCATGAAAAATTTCCAAACCATGCTTTCAAACTTAAGAAAGCGTTGTATGGGTTGAGACAAGCTCCTAGAGCTTGGTATGATAGACTCAAGACCTTTCTTTTGGATTTAGGTTTTAAAATGGGTGAAGGTGATTCCACACTTTTCATTAAGGATTATGAAAATGACATCCTTTTGATTCAAGTTTATGTAGACGATATTATATTTGGTTCTACTAACTTTAATCTTTGTCAAGAATTTTCTAAGTCCATGAAGGATGAATTCGAGATGAGCCACATGGGTGAGCTCAACTATTTATTTGGATTGCAAATTCGACAAACGAAGGATGGGACTTTCATACATCAAACTAAATACACAGGAGAGCTTATCAAGCGATTCGGGATGGAATCGTCATCAAGCAAAAGGACTCATATGAGTACGACAACCCATCTACACAAGGATGAAAACGGAAAAGATGTAGATGTCTGTTTATATCGAGGTAGGATCGGTAGCTTACTCTATTTAACTGCTAGTAAGCCTGATATCATGTTTTTCGTATGCTTGTGTGCTAGATATCAAGCTAGAACTAAGGAGTCACACTTGATTGCGGTTAAACGAATTTTTCGTTATCTCAATCATTCACTAGAATATGGGTTACTTTACCCTAAATCTAGCACATATGAGTTAATCTCATATAGTGATGCCGACTTTGCCGGATGCAAATCCGATAGGAAAAGTACAAGTGGCACTTGACATTTCCTAGGAAATTTGTCACGCCCCGCTCACCCAAGTACGGGGAGCGTAGCTGACGAGGTCACCGTAGTATTCAGACTCAGGCTTCGAGCCCGCTTATTTAAATACTACTAGCCAATTTTTTTTGTGGTTTAATATAAAACGATGAGCAGGCCACTACGATATCACTGGAATAGTACACGGAGAAAGAAAAGTGCTCCAACAGAAAATAAAATGCAGTACTGAAAAGTAAATACAACAACACAGAAGTTACATTACATAAGTTTATATACATACAAGCATCAGCTGTACAACGGGGGTATAAAAAGCGGGTCCAACAAAAGTAGAACCCCCAACCCAAAAGTACAAAAGTCCACACCCGGTACAACGCACCCACTAGTCTAACCCTGGGAAATCTAACTGTACAAAGTCGCCCGAAGGCTCTATCTCAGTAGCACTGGCACCGATCTCTGGCTACGGGACACCCGAAGACTACTCGGGACTCGTACCTGTAAACCACAGAATGAGACACGTCAACGCGTGACCCAGTAGGAACTCCTAACACCCTAGCAGAACCCAGTTTAGAACTGGTCTTCCTAACTAACTAACTAACTAACTACAAGTGTCATATCATCACATGTTTACGCAGAAATTAAAAACAGAGTATAAGTACTGAAAGTAAACAACAGTGAACAGAACCGAAGTAATAAATGATTAAATTAAGTAAAATTAAATGTTGTTCTGTATTTGGAACCCGGATAAACCATAGGCTGCTAAGAGAGCCGACTTCACCCAGGGTGGGTGAAAAAGTGGTACCACTCCAGCGACACGAGCACTGGAGGGGCCTCTCGTAACTCCGTACCCGACTGGACAAGGTACCGGAGTGAGACTCATCTCGGTTTTTCTGTCGGACAAACGGAGAAAACCATCATTTACCGCCCAGGTGCGTCACGAGCGCACCGGTGGCATCTCTAACTCTAGTCAACTCCCCCTTCTGGGAGTGACGAAGCGAGTGAGAAATCATATCGTGTCCGCTCCTTAACACCTACAATTTACCCGTGTTTCCCCCAAATCCACATCTGGAGTCTCACCCATTTCAGGAATGGACCGAGAACCTCCGATGTCATACACTCATTCTCTACTCACAAGTTTTTCTTTGATAAGCATTACTTCATTAACATGGCATCATTTAGTGGTCTCAAATACAACTCATGTTCCAACGTACATGAAATCTCATTATCAATAACTTTTTCCACATGAATCACAATGTAATTAAACATCATCATTAAGGCACCTTAAGGGTAAGTTAATAAAGCACAAATTAGCATATTCAAAATTAACTTAAAGCAAGAGCACAATTATGGAAAAAAAATCCTACTTAAAATTACAACACAAATCTGTCAAAAGTGACAGTCCAAAAAGAAAGGCTCTGTTACCCTAATTGCAGTCAGAATTGGCCTCGGCCTCCTTCAAAGTTGTAGGAAATCTTCTCTAGTTTTTCGTAGTGTCCTTCATTTTATTTTTCTGATTTTTCTACTATTTTATACGATTTTTACAAGTTACTGTTCTGCTACACAAAAATTCCAGTAACTAGTTTTCTTACATAATCTAGTTCTAACTTGTTTAAAAGCCACAATTAACATGTCAATACTAGCATGAGATTAAGATTATGACAATTGCAAATTCCCAACATAATTCCTACTTACAAAATGGATAATATTTAATAAATATCACACACAAATACAACTACATAACTTGCAACTTCATATTAAATTGAAACAAGCATTTGACCAATTCTCTACACATTACAACTACAAACTATCATCATTTTTAACAAGTTAACATAATTCTTATACTCTCCATTTTACAACATGATTTACTATTATTCAACTTGAGTATTAAACTAAAATGAGATTAAGCACTTTAATTTGAAACTACAAAGAAACTTCATGCAACAAATGAGAACGAAAATTGATTCTTACTAACATATGAATCATAACAAAAATTAAAACTTTCTAGCATTTAGCTTACTAACTCATCATTATTTTAACACGAAATTATTGTACTTACTAAATTCATGAGAGAACCATTCCTAAACTAAACTCTACTAGATGTTTAGGGTTCCTACCTTGTAAAAGTCCTCCAAATTAAATCTTGGGCCCTTCTTCTCCTTGATGAAAGAGCTCCTAACTTCTTCTCCAAGCTCCAATTTTGGTCTCCAATTTGTTGGATTTTTGGCAAATTTTGGGGCTTTAAGTGTTTGAAGAGAGATTATTAGGAAGGGTGTTTTAAGGTAGAAGATGAAGCAAAATGAAGAAAAGGGGGAGGTTAAGATTTCGGCCTGGTGTTAGGGGAGAGAGGGAGAGAAAATGGGAGTGAAGAAATGGGATTTTTTTCATTTTTGGGTTTTATTATCAAGCCTAGTTTTTAGGAATCCCTAAAACCCTCTCCGCCTCTCATTTAGTCAAAATTAAGACATGTGTTAAGGCTCTCTTCATGCAAGAAGACACATAATAAGATGTGTTGTCATGGTGAGAAAAATTTGGATTTTTTGAATTTTAAGAAAATAAAAATACATGTAGAAATACTTCATACACTCCAAATACATGTATTTCTCCAACTACTCGTATTTCCTAATATCCATAATGGGTTTTAATCTATTTAAAAATAATTCCCCCACCAAAATAATTAAAGAAAAATACGGGCATACTCCAAAAAATATACGGACGCATCTATGTCAAAAATACGTAGAAATACGCGTATATAGAAACTAGGGTCATTACATCCTACCCCACTTAAAATAAATTCCGTCCTTTGAATTTCAAATTAAGGGAGAAAAACTTTCTATACATCATATCATATACAAAAACAAAATTACATCAGACAAACAAGTGAGGGTACTTCTCTCTCATCTCATCCTCGAGTTCCCAGGTAGACTCCCATGGTGACTCTCGGTGCCCATAACCCTCACTAGATTGATCGAATTTTTCCTTTACACCTTCTGCCTCCGGTCTAGAATGGCCACAGGCTGCTGATCATAAATCAAGTCTGGTCACACTTCGATCTCAGAGAAGTCAACGACATGATCAGGATTTCCAACTCATCTCCTGAGTTGCGATATATGAAACACATTATGCACTCCCTCAAGAGATGCTGGTAAGGCAATTCTGTATGCCACTTCTCCAACACGAGCCAGAACTTCAAAAGGTCCAATATATCTTGGGCTTAGTTTGCCATGTCTTCCAAAACGAATCAACCCTCGTGTTGGTGAGATCTTCAAAAATACTAACTCTCCTGGCTGACATTCCAGGTGTCACCTCTTCGCATCTGCCCAGTGTTTATAACGGTCCTGAGCTATGCAAAGATTGTCTCTGATGACTCTCACAACATCTATAGTTTCAGCGATCATATCCGGGCGCAACAATTCACGATCTCCAACATCATCCCAACTGAGAGGAGATCGACACTTCCTCCCATACAAGGCTGCAAATGGTGCCATGCCTATGCTGGCTTGATAACTGTTATTGTAGGCGAACTCTACCAGATGTAGATGTTCGTCCCAAGAACCCTTGAAATCCAGCATGCACGCCCTCAGCATATCTTCTAGAGTCTGAATTGTCCTCTCCGACGGACCGTCTGTCTGTGGATGGTATGCAGTGCTGAAACTCAGCAGAGTTCCCAAGCTAGCCTGCAGACTTCTCCAAAAATGCGACGTAAACCTTGTGTCACGGTCGAAGACTATGCTTACAGGTACTCCGTGAAGCCTCACGATTTCCTGTATACATGAATAATCAGAATCTAAACCAACAATAAACAAACAGAAACAAAACAATGAATCTCACCTCCATATATCTCTTAGCAAGATGGTCTGTTGACTGGCCGACTCGAAATGGTATGAAGTGAGCTGATCTGGTTAATCGGTCAACGATTACCCAAATAGCATCATGTCCTTGAGAAGTGCGAGGTAAGCCAGTTACAAAATCCATTGTCACATGCTACCACTTCGACTATGGAATTGGAAGAGTTTGCAGAAGTCCTGTCGTTCTCTGATGTTTGGCCTTGACTTGCTGACATGTCAAACATGAAGCTACACTTCTAGCCACACTACGCTTCATGCCGTGCCACCAAAAATGTTGTCACAGATCACGATACGTTTTGGTGCCTCCAGGATGGATGGAATAAGGTGAGCTATGAGCTTCCTTCAACAGTTCATCCCGAATGTCTCCTGATGGCACACAGATCCTGCTCCCAAAACGCAGAGATCCGTCTTCATGAACACAGAAATCATTACGAAGTCCGGCTTCTGTCTGCTCACGAATCTTCTTCAACTTCGCATCTCCAGACTGAGCTGCCTTAATCCTCTCAACTAAATCATATTGAACCTGCAAGTTCATCATCATCACTGAGGAACCAGGTAAGACAACTTCAATCCCCAACTGTCGAATATCACCCCGAAGTTCCCTCTAAGCTGTCAACATCATCACTGTCGGCATGCGACTAAGAGCATCAGGCACTACGTTGACTTTCCGAGGGTGATATTGGAGGTCGACATCATAATCAGCCATCAACTCGAGCCATCTACGCTGCCTCATATTCAGCTCTTTCTGAGTGAACACGTACTTCAAACTCTTCTGATCTGTGTATATCTTTACACGTTCACCCAGAAGAAAATGCCTCCACAACTTCAATGCAAACACCACTGCTGCTAACTCCAAGTCATGCGTATGATATTTCCTCTCATGAGTCTTCAACAATCTAGAAGCATAAGCTACTACCCTACCATGCTGATGGAGAACACATCCCAGTCCTCTGCCTGACGCGTTACACTAAATCTCGTATCCACCTGAACGGTCTGGAATCGTCAGGACAGGTGCAGTGATCAATCTATGCTTTAGTTCATCGAATGCTCGCTGACATTTCTCTGACCAATTGTAAGCAACATTCTTCTTGGTTAGATGAGTCATCGGTGCAGTGATCTTAGAAAAATCCTTGATGAACTTCTTGTAGTACCCAGCCAACCCCAAGAAACTTCTGATCTCTGTTACTGACTTAGGAACTAGCCACTTCTCTACTGCAGCAACCTTCTCTGGATCTACAGCTATCCCATCTCCAGAAACAACATGTCCCAGAAAAGCAACCTTGGTCAGCCAAAACTGACACTTGCTATACTTCGCATACAACTGGTGTCGCCTCAGAGTCTCCAGGACTATCCTCAGATGCTCAGCATGATCTTCCTCTGATCTCGAGTACACTAAGATATCATCTATAAAGACGACCACAAACTTATCCAAGTACTCATAGAAGACTTGGTTCATCAACCTCATGAATGTGGCTGGTGCATTAGTAACTCCGAAAGGCATCACTAAGAACTCATAATGACCATATCGGGTTCTAAATGCAGTCTTTGGAATATATGATCCTCTGACCTTCACCTGATAATACCCGCTTCTCAAATCCAGCTTTGAATACACACAAGATCCACCCAACTGATCAAAGATGTCATCAATCCTGGGGAGAGGATACTTGTTCTTCACAGTAACTTTATTCAACTCTCGGTAGTCGATGCACATCCTTCGAGTTCCATCCTTCTTGTTTACCAAAAGCACTGGCGCACCCCATAGCAAAACACTTGGCTGAATCAAACCACGCTCTAACAAATCCTTCAGCTGACTACGAAGCTCTGCTAACTCTGGAGGAGCCATACGGTATGGAGCCTTCGCAATCGGTTGAGTGCCTGGAATCAGATCAATGGTGAACTCCAATGATCTATCCGGAGGAAGTCCATATATATCGTCTGGAAAGACATCAGGAAAATCCCGGACTGCCCTCGGCAATACAGGTTCAGCATCCATCTCCATCATTACTTCTACTGGACTGGCCTTAAACTTCAATGGTCCAAGGGAACTACTACCACTAAGAAACTCAAACTCTGGATGATCCAGAATCCGAAACACTATCTTCCTGAGCCTACAATCTATAGTGGCATAGAACATCCCTAACCAGTCTATCCCAAACACTGCTTCAAAATGAGGCATCTCCATCACAAAGAAATCTGCATACAGCCTACGTACACAAATCTCAACAGGACACTGTCAGTATCCCGAAGAACTGCGGATCACTCCATTCCCTATATGGATGTTCCAACTAGAAGCAAAGGAATCTACTACTAATGAGTTCCTAGTCACAAACTGCTGAGACAGGAAGCAATGGGATGCTCTTGAATCGAATAGTGACAAGGCAGGGAAAGAAGCAACTCTAATAACACCTAAGAGAATAAACATAAACTAACATAAGAATCTAATCGTCCAAATCACAACCACAAACATAACATACTATAATAAAATAACAAAGCATTCAACTCTAAAAAGAAATAGGTACCAGTAATAACATGACCGGTGTCCTCGGCCTCGACAGCCGACATAGTGAAAGCCTGACGCCTCGGCACCGCTCTCCTGGGAGTCTGCTGCTGCTGCAGTGGCCTAGGTGGTCCTCTCTGAGTCACTGCAGCAGGCACTGGTGGAGCTGGCAGTGGAAGCCTCTGTGGAGCCGACAGAAGGGTCCTCTGCTGCTGATCAGGCCGGACTGGCACTGGTGCCCCAGAACCTGAAGTCTGTCCCTGCTGAGGACACTGCCTACTGATGTGCCCAGACTGACCACAGGTAAAACATCGCCCATGCCTAAACTTGCAATCCCGCTGCTCATGCCCAGTCTTCCCACAAAATCCACAAGACTGACGCCGCTGTGATGCTGGTGGAGCTCCAGGCCTCCTAAACTGAGTGGTCTGAGTGGGCCTCGGGAAACTCCTCTACTGACCCGCAGGACGCCTCTCAGATGCTGCTGGACCTCTTCCCACACTCTTCATGTGCGTCTCATGCATCCTGGCCGCCTCCAGCACGGCACTGTATGTAAGCAAAGCTGGGTCGACATCGCTGCTCTAAACTCAGGGTCCAGCCCCATCCTGAATTGCCTAGCTCTGGTGGCCTCTGACTGCACCAACTCCGGAGCAAACTTGCTCAATAGTGAAAACTCTGCATCATAAGCATCTACGCTCTGTCTACCCTGAGTCAAGTGCTCAAACCTCAACCGCAGCTCATCCTTCTTCGTCTCTGGTAGGTACTGAGCCTCAAACAGCTCTCTAAACTTCTCCCACGAGATCGGCTTAGTCAAATGCAGCTCCTGAGCATCCCACCAATCACGTGCCTGATGTGTCAGCTGTCTCTTTGTGGCATCCACCCACTTATCTTTCGGTTATCCAATAGCCTCCAGATCGTCCTCAAAATGCCTAATCCACTCGTCCACCTCCAGAGGACTCTCCTTGCCCGAAAAGGACCTCGGGTGCAAAGCTCTAAACTGCCTGATACTCACAGGCTTCGGTGGCGCACCACTAGCCACCCTATCCTCCGTCTGTTGCATATGCTCCAGAATCCCTATTAGAATCTTCCCCATTAGGCTAGCCTCAGACGATGCAGCATCAGAAGCGAGGGTCCTGTTCTCGGACGATCCATTCCCCGGATCCATTCTGCAAGAATGAACATGGAAACAACATTCAATACCAAAATTGTGAATTATAATGTTGGAGCATACTTGTACTATTCTTACGTGTATCGCAGTGTGAGCAGACCTGCATGGGCCACCACAAAAACCTGTCACGACCCGCTCACCCAAGTACGGGGAGCGTAGCTGACGAGGTCGCCGTAGTATTCAGACTCAGGCTTCGAGCCCGCTTATCTAAATACTACTATGTAATTTTTTTGTGGTTTAATATAAAACGATGAGTAGGCCACTACGATATCACTGGAATAGTACACGGAGAAAGAAAAGTGCTCCAACAGAAAATAAAATGCAATACTGAAAAGTAAATACAACAACACAGAAGTTACATTACATAAGTTTATATACATACAAGCATCAGATGTACAACGGGGGTACAAAAAGCGGGTCCAACAAAAGTAGAACCCCCAACCCAAAAGTACAAAAGTCCACACCCGGTACAACGCACCCACTAGTCTAACCCCGAGAAATCTAACTGTACAAAGTCGCCCGAAGGCTCTATCTCAGTAGCACTGGCACCGATCTCTGGCTCCGGGACACCCGAAGACTGCTCGGGACTCGTACCTGTAAACCACGGAATGGGACACATCAACGCGTGACCCAGTAGGAACTCCTAACACCCTAGCAGAACCCAGTTTAGAACTGGTCTTCCTAACTAACTAACTAACTACAAGTGCATATCATCACATGTTTACGCAGAAATTAAAAACAGAGTATAAGTACTGAAAGTAAACAACAGTGAACAGAATCGAAGTAATAAATGATTAAATTAAGTAAAATTAAATGTTGTTCTGTATTTGGAACCCGGATAAACCATAGGCTGCTAAGAGAACGGACTTCACCCATGGTGGGTGAAAAAGTGGTACCACTCCAGCGACACGAGCACTGGAGGGGCCTCTCGTAACTCCATACCCGACTAGACAAGGTACCGGAGTGAGACTCGTCTCGGTTTTTCTGTCGGACAAACGGAGAAAACCATCATTTACCGCCCAGGTGCGTCACGAACGCACCGGTGGCCTCTCTAACTCTAGTCAACTCCCCCTTCTGGGAGTGACGAAGCGAGTGAGAAATCATATCGTGTCCACTCCTTAACACCTACATTTTACCCGTGTTTCCCCCAAACCCACATCTGGAGTCTCACCCATTTCAGGAAGGGACCGAGAACCTCCGATGTCATACTCTCATTCCCACTCACAAGTTTTTCTTTGATAAGCATTACTTCATTAACATGGCATCATTTAGTGGTCTCAAATACCACTCATGTTCAACATACATGAAATCTCATTATCAATAACTTTTTCCACATGAATCACAATGTAATTAAACATCATCATTAAGGCACCTTAAGGGCAAGTTAATAAAGCACAACTTAGCATATTCAAAATTAACTTAAAGCAAGAGCACAATTATGAAAAATCCTACTTAAAATTACAACACAAATCTGTCAAAAGCGACAGTCCAGAAAGAATGGCTCTGTTACCCTAATTGCAGCCAGAATTGGCTCTCGGTCTCTCTTCAAAGTTGTAGGAAATTTTCTCTAGTTTTTCGTAGTGTCCTTAAATTTATTTTTCTGATTTTTCTACTATTTTATACGATTTTTACAAGTTACTGTTCTGCTACACAAAAATTCCAGCAACTAATTTTCTTACATAATCTAGTTCTAACTTGTTTAAAAGCCACAATTAACATGTCAATACTAGCATGAGATTAAGATTATGACAATTGCAAATTCCCAACATAATTCCTACTTACAAAATGGATAATATTTAATAAATATCACACACAAATACAACTACATAACTTGCAACTTCATATTAAAATGGAACTAGCATTTGACCAATTCTCTACACATTACAACTACAAACTATCATCATTTTTAACAAGTTAACATAATTCTTATACTCTCCATTTTACAACATGATTTACTATTATTCAACTTGAGTATTAAACTAAAATGAGATTAAGCACTTTAATTTGAAACTACAAAGAAACTTCATGCAACAAATGAGAACAAAAATTGATTCTTACTAACATATAAATCATAACAAAAATTAAAACTTTCTAGCATTTAGCTTACTAACTCAACATGTGAAACTCATCATTATTTTAACACCAAATTATTGTACTTACTAAATTCATGAGAGAGCCATTCCTAAACTAAACTCTACTAGATGTTTAGGGTTCCTACCTTGTAAAAGTCCTCCAAATTAAATCTTGGGCCCTTCTTCTCCTTGATGAAAGAGCTCCTAGCTTCTTCTCCAAGCTCCAATTTTGGTCTCCAATTTGGTGGATTTTTGGCAAATTTTGGGCTAATTTGGTGTTGGAATGAGAAGAGAAATTTTGGGGCTTTAAGTGCTTGAAGAGAGATTATTAGGAAGGGTGTTTTAAGGTAGAAGATAAAGCAAAATGAAGAAAAGGGGGAGGTTAAGATTTCGGCCTGGTGTTAGGGGAGAGAGGGAGAGAAAATGGGAGTGAAGAAATGGGATTTTTTTTCATTTTTTGGGTTTTATTATCAAGCCTAGTTTTTAGGAATCCCTAAAACCCTCTCCACCTCTCATTTAGTCAAAATTAAGCCATGTGTTAAGGCTCTCTTCATGCAAGAAGACACATAATAAGATGTGTTGTCATGGTGAGAAAAATTTGGATTTTTGTATTTTAAGAAAATAAAAATACATGTAGAAATACTTCATACACTCCAAATACATGTATTTCTCCAAATACTCTTATTTCCTAATATCCATAATGGGTTTTAATCTATTTAAAAATAAATCCTCCACCAAAATATTATAGAAAAATACGGGCATACTCCAAAAAATATACGGACGCATCTATGTCAAAAATACGTACAAATACGTGTATATAGAAACTAGGGTCATTACATCCTACCCCCCTTAAAATAAATTCCGTCCTCGGAATTTCAAATTAAGGGAGAAAAACTTTCTATATATCATATCATATACAAAACCAAAATTACATCAGACAAACAAGTGAGGGTACTTCTCTCTCGTCTCATCCTCGAGTTCCCAGGTAGACTCCCCTGGTGACTCTCGGTGCCACATAACCCTCACTAAATTGATCGACTTTTTCATCAACACCTTCTGCCTCTGATCTAGAATGGCCACAGGCTGCTGATCATAAGTCAAGTCTCGTCGCACTTCGATCTCAGAGAAGTCAACGACATGATCAGGATTTCCAACACATCTCCTGAGTTGCGATATATGAAACACATTATGCACTCCCTCAAGAGATGCTAGTAAGGCAATTCTGTAAACCACTTCTCCAACACGAGCCAGAACTTAAAAAGGTCCAATATATCTTGGGCTCAGTTTGCCATGTCTTCCAAAACGAATCAACCCTCGTGTTGGCGAGATCTTCAAAAATACTAACTCTCCTGGCTGACATTCCAGGTGTCGCCTCTTTGCATCTGCCCAGTGTTTATAACGGTCCTGAGCTATGCGAAGATTGTCTCTGACGACTCTCACAACATCTATGGTTTCAGCGATCATATCCGGGCCCAACAATTCACGATCTCCAACATCATTCCAACTGAGAGGAGATCGGCACTTTCTCCCATACAAGGTTGCAAATGGTGCCATGCCTATGCTGGCTTGATAACTGTTATTGTAGGCGAACTCTACCAGATGTAGATGTTCGTCCCAAGAACCCTTGAAATCCAGCATGTACGCCCTCAGCATATCTTCTAGAATCTGAATTGTCCTCTCCGACTGACCGTCTGTCTGTGGATGTTATGGAGTGCTGAAACTCAGCAGAGTTCCCAAGCTAGCCTGCAGACTTCTCCAAAAATCCGACGTAAACCTTGTGTCACGGTCGGAGACTATGCTTACAGGTACTCCGTGAAGCCTCACGATTTCCTGTATACATGACTAATCAGAATCTAAACCAACAATAAATGTTGTCTCTGATTTAATCAAAAACCCT
The DNA here is from genome assembly GCA_030789695.1 of Scilla litardierei. Taxonomy (NCBI): domain Eukaryota; kingdom Viridiplantae; phylum Streptophyta; class Magnoliopsida; order Asparagales; family Asparagaceae; genus Scilla; species Scilla litardierei. The sequence continues at coordinate 546,997,994 of CM061142.1, forward strand.
CTCCACCTCTCCAAAACCCTCTCCACCTCTCATTTAATCAAAATTAAGCCATGTGTTAAGGCTCTCTTCATGCAAGAAGACACATAATAAGATGTGTTGTCATGGTGAGAAAAATTTGGATTTTTGTATTTTAAGAAAATAAAAATACATGTAGAAATACTTCATACACTCCAAATACATGTTTTTCTCCAAATACTCTTATTTCCTAATATCTATAATGGGTTTAAATCTATTTAAAAAAATTTCTCCACCAAAATAATTATAGAAAAATACGGGCATACTCCAAAAAATATACGGACGCATCTATGTCAAAAATATGTACAAATACGCGTATATAGAAACTAGGGTCAGTACAAAATTCCTTAGTCTCTTGGTTCTCCAAGAAACAAAACTCGGTATCATTGTCCACGACTGAAGAGGAATATTTTGTTGCGGGGTCTTGCATGTGTACAAGTTCTTTGGATGAGGCACACTCTTAAGGACTATGGTGTCAATTGTGATACTTGCCCTATCATGGTTGATAACCAAAGTGCTATATGTCTTTCCAAGAATCCGATACATCACCCCCGTGCCAAACACATAGATGTGAGATACCACTTTATCAATGATCATGTAGCTGAGAAGGACATCATCTTAGAGTACATTGAAACCCAAAAACAAATTGCCGACATCTTCACAAAACCTCTTAAAGAAGATTCATTTGTGAGGTTGCATGGAGAATTAGGAATTATGGGTGAATCTGAAATTTATGAGTTCAACTTACTTGTTATAACTTCTTTTGAACCCATATCATCATGTTTCCTCTCTTCATTTGATATATCATATATTGGTTTTAAGAAAGGCTATTGAGATTTCTGTGATTACATGAGTTTTCAGATTGTTTTAAGAGATTTATGTTATAAATGATTTATCATTTGATATTGATTAATGAGTTTGTGTTAGAGTATAGGTCCTAGGGTGACTTGTGCATATCCTCTGGATTTTAACCTCGATGTGCATTTTTGGACCAGGACAGACGACTGTCTTTCCTTCGACAGTCGACTGCCCTACTTTATCTTCTCTGCCAGCAGACTGTATCTTTCGCCCAGGCGACTAATGACAATTTTACAGTCGACTGTTGAATCAACAGGCGACTGCATTTTAGTCACCATGAGCCTGTCAATTTCGTCAGTAGTCTCTGTTTTATCATCAATTTTATTGATTCTCAGTCAGTCGACTGATGAGCATAATACAGTCGATTGTCTTACTGACTGGCGACTGTAAGTTACCCAACAGTCGACTGTCTGTCAACCTAAGCTTATATCTTATCACTCCAACCAGTCGGCTGAATATTGTTCGTCAGTCGACCGTCTCCTTTTGTGGCAGTTCGCTCATTTGATCTAAGCCGTCGATTCTTTGATCCAACGGCCCAGATTCTTTTGCCCCTTCGTTATATGATCGAGAAAATTCATTTCGATCGACTGATTCTCTCTCATCCGATTGAAACCGTTTCGTCTTCCTCGACTCAAACCCTCAGTCAATCGCTCCGCCGGCGATTTTTCGTCGTCCCGTCTGTCGATTGCGTCGCTCGGACCTCGTTTATCTCGTCTTTTCTCTCGAATTAGGTTTGATTTCTCTCGTGTTTCTCTCGTTGCTTACTTGACCTAGCTTCTATCGATCGATTTCATGGATCCTTCTAGTCCGTCGTCGTCAGGAGAAACGTTGAACATCTTTCTCAATGAACCCTCTCCTCCACCTACTGAGCAGCTACCCTCCTCGCCTCCATCGTCTAGGGAATTCTTAGACATCTTGGTTGGTGATCCTATTCCCTCGGCAAATGTCGCTGAACCCACTTCTCAGCCAGCCGATCATCCTCCTCATTCTCCTCCGACGGTACCTCTCGAGGATTTCCTTCTCGGTCAACTGTGTGACCGTGTCATTTCGATCGAGAAGATTGCTGCCTCTATGGATCAGAAGCTTACTCTCCTTCTCAAGCTTTAGTACAAGTCTTTCGTGCTTCATGGATTCCCCATTCCTGCAGAACTTCAGGCCATGTTTCCTCCGTCTGAGGATACTGCTCATGCTACTGTCCCCCCTCCTCCAGGCTTTGTGCATGTGCCTTCTGAGGTCCAGACCCCCGTTCATGCTCATGCGGAAACCTCTACTGCAGGTGCGTCGTCTTCCAAGAGGAAGGCTCCAGCTTATCCTACTCGTCGCTCTGCCAGGCTGATGTTTTGTTCGTCTGGTCGTCCCTCGGACCCCACTGTCATCAACATTGACTGATGCTGCAGTTGATATTTTTGGACACTCACCGTGAGACCTAGATTTTTTTTTTGTGTTTTGGTTAGGGTTGAGTAGTTCATTGGTGTTGTATGTATGATGGGCATTTTGTGTAGTGATGATATATGGAATATGATGTATTTTGTTCATTTTGTGACACATGGTGATGTTCATATGTTTTGTACTCATGTGGTCTTATATATATATATATATATATATATATATATATATATATATATATATATATATATATATATGAATAATGGCTATCATACGCCATATGAGAGCCTCTCTCATACCCCCTCTCACATAAAGCACCCAAGTACAAGCCCACATGGGCTTGTACTTAGTTGTACTTGGGTGCTTTATGTGAGAGGGCGTATGAGAGAGGCTCTCATATGGTGTACGATATCCATTGTTATATATATATATATATATATATATATATATATATATATATGCTGTTGCAGTTTCTTCGTATATCTCACACAATGTATAATTGCTTATCATATCTGTGTGAATTTTGAGATATTGTCTCCGTATATGATGTATTCTACATGAGATGTGATTTGAGACAATATGTTTTCTTCGTGTATCTCAATGTTGATATTGAACTCCCATTCCTCTAATCACCTAAGTTTATGATATGGTTTTATGAGTTTTGATTTATATATCTTTAGACTCTTGTTATTGTTACTAGTTCTTATTTAGCACGATTGTTGTTGTTATTTTACTCTCACCTTTTGGATAATGCCATAGGGGGAGAGAAATAAACATATAGATTCATAATGAATGTGCTAAGTACATACTAATAACACTTGAATCTAAGATTGAAGTTGCCTCAGATTCAGGGGGAGTAAGATACAATGAATATGGATGTTAAATCCTAGATTTCATGAATTCATTTCACTCATGCATATCTTACTCATTTGCTTCAATTGATATATAGATGCCCTAATACGTATTGACTAACTTGATTGGCATCTATGTAGGGGGAGTAAGTTTTCTTTAAGCACAATTATTTATCTTTTTGTTTATGTTTGTTTGGCATCATCAAAAAGGGGGAGAATGTTGAGTATTGGACTTCTCCCTACTTGGTGTTAATGATGAGCAAATATAAATACTTGTGACTAATCCCCTATGTGCAGTTAATCCATTGCCTAAGCTTATTATGAAGATCTACTTGTAATGGATGACACTCAAAGATCATTGAAAGCAAATGAAATGGATTGGATGATCGTAGATGGTGATTGAAGCTCCTAGAAGACTTCAAGCTCATGCATTGGATAGAAGAGAGAGTTCGTCAAATGTAACTTTCTTATTTCTCTTCTAGTATGTAGCTTAGAAGTAGAACTTTGTTGGAGCACGCACACACATCTTCATTTCAGTCTTAGGATATTATTAGATCAACCTTCCTTAGACTCCAATTCATTTCTATCTAGATTGTGCATGTCATGATTATAACATTCAACTGCTGAACGTTTTACAGTCGTCTGTGTTTTGTTCGACAGTCGCCTGTTATGCACAAACTTTTACAGTCTAGTTTTGGGCTTCTCAGTTTTAACTCTCACATGCGACTTATGAACGATTCACAGGCGCATGTCCAAGTGACAGTCGACTGTGTTCGTTTAATCAGTCGCCTGTCTATCTATATCCCAAAATCTATTTCTCTGTTTACTATGGCCAATCAACTTATGTTGGATTCACAGTCGACTGTCCAATGGAACAGTCGACTGTCAATGCTACAACAGTCGTCTGTCCTCGAGCCTATTTGATGACTCAACTCTCTAAAAAATCTCAGGGTTTTGACAGTCGTTTGTAGAAGGAATTACATTATCCTGTTCAGATTAACAGTCGACTGTCTTTTCTTCATCAGTCGTCTGTCCTGTTCTCCCAGACGTTTTCCAGATTTCATCAACTTACCCAACTTACGGCCAGTCGCCTGTAGTTGGATTTACAGTCGCATGTTGGTTCAACAGTCGACTGTCTATGCCTCATCAGTCGACTATCCACGTGGTAAGTTACCGTTATGAATTCTCACCTACCCTCTGTCACTGTGCAGCAGTCGACTGTGAATTCTTCAACAGTCGACTGTCGCAGGCGCAGATTCTATCCGTTGAGTTTTTCCTCACGGATTTCAAAAGGGTTTTTGTTGATTTCGTTTGAAGGGTTTGAGAAACCTATAAAAGAAGCCTCTACTGTTCCATTGAGAGGCTAATGATCTACCAACTCACTTGCTAAAACTTTCAAGCTTTCATTCTCTCAAGATCAAAGCTCTCAAATTCTAAAGCCCTAGAATTCC